>OW964840.1:18784960-19157986 GCA_943142095.1 Ophonus ardosiacus
CAGCTGATACAATATTACCATGCAATAAATCAAAAAATGGTACCTTGGATTTTTCAGTAGCCAGTTATAAACCAAAATATTTAAACACCCTATATTTAAATAAAAATGTATCAATTTCTACTAAATCAAACGTGCTGATTGCGAAAAAAATAGTTAAAAAATTCCCAGGATTCTAGTTTTAGAAATACAAAGTTTTTTTTCCATTGGAAATCTAACACATTTATTTCACTTTGCCGGGCTATAACTAATGAAAGGTAAGAGATACGTTAACGGGCGTTGCGGCAATCGAATCTATGGACATTTCTACGTATGTACACAAATTTTTAACTTTCGCGTTCAGCTGATACAATATTACCATGCAATAAATCAAAAAATGGTACCTTGGATTTTTCAGTAGCCAGTTATAAACCAAAATATTTAAACACCCTATATTTAAATAAAAATGTATCAATTTCTACTAAATCAAACGTGCTGATTGCGAAAAAAATAGTTAAAAAATTCCCAGGATTCTAGTTTTAGAAATACAAAGTTTTTTTTCCATTGGAAATCTAACACATTTATTTCACTTTGCCGGGCTATAACTAATGAACGGTAAGAGATACGTTAACGGGCGTTGCGGCAATCGAATCTATGGACATTTCTACGTATGTACACAAATTTTTAACTTTCGCGTTCAGCTGATACAATATTACCATGCAATAAATCAAAAAATGGTACCTTGGATTTTTCAGTAGCCAGTTATAAACCAAAATATTTAAACACCCTATATTTAAATAAAAATGTATCAATTTCTACTAAATCAAACGTGCTGATTGCGAAAAAAATAGTAAAAAAATTCCCAGGATTCTAGTTTTAGAAATACAAAGTTTTTTTTCCATTGGAAATCTAACACATTTATTTCACTTTGCCGGGCTATAACTGATGAACGGTAAGAGATACGTTAACGGGCGTTGCGGCAATCGAATCTATGGACATTTCTACGTATGTACACAAATTTTTAACTTTCGCGTTCAGCTGATACAATATTACCATGCAATAAATCAAAAAATGGTACCTTGGATTTTTCAGTAGCCAGTTATAAACCAAAATATTTAAACACCCTATATTTAAATAAAAATGTATCAATTTCTACTAAATCAAACGTGCTGATTGCGAAAAAAATAGTAAAAAAATTCCCAGGATTCTAGTTTTAGAAATACAAAGTTTTTTTTCCATTGGAAATCTAACACGTTTATTTCACTTTGCCGGGCTATAACTAATGAACGGTAAAAGATACGTTAACGGGCGTTGCGGCAATCGAATCTATGGACATTTCTACGTATGTACACAAATTTTTAACTTTCGCGTTCAGCTGATACAATATTACCATGCAATAAATCAAAAAATGGTACCTTGGATTTTTCAGTAGCCAGTTATAAACCAAAATATTTAAACACCCTATATTTAAATAAAAATGTATCAATTTCTACTAAATCAAACGTGCTGATTGCGAAAAAAATAGTTAAAAAATTCCCAGGATTCTAGTTTTAGAAATACAAAGTTTTTTTTCCATTGGAAATCTAACACATTTATTTCACTTTGCCGGGCTATAACTAATGAACGGTAAGAGATACGTTAACGGGCGTTGCGGCAATCGAATCTATGGACATTTCTACGTATGTACACAAATTTTTAACTTTCGCGTTCAGCTGATACAATATTACCATGCAATAAATCAAAAAATGGTACCTTGGATTTTTCAGTAGCCAGTTATAAACCAAAATATTTAAACACCCTATATTTAAATAAAAATGTATCAATTTCTACTAAATCAAACGTGCTGATTGCGAAAAAAATAGTTAAAAAATTCCCAGGATTCTAGTTTTAGAAATACAAAGTTTTTTTTCCATTGGAAATCTAACACATTTATTTCACTTTGCCGGGCTATAACTAATGAAAGGTAAGAGATACGTTAACGGGCGTTGCGGCAATCGAATCTATGGACATTTCTACGTATGTACACAAATTTTTAACTTTCGCGTTCAGCTGATACAATATTACCATGCAATAAATCAAAAAATGGTACCTTGGATTTTTCAGTAGCCAGTTATAAACCAAAATATTTAAACACCCTATATTTAAATAAAAATGTATCAATTTCTACTAAATCAAACGTGCTGATTGCGAAAAAAATAGTTAAAAAATTCCCAGGATTCTAGTTTTAGAAATACAAAGTTTTTTTTCCATTGGAAATCTAACACATTTATTTCACTTTGCCGGGCTATAACTGATGAACGGTAAGAGATACGTTAACGGGCGTTGCGGCAATCGAATCTATGGACATTTCTACGTATGTACACAAATTTTTAACTTTCGCGTTCAGCTGATACAATATTACCATGCAATAAATCAAAAAATGGTACCTTGGATTTTTCAGTAGCCAGTTATAAACCAAAATATTTAAACTCCCTATATTTAAATAAAAATGTATCAATTTCTACTAAATCAAACGTGCTGATTGCGAAAAAAATAGTTAAAAAATTCCCAGGATTCTAGTTTTAGAAATACAAAGTTTTTTTTCCATTGGAAATCTAACACATTTATTTCACTTTGCCGGGCTATTACTAATGAACGGTAAGAGATACGTTAACGGGCGTTGCGGCAATCGAATCTATGGACATTTCTACGTATGTACACAAATTTTTAACTTTCGCGTTCAGCTGATACAATATTACCATGCAATAAATCAAAAAATGGTACCTTGGATTTTTCAGTAGCCAGTTATAAACCAAAATATTTAAACACCCTATATTTAAATAAAAATGTATCAATTTCTACTAAATCAAACGTGCTGATTGCGAAAAAAATAGTAAAAAAATTCCCAGGATTCTAGTTTTAGAAATACAAAGTTTTTTTTCCATTGGAAATCTAACACATTTATTTCACTTTGCCGGGCTATAACTGATGAACGGTAAGAGATACGTTAACGGGCGTTGCGGCAATCGAATCTATGGACATTTCTACGTATGTACACAAATTTTTAACTTTCGCGTTCAGCTGATACAATATTACCATGCAATAAATCAAAAAATGGTACCTTGGATTTTTCAGTAGCCAGTTATAAACCAAAATATTTAAACACCCTATATTTAAATAAAAATGTATCAATTTCTACTAAATCAAACGTGCTGATTGCGAAAAAAATAGTTAAAAAATTCCCAGGATTCTAGTTTTAGAAATACAAAGTTTTTTTTCCATTGGAAATCTAACACATTTATTTCACTTTGCCGGGCTATAACTAATGAACGGTAAGAGATACGTTAACGGGCGTTGCGGCAATCGAATCTATGGACATTTCTACGTATGTACACAAATTTTTAACTTTCGCGTTCAGCTGATACAATATTACCATGCAATAAATCAAAAAATGGTACCTTGGATTTTTCAGTAGCCAGTTATAAACCAAAATATTTAAACACCCTATATTTAAATAAAAATGTATCAATTTCTACTAAATCAAACGTGCTGATTGCGAAAAAAATAGTAAAAAAATTCCCAGGATTCTAGTTTTAGAAATACAAAGTTTTTTTTCCATTGGAAATCTAACACATTTATTTCACTTTGCCGGGCTATAACTGATGAACGGTAAGAGATACGTTAACGGGCGTTGCGGCAATCGAATCTATGGACATTTCTACGTATGTACACAAATTTTTAACTTTCGCGTTCAGCTGATACAATATTACCATGCAATAAATCAAAAAATGGTACCTTGGATTTTTCAGTAGTCAGTTATAAACCAAAATATTTAAACACCCTATATTTAAATAAAAATGTATCAATTTCTACTAAATCAAACGTGCTGATTGCGAAAAAAATAGTTAAAAAATTCCCAGGATTCTAGTTTTAGAAATACAAAGTTTTTTTTCCATTGGAAATCTAACACATTTATTTCACTTTGCCGGGCTATAACTAATGAACGGTAAGAGATACGTTAACGGGCGTTGCGGCAATCGAATCTATGGACATTTCTACGTATGTACACAAATTTTTAACTTTCGCGTTCAGCTGATACAATATTACCATGCAATAAATCAAAAAATGGTACCTTGGATTTTTCAGTAGCCAGTTATAAACCAAAATATTTAAACACCCTATATTTAAATAAAAATGTATCAATTTCTACTAAATCAAACGTGCTGATTGCGAAAAAAATAGTTAAAAAATTCCCAGGATTCTAGTTTTAGAAATACAAAGTTTTTTTTCCATTGGAAATCTAACACATTAATTTCACTTTGCCGGGCTATAACTAATGAACGGTAAGAGATACGTTAACGGGCGTTGCGGCAATCGAATCTATGGACATTTCTACGTATGTACACAAATTTTTAACTTTCGCGTTCAGCTGATACAATATTACCATGCAATAAATCAAAAAATGGTACCTTGGATTTTTCAGTAGCCAGTTATAAACCAAAATATTTAAACACCCTATATTTAAATAAAAATGTATCAATTTCTACTAAATCAAACGTGCTGATTGCGAAATAAATAGTAAAAAAATTCCCAGGATTCTAGTTTTAGAAATACAAAGTTTTTTTTCCATTGGAAATCTAACACATTTATTTCACTTTGCCGGGCTATAACTAATGAACGGTAAGAGATACGTTAACGGGAGATTGCGGCAATCGAATCTATGGACATTTCTACGTATGTACACAAATTTTTAACTTTCGCGTTCAGCTGATACAATATTACCATGCAATAAATCAAAAAATGGTACCTTGGATTTTTCAGTAGCCAGTTATAAACCAAAATATTTAAACACCCTGTATTTAAATAAAAATGTATCAATTTCTACTAAATCAAACGTGCTGATTGCGAAAAAATTAGTAAAAAAATTCCCAGGATTCTAGTTTTAGAAATACAAAGTTTTTTTTCCATTGGAAATCTAACACGTTTATTTCACTTTGCCGGGCTATAACTAATGAACGGTAAAAGATACGTTAACGGGCGTTGCGGCAATCGAATCTATGGACATTTCTACGTATGTACACAAATTTTTAACTTTCGCGTTCAGCTGATACAATATTACCATGTAATAAATCAAAAAATGGTACCTTGGATTTTTCAGTAGCCAGTTATAAACCAAATATTTAAACACCCTATTTCTACTAAATCAAACGTGCTGAATGCGAAAAAAATAGTAATATTATTAGCGAACCACTAGTGTATGAAACTTAGGTGTCCCAACATTGATTAGACCGTAACTTTTTAATGGCCACGCCGATAACGGAAAATAATTTTTTTTCAGAAAGATACATTCAAGAGTAAAGTTTTCTCTTTCTGTTTAATTTGTGATATCTGTTACGGTTCACACAGAATATATATATATATATATATATATATATATATATATATATATATATATATATGTCAAAACTTACATGAGAAAATCTACTGGTTTTGCGATGGCCTGAAATAAAAACGGTTCTGTGGTAATTCAAATTTTAGTTATTTTTTTATAATATACAAAATAAATTAATGTTACATATATAAATTACAACTCTACATTATTACTAACAAATATCTACAAAAAAAAAAAATTGACATACAACATATAGGTACATTCACAAGGAATACAAATAGATGTAAAATAATTTCTAAATTCCATAATATACAATTTTACATACAATTCTTACCTTTGTTCAAATTAAAATAACCATTAAGTTCTGTCCTAGTTTTTGAAGTGCAAGATTTCTTTGTCAAAATCACCACAAAATTTACAAAAAACCATGTCCAGCTACAACTGCTGGAATAAACCCCTCAGAGCCATCTTTGGTTCGAACCCAAAACCAATCTTTGACATGCGCACTAACAAGTCTTACCACGTCGCCATGTTTGACACTTATTGTATTCTTGTCAGAACTTGCAAAATCGTTACATATAACTAATAAAGTTTGTCTTGTGCCCAAGTTACGTGCATTTGCTGCTGCTTTAAGATATAGTTTGTCTACTGAGCGCTCCTCACAAGAACTTAAAGCGTTACGTTTTCTTCGGCAACGAGAAATACTGCATTCTGATTTGGAAGATAGTTTTTCTGTGTCTGTGAGATTGCCGCAAGGTTTGGGGAATATATCGCTGTTTTTTTCCCAACATGGGACGCTGTCGTCTTTTGGAGGTAATATTCCAAGTGGTAAACAGGCATTATAACTAACATAACCTTCTTCTAAATGTGGGGTTTGGACGTATAACCAGTTTTGGTTTTTGAAAACTGCGTTTACAACCATTCCTAATGGTAAGGATATTTCTTCTTGGTACCCTCCTAGTCTGGTTTGGTACAAAACTGAAGGAAATGATAGTACTACTGGTATATTTGCTGGTTTCTCGAGCGAAGCCTGAAAATGATAAAAATGATGAAGGGTTTTCGATTTTTCAATAGGGTTTATTTGGTTAAGGTGACAGATATGTCCTTCAGTTTGAGGTAATACATATACTGGTCAGAACCCGCCAAAAACTAGAATAACGATTAGCTACACGTGTACCAGTAATTTTTCACATTTACTTCGGAGACATGCGCTGCGTAGGGAGCCAGCAACCTGCCTCGCATCGTACATGTAACACCGCACCAAACAGCGCCCTTTTCCAAACATGTGTCGGGTACTTTTACTTATGTACATATGATGCGAGCTATCTCTCCGACAAATATCGAAAATCTGCTAACGGTTAAACCAACTATAGATACAAAGATTAAAAATTATTGAAATAATCCCCCTTGAGGGATGATTTTTCAAAAACCCTAAACACTATTTCTTACCAAAAGAATAAATAATAATTTTTATATTCCTAACTTGAGAAATGATGGGTTATCCATACAAACTTGCAACCCCTATTTCATCCCTTCAAGGTTTAATTTCGCGACAAAAGGTAGCCTATGTCGTTCTCCAAGTTCCAATCTATCTCTGTACCAAATAAAAATAAATAAATATATCATCACGGCATGTTACCCATTTCTGGGTGTGCCCCTACAACACATGTAGACATCGGTAATGATGACGATATATTTTACCGTGTGGGCGCTTCCCAGGCGTCACCTCACGGGCGCTCATAGCTGGCGTGGAGAGTGCACCACAGGGGTCACTTTTGTGCCATTTTAAAATTGGAAATATTTGGCGTCTATCGGGATCGAACCCGGTTCCCCCAGGTTCGCGACCAGACACTCAGGCATGCGGCCACGGGTGCCCATCTCTGTACCAAAATTCATCAAAATTGGTTCAGCCGAAGAAATGATGGGTCCTCCATACAAACTTTCATCCCCTATTTTACCCCTTCAAGTTTTATTTTCGCGACAAAAGGTATCCTATGTCCTTCTCCAAGGTCCAATATATCTCTATACCAAAATTCATTAAACAGACAGACAGACAGACAGAGTTACTTTCGCATTTATTATATATGAGATCTGGCTACAAAATAACAAGATTGGTCTTAGAACATTAACAATGTATAAAATTACACAAAACAAATATTGCTCCCATCCACGTAGTTCCCTCCCCGTACCCTACACCGCCCGATGCGAATATTCCATTGTTGGAAGCAATGCCTGCAGGCCTTTTTTGTTAGCTTGTTCATAAGCTCTGCCGCTTTTCTATAACTACATCTCGGCCCTGAATTTGTTGCCTTTTAACGCACAATTACAATTAGGGAATAAAAGCAAGTCGTATGGCACTAGGTCAAGAAAGTACGGTCGATGTACCAACACGGTGATTTTGTATTTCGTCAAAAATATCTTCATGGAGAATCCAGGAGCCGTTTTCTCACATTTCAGAAGGGTTATCAAATCTTTCTTGCCCCTTAGGCACCCAATCCCTGTGAACAATCACTCGCATTTCGAAAAAAACGTCAGTGCACGACCAAGGCGCTAATCGTCTCCGGATGCTACGGTTGCTGTAGACCCCTATTTATAAAGATATCCAAATCGAAGACACCAGTACCTCAAACTTTTTGAAAGTTAGTAGCCAAATTACGCCAAGAGTGGCGTCCAATAAAAAAAACCGTCAGAGGATAGCTACCTCGTATATGTCAATAGGTCCAATCCAATCGATATATGTGTTTACCACTCCGGTACGACCATTAGTTCATTAGCTGTATCGTGTTTTGAATAAGTGTGTTAGTGCCGCTCGTCACGAAAATGGAAAAGCGTAATTTAGAGCAACGTGTAGCGATCAAATTTTGCGCAAAACTGGGCAATTCGTTTAAGGAAACGTACGGTACAATCCTTAAAGTGTATGATGGTGATTCTCTCAGTCGTGCACAAGTGATTCTTTGGCACCCTAATTCGCCAAGATCATCGTCTAACTGTTCGAATGTTTGCTGACGAACTAAATATCAACTGCACAACCGTTAGACAGATTTTAACTGAAGGTTTTAGGATGAAAAAGCTCTGCGTGAAGATGGTCCCAAAGAACCTTTCGGAAGAATCGCTGAAGATTGTTTGCAACAGGTGGACCGGATTATTACGGGTGATGAGAGCTGCTTCTTCCAATAAGACCCTGAAACGAAGCTCCTCGCATGAGCAAGTCCAAGATGATAACCATGCTCATCTGCTTCTCTGACAGCCGTGGGGTGGTCCATAGGGAGTTCGCTCCACCTGGACAGACAGTTAACCAGATCTACTACCGCGAAGTACTCGACAGACTTCGAAAAAGAGTCAAAAGAGTGCGTCCCGACATCGCACGAACTAGATTCTCCACCAAGACAACGTGCCGTCTCACCGCGTTCAGTGGGACCCAGTTTTTGACCTCCAAAGACTTTTTCTTTTTCCCCAAAGTCAAGCAGGTGATAAAAGGAACGCATTTTGAGTCGATAGAAGTGATCCAAGAGGCCGTGACGATAAAAACCATGCTCATCTGCTTCTCCGACAGCAGCGGGGTGGTCCACAGGAAGTTTGTTCCACCTGGACAGACCGTTAACCAGATCTACTACCGCGAAGTACTCGATAGACTTCGAAAAAGAGTCAAAAGAGTGCGTTCGGACATCGCACGAACTTGGATTCTCTACCACGACAACGCGCCCTATCGCACCGCGTTCAGTGGGACCCAGTTTTTGACCTGCAAAGGGTGTTACTGCAGCCACCGTACGCGACTTTTGCTTTTTCCCCAAAGTCAAGCAGGTGGTAAAAGGAACGCATTTTGAGTCGATAGAAGAGATCCGACAACCGCGAGGTGGTCCATAGGGAGTTCGCGCCCTCTGCCGGGTACGAGTGTCAACTGTAAAGCTTCACGAATTCCCTAGATGCCGCAGTTTTGGTCGGATCGCCTTAGTTTACGTGCAACATGCGTTTGTTTACAAAGTGTTTTTTACGTTTGTCGCATTTTGCTATTGTAAAAACTTACGAAAAGATCGGAACAACGAATTTGTATTAAATTTTGCTTAAAACTCGAAAAGAGTTGTGTGGAGACCATCGAAATGATGAAGACGGCATTTGGGGACGAGTGTATGAGCAAAACACAAATAAAAGACTGGTATAAACGGTTCAAAGATGGCCGCACATCTGTTGATAGTAACCCACGTTCTGGGCGACCTACGACAAAAATATCGGACTTGTGCAACTTGTGAGAAGATCGTCGATTGACTGTGCGAGAACTAGAATATGATTTGGGGATACCCAAAACTAGTGTTTGGAAGATTTTTGAAATAGCTCAGGACAACTTGGAAATGGACTTTTGGCTGTTCCCAAGATTAGAAATGTCGCTCAAAGAACACTGATTCGACGACAAAGAAACAGTCGAAACTAATACGACGAATGCTCTAAAGGCAATACCAAAATACGGGTTCCAAGACTGCTTCCAAAAGTAGAAAGGCCGTTGGAGGCGTATTCTTCAATCAAATGGGGATTACTTCGAAGGATGCCACCAGCCCGATGACGCAGAATAACAGCAGCGGGGAAATATAAAGGAAGGTCGGATACTTTTTGGACAGACCTATAGTATTGTCACTTACCTTTGTCAAAAAAGCATCAACATCATTTATTTCGTATCCAAATCTATTCTTTTCCTTATTTATAGATCTTCCTCTTTTTTTATGTCGGTGTTTCCCCCTCTCTTTCAGGTTTTCATTTAAGTTTGGTTCACTCTTCGTCCGGACTTGCAAATTATTTGGCAGAATTTCATTGTTTAACCTAACTTTGTTGTTGGAGCTGTCAAAAGCGTTCGGCTTTTCTCGACTATGTTCCACGCTTTTCCTTCGGGTCTTATACTGGAATTTGATTGGCTGTTCGGGCCTTGGATGGTGAGTTGTTTGGTCTTGACGTAAAATCCAAGTTAAGGATAGTTTGGGTTTAGGCGATGATGATTTTTGACCCATATCAATATCATCTTTGATTGTTGGGATAATGTCTGGTTTTAAATAATCTTCACACTTAAATAAATATAAATT
Organism: Ophonus ardosiacus; assembly: GCA_943142095.1. Classification (NCBI taxonomy): domain Eukaryota; kingdom Metazoa; phylum Arthropoda; class Insecta; order Coleoptera; family Carabidae; genus Ophonus; species Ophonus ardosiacus. The sequence continues at coordinate 18,795,374 of OW964840.1, forward strand.
ATGTCAATGTGGTTTTTGGCGTCATCAAATAATAAAAACATAGATATACTTACATCGATTTCTTCGTAAACAACGGACTCAGTGTCTTCGGAGTTTGATTCGTCAGTAACATTACCCAATGAGCGACGTCGTTTCAATTCACCTAAAAAAAAAAAAAAATACAATAGTTATTTACGCACAGTCAATTTTGCGACATTTTTATTGTTTAGTTGTTATAAAAATTTATTTAGTAACATTATTTTGACGAATAAAGCTAACAATTATTTTAAAAAATGCATTTATATATAAACTAGATGACCCGCCCCGGCTTCGCACGGGTAAAGCTAGAATAATGATTATCAACACGTGTACCAGTAATTTTTCACATTTACTTCGGAGACATGCGCTGCGTAGGGAGCCGATAACCTGCCTCGCATCGTACACGTAACAGGCTCCGCCCGATCCCCGCACCGCACCTAAAAGCGCCTTTTCTAAACATGTCTTGGGTACTTTTACTTATGTACATATGATGCAAGCTATCTCTCCGACAAATATCGAAAATCTGCTAACGGTTAAAACTAGTATATAAAGATAAAAAAAATAATTGAAATCATCCCCTATTGTACCGCCTTGAGGGATGATTTTTCAAAAACGATAAAAACTCTTGATTTCTTACCAAAAGCATAAATAACTTTTTTTATAAACCTAACTTGAGAAATGATGGGTTCTCCATACAAACTTTCATCCCTTATTTCACCCCTTCAAGTTTTATTTTTGCGACAAAGGGTAGCCTATGTCCTTCTCCAAGGTCCAATCTATCTCTATACCAAAATTCATCAAAATTGGTTCAGCGGAACAAATGATGGGTTCTCCATACAAACTTTCATCCCCTATTTCATCCCTCCAAGTTTTATTTTTGCGACAAAGGGTAGCCTATGGCCTTCTCCAAGGTCCTCTCTAACTCTGTACCAAAATTCATCAAAATTGGTTCAGCGGTTTAGGCGTGAAAACGTAACAGACAGACAGACAGACGTAGTTACTTTACAATCAAATAATTGTACTGAGACAAAAATTGTGGCGCCCTTGGCCAATATTTAGTTTTCAAATAACTTCGTAACTATTAGAAAAATCTGTTGTGGCTAGCACAAGACCTCTCGCCATTTCCATATTAAGCTATATAAGTGTTGTATTGCACTTCGCTTTCGAACCGTCGTTTTATAACAAAAAAATACAGAACTTTATTCAAATACTGTTTTTTATTGTATTTAACATGTCTTCTGCACACATATAATTCTAATTATATCTATTTTTCATTGTATGAGGAAGTTTCTACATGTCAGAGATTCTTCCAATTCATTAACCAGATTGGCGGTATTTCTAATTTTACCTATAATTTCAAATATTTAATTAATAAAACAATAAGAAAGATTAAATATACTTCCCATAATGTCACTAAAACTGTTGATTTTTGACACTGACATGTGTCATTTAAAAACTATGTTATAAACATTGGAATTTGTCAACTGGTTTCCTTAGTGCCTTAGCCTCTGCGATTAAATTACTCTATATATTATAGTGTCTATATCTCTAAATCTATACAAAATTTAATAAAAATTTTAAATGTATTAGATGGAAAATTTTATGTTCTTCAATATTTAACAACAAAAATTTCCAAAAAATTATATTTAGAAGAATTTTTTCCAGAAATTACTACTTCCGGTTGTTCAATTGTTACCAAAACCTTTTCAGCTCTTCCCAGGAATGTCAGATTGAGGAAACTGCAGTTAAACAATTTTTAAGTCTTATGGTTTTTGAGGAGCGTGTCTACACATCCACACACACACAGACATTTTAAAAATGTTATAATTGGATTCTGATTCTAGGGACATTAAATCGTGCTTATTCACTGAAATCTGGATATGCGAATTTTAGCATGAATCCAATACCTCTCTTAGCGAGAGGTAAAAATGTTTCATATAAAATGTTATTGTTTTTTTACTGGCATAGACAAAATTTTGTTTGACCATTATCTTAGTCTGTTTTTCTTCGATTCTAATACAAAATGGCTTTTTTCTCAAAAACAGTTGAAGATCGAACCCATGTTGACTAAACTTTTTTACTTATTTTAGTCAGTACTATATACTCTCACAATTTGTGAGACTCATTTTTTAACACCCTGTATGTGATCTGTCCTAGTAATTTGTAGAGCGTAAGCAATTGTCTTTCCCACGATGTGGAATTTTCGAGTACGGTCCTGTGGGGTCAACACCAATTTTCAATAGAGCACACAATTCCCATACGCAGGTCATCTCCCTAGGCCGGTACTAGTAATTAACGAAGTGAGCCATGGATCGGCTGTGTTTTGTTTCAGCGGTTCCCAAGATGTTTAAAGCCTAACATATAAATCATCTATAACATATAATTTATCGAACACGCCTACTTCGATTTTTTATAAGAGACTTATGATCGACAATAATTAGACAAAAATCGTGATAGCATTTTATATAAAGATGACATCATAGTTTTATTTATTGTACGTGAAAGTCACGGTACAATATCTCAGAATAAAACACATGGTTCATATTATTAAATATTTATTTTATACACAAGGTGTGACTACAAAATAATAAAATTGATCTTAGAACAAATATTGCTTCCCGCCACGTAGTTCCCTCCCCGTACCCTACACCGCCCGATGCGAATATTCCATTGTTGGAAGCAATGCCTGCAGGCCTTTTTTGTTAGGTTGTTCATAAGCTCTGCCGCTTTTCTATAACAAAATCTCAGCCCCGAATTTGGTGTTTTTTAACGTAAAATTACAATTTGGGAATAAAAGTGAGTATAGTTGATGTACCAACATGGTGATTTTGTATTTCGTCAAAAATGTCTTGCCGTAACCCCAAACAAAAAAATCAAGGGGAGTTAAATCGGGTGAACGATGAGGCCACCTATCAAAACCTTTAACTACTAAAGAAGATTGCCAACATAGGGTACGAACAGTATTTAACAACATGTCTCATCGGATAATAAAAAATGCTACACAAGAAGAAGTATTGAAAAGAGTAACGATGTGCTTACATATGAATGGAGGACAGTTTGAATATGTATTAAATTAATCATAGTTTAAATAATTATACCCAGATTACATGTTTTTCTAATTTACTGAATTTCTATCAACTTTCAGCATAGGACATGTTACATAAAGTACCCTTATTTTTTGCCGTAGTACACATTTATGTAATAAAAAAGGTAGGGTTCCATTTAAAAAAAAATGTCTTTTTTGAAGTTTGTCAACTGTAATTTTGGTGTAACGTACCCCTCACATTTTTATAAATAATCGAGGATTCTTCTATGGATAATAAAGCTTAAAGTCTCCTTTATAAAAGTCTTTTTTCTGATTATAAAAATTCAATCTCGTTCCCGATATACAGAGTTTTGAAAATGTGCCGGATTTCAGACAAAAAATCAAAAAAAGTTGAATAACGCCGGAAGTAGTTGATCATGAGTAAAATGTTTTTATTGCTTCATATGTAAAATTTTCCGCTGCATTCAATGGTAAAATAAAATATAGCGTATTCCATTTAAAATAAGAAAGTTGAGGTCAATTTCCGGTCAAACCGGAAGTGCTACTGCTTTGAAAATATTTTAGTTGAAACGGGCATGTAGGATAACCCCTAGATACAAAATTTCGTTAAATTATATTAAATAGTATTTAAAATATAGATAGCGCAAGCTCGTCCTGAAACACCCTATATATATATATAAAATCTCTACATGCGATTTTTGGCACGATCCCTATACCTCCCTTACCTCGGGTAGCGGGAGGTAAAAATAACATTGTATTCTCTATATTACGGTTTTCAAGTAGACACCCAGTATAATAAAAGTAAAATATGACATGTATCTTTACTACAGTAGTTAATTGCGAAACCTATCAGTAATAACGTAAAATCACTTCTAGTAACAGAACTATGTAAAAACTAGCTTAGTGTGCAGAAAACATTGTTGAACAATGCGGATATGACATCTTGGATAGCCACTTCTTTCATACTAAGTTATGTGCTAATTGCATTCTAAAAATGACGTTCGTTTTTCGATCGAAAGTACATTACACTTTGAAATATCCTTTGCCCGGTTTTAGAAAAGCGAAATAAAATTTTATCCAGGATTATATTCATATACCCCTGTGGTGCACTCTCCACCCCAGCAATGAGTGCCAGTGAGGTGACGCCTGGTAAGCGCCCGCACGGTACAAATATGTCATCATCATTAGCGATATTTGCGATAAAGCAGATTGTGGCACACTCAGAAATGGGTAATATGCCGTGATAAAACATTGGGTTCCCATTCCATTTAAAATGAAACATAGGGAACGAATTTGACATTTGATAAGACGTCAATAGAGGTTAATTTTGTTTAAATAATTATACCTGCAATCTAAATTAAAATTAGTTGTAGAAAAAATATAGTGTGCACCTTGTGCCCAAGTGGTTTTCTGACTCGGCTAAATTTCTTACAATATTTAAATATAATACTCCTGTCAAATTCGTTCCCTATGCTTCAATTTAAATGGAACGGGTAAATACATTGCTGTCAATCAAATATCAAGTCGTAACCCTGGATATAACAAACTCAATGTTTCACGTTAAAAATACTCACGGTATATATATATATATATATACAGAGAATTTATTTTAAAATGCAACATTATAGTTCATCACTTCCATGGTTACTTACTATTGTCAAAAAATGACAACAATGTAATATTTGTCCATTTTAAAATGCAACATTATAAATAGCATTGCAGCACAGGAGATACCTTCAAAACACATCCCAAATGGTGTTAATTCTTATTACGACCGACTACAATATTGCCTCAGAGTGATTGGGGGTATTTTTTAATATTTATTACATGAAAGTTATGAATTTTTGTAAGCTAAAGTTTGTTAAGATGTACAACATTCATGTTTTGATTATTTGTTAATCGTATGTAGGCTATTTTATTGGAAATTAGTTTTGATAATACAAAACTACAAATTTTGTATGTTGCATTTTAAAATGGACAAATATTACATTGTTGTCATTTTTTGACAATAGTGAGTAACCATGGAAGTGACTGACCATATGTTGCATGTTAAAATAAATTCCCTGTATATATATTGTTGTCAACGGTGAGATTCGAACCCACAACTCTGTGTTTCCTAATCCAGCACTTAGACCATTTTGCTATCATCATCTCTCTAGATATAAAAACTTATTAATGTCTGTAATCATTTCTTATGGCGAAAATAGAGTAATGTTGTACCGTGCTCCTATTTAAATCTCATTACATCTATAATGAATTTCACGCAAAGATATATAACCGTTAGAATGCTACCTTATTTTGTTTATTTACATAGTTTTCATATTTTGTTTACGGTTTCCATTAAAATAGCTTTAGTTAATTATGTTTTACTTTGTACATAAATATATAATTACGGCTCACTACCCATTTCTGGGTGTTCCAAGTTGTTTTTATTCGCTATAAACCTTTGGAACGCCTTTTACTAAAGTAAGTTAGCCACTCGCCCTCCGGGTTTCGTGGCTAAACATTTCCTTTTTTCACTAATATGTTACACTGCACACTCATACAATAAATAACTATTTTTCTTCAAACGTCATAAAAACGGCATCTTTTCGGACTCACAAATAAATATCCAGAGCAACTATATAAAATGAGCGAATAAGAATAAAGTTACTAAAAACCTCCAACAAATGTCAAATTTAAATTGATAATCTAAAAATTGAAATATAAATAGTTTATATTTAACGAAATAACATTATTATAAAATAGAAAATTTACAATCTGATGACGGTAAGAATTAAAGTTTATAACAAAAAATGAACTAATACGAAAGTATCCATGGCAACAGAACAATTGAAATCAGCAAACATCCTTCCCGTAAAATATTTATAATTTCTGTACGCCAAGTTGTAATTATTTTATTTAAATACGTATGTTTGAAGAAAAAATATAATGTGTCATTGTGTCCCTCGCATGCAATTGTCCGACTCGCTAGTTCTCGTCGTGCAAACTTACTCGCCACACAAAGAATCACTTTTACTCCTAATAACACAAGACATACTCTGAGTTATTTTTGTTAACACACAGTTACCATTTATTAAAATATAAGTACCTAACATTGTTTAACTACCGTGTTACAGAATATAACATGGCAATAACGACTCGTTAAAATTTATTCGAGCCAAAGGGCATAGGCATACAAAGATATTATCAATGAAACTCATTACATAATTTGAAGCACTCCTGTGTTACGTTACTTTAAGAATATTTAGTGTTGACACGAAAATAAACAAACCTAGTTTTTATTTTTTCTGTGTCAGACGTCACATATTACACAGAGAAAGAAAAGTTTACTATTGAATGTATCTTTCTGAAAAAAAATAATTTTGCGTTATCGGCGTGGCCATTAAAAAGCGACAGTCTATCAATGTTGGGCACCTAAGTTTCATATACTAGTGGTTCACTAATAATAACAAGTATCGGGATCGAATCCGGTTCCCCCAAGACACTCAGGCATTATAATATTATAAATTATGTACTTACAGTGATTGAAATCCAAAATAGAACACCAAAAACACTAAAATATTACATGTGCACTACACAGACTTCGTTTAAAACTTGTATTCACTTGAAGATCTTCTCTTCAAATGAATCTAAGGCGCGAAATGTTATCTTAGCTTCATTTTGATTGGCCCCCCACTCCCGACCGCCTTTTGTCGTGACTCGCAATCCGTAATTGTTTTGAATATTCGTGGGAAAAATGCAGAATAGAAAAAGACGATTTTTATTTTTATTTTTTTGGTAATTTGTAATAATGAAATGATGTATGATATGACCTTTCTCTTCCATACTTGCGTGCAACTTAATAAAGCGGTACAATATTGTAATATCTGCTTGACCACTTTCAGGGTAAGAGAGGTATTGGAATCATGCTAAAAATCGCATACTGTTTATGAGTTGTCAAAAATTTCCTTCGCAATATTCTAAAACTAGTAACATACGTTTGTTCGGCCTAATAGTATTTTATTACAAGACAGTTGAATATGTTAGCTTACTCCTAAACAAGTTGAGAAGATTGACAACTCGTTACTGTCATTAAAAATTAGATATTTGGCATTTGGAGAGACTGCTAGATAAAATTTATTTTAAAAAATCTGTTGTGGCCAGCACAAAACCTTCCGTCAATTCGATGTATTTTGTATATATCCCACATCAAAAGTTTCTTGAAAAAGATTGTGTATATCCTATAAATTTGTAACAGGAACACACTATTTTTTACAAATTCTGTACCGAAAGTTCCTTTCCCTATTTTATTAGGGGTCGCTGTTTCTTACTCTTCTCTTTTAATCATTCCTGTCCAACGCATCTTCTTCACACAATTCTTCCTCACTCAAATCTTCTCCTACACAGTCCTTCCATCTTCTTCTCTTTGGAGGGACACTCTATCACATTCACACATAACTTTCTGACCCTATACTTTCAACTTTGGTTTTGCATTTGACACTGACATCTGTCAATTAAATTTTTCTGAATATATCTGTTGTTTCCATAATTTTAACAAAGCTGACTAATTTTTGAAAGTTAATCTCTCTTAATGTCTCTATAACTCTATATCTATTTAATATGAACGAAACTGTATAATCAAACCTTATAGAGAATAATATATTCTTTCTTATTGATAATCACAAAATGTCGAAAAATAATATTTAACTGGGGTTTTTCAAGAAAAACTGTTAAAAACTTCAAATAAGGGTACTTCCGGTAGATCAATTATAACCAAAATCTAATCAATTCTTCATATGGGTGTACAGAAGAGGAATACGAAAGAATTATAATTTTTAGAATTGTAGTATTGGAGTTATCGTCGGAGAAAAATTTGTCACACACGGACACACATACACACACACACACACACGGACACACACACACACAGATAAAGACATCATCTTAAAAATAGTAAATTCGTATTCTAGGGACCCTAAAACATTCCTTACCTAAAGGTGACGGAAGGTAAAAAATCACAGAGAGAGAGAAAAGTTTACTATTGAATGTTTCTTTCTGAAAAAAAAAAAATTTGCTTTATAGGCGTGGCCATTAAAAAGTTACGGTCTAATTAATGTTGGGACACCTAAGTTTCATACACTAGTGGTTCACTAATAATAACAAGTATCATCTTAAGAGATGACTTATAACCATAAGAATTGTCATACCAAATTTCATCCAAATCGAATAAAGTGTTCTGTTATTATAAGCAAAATTATTTTTTTCAAAGAACTTTGAAGCAGAATTCTGGCTAAACGGTACACTTTCCGGTAGAAGAAATTTTAGAGACATGTGCTGGATACAACAGATTTTTTAACTAGTTGCAAAAATCGATTCATTTTCGTTTTGTTTTGTTGTTTCTTACAACAGATCTTTTAAAGTGTTCATCTACAACCTACGGTTAGAGCAATTTTCTCTTAGACAAGATAATTGGCTGATTCTTAGACGTAGAAAGAGTAAAAGATACGCTCTCTTAGTTGAGGAGAAATACCATATGATTTTCTATAGTTTGTGCTATTTAAAGCCGAAATAGGTAGGTATTTTTTAAAATATCAAATCTACCGTCAGTTTCAGCTAAGATGCAATATAATATATATATAATACAAAATAACAAGACTGATCTTAGAACATTGACAATAAATAAAATTACACAAAACAAATATTGCTCCCCGCCACGTAGTTCCCTTCCCGAAGCGTACACCACCCGATGCGAATATTCCATTGTTGGAAGCAATGCTTGCAGGCCTTTTTTGTTAGGTTGTTCATAAGCTCTGCCGCTTTTCTATAACTACATCTCGGCCCTAATTTGGTGCCTTTTAACACAGAATTACAATTTGGGGATAAAGTGAGTACAGTTGATGTACCAACAGGGTGATTTTGTATTTCGTCAAAAATGTCTTGCCGGAGTAGAGATGCATTCGGACCGGGCCGGACTTTGAAGTTTGGATCGACTCGGCCCGAAAATAAAATTTACCGGCCCGACTCGAAGATCGATTCGACAAAAAATTAGCTAGCCCGGCTCGTAAATTGACTCGAAATCGGGCCGGGCTTCGGGCCAAAGCTCGAAACTGGGTGCATCCGGCATTCCTAATGTTGATTTTTATGTTAAAGCGAAATGTTTAACTTTTTTCGTGTCAAACTTATAAAAAAACTCTACATTCTTATAACTTTCAACATTAGTTAACATAAGTAGTTAAAAAAGAGACCCTTCTATTGTAAGTAAAATAATACATTTTTACCTTCCGTCACCTTTAGGTAAGGAAGGTATTGTCTTTGGTCAAAAAATTCGGTGGTGAGTTTTTAATAAATAAGCACGTTTTAGGGTCCCTACAATACAAATTTACTATTTTTAAGATAATGTCTGTATGTATGTATGTGTGTGTGTATGTGTGTCCGTGTGTGTGTGTATGTGTGTCCGTGTGTGACAAATTTTTCTCCGACGATAACTCCAATACTACAATTCTAAAAATTATAATTCTTTCGTATTCCTCTTCTGTACATCCATATGAAGAGTTGATTAAATTTTGGTTATAATCGATCCACCGGAAGTACCCTTTTTGAAGTTTTTAACAGTTTTTCTTAAAAAAACGCAGTTAAATATTATTTTTTGACATTTTGTTATTATATATATTAAAGAAAATACTCTTCTCTATACGGTTTAATTATACATTTTCCTTCATATTCAATAGATGTAAATTTAAAGCATTATAAAGAAATTAATTTTCAAAAATTAGTCAGCTTTGTTATTTATCATGGAAACAGCTGACATAATTATTCCAAAAAAATTAATTGACAGATGTCAGTTGCAAGTGCAAAACCAAATATGGAAAAAAGTATAGGATCTAAAATTGGTATGTCATAGTGTTGCTCGCAAGTGACACGCAGAGAAAGGCCAAAGAGAAGATGGAAGGACATTACTTAGTGTAGTTTATGTTATAATTTTATTGGATTTATAGAACCTTTTCAAATGAAGTTTTGGTATGGAATTTGTAAAAAATAGTATGTGTTTTTACATGATATTATATAGAATCTGTTCCAAGGATCTTTTGGTATGGGATTTGTACAAAATACATGGAATTGACGGAAGGTCTTGTGCTGGCCACAACAGATTTTTGTTGTTATTAAATCATTTTGATCCTTTTTAACTTCAACTATTTTCAATAAAATATTAAGGAAACTGTGCATTTGATTGAACTATAAGATATACTGGCAATGTAAGCGATTATAATTTAAGAAGAAAGTCAAAAAATCTTTTGATGAACCCATAGATAAATCTTTTCTAGTACCTATTAACCTCCCAACTGTTCTTCCAAAATCATAAAGAGTCCATATCGCAGAAAAAAGAATAAAGCAACATCAAGTTAATGATACTGACTTCAGCAAAAAAACTTGGTAATATTTCGAAGAACATGTGTATTTTCTGTCAGACCAGACAAGCCGTTGTTCTCACCATTTCGGGGTCAAAGTTCAAACCCAGCTCACGAAGACCACGCCCACGCACGCAACACACGCCCACATAGCGAAAACACCCGACAGGGGGCGAAGGTGCACGAAGGAATGACATTTATTATAGGGGTAGATGACGTTTCAAAAATACGAGTGTGGGAATTAATCCTGTAAATTTGGCAACATTGCAGGCTATGTCATATTAATTTGTCATCTTCCCTCCATCCACTGTCAAAATTTCAAGACAATTAGGCAAACCGTTCGGCAGTAGCCTTTGATTGAAGTTAACTACTTTCTGGTACTCCACCGGAATTATGTTAGTGTCTAAAAACTTAAAAAAATCCGCTTTAGAAATGTACGAATTGTTGAAGAATGTTTATGGTAATGAGGGTCTATCTAGTACTCAAGTTTTCGAGCAGTTTAGAAGATTTAAAGAAGGAAGAAAACAGATCGGAGACGATTAGAGTCTCGGCCGTGCACTGACATTGTTTTTTTTTCGAAATGCGAGTGATTGTTCACATGGATTGGGTGCCTGAGGGGCATTTCGTTGACCAAGCATATTACAAGAAGGTTTCATACATGCACGGGGACAAAAAGCCCTATCCGGCAAGACATCTTTGACGAAATACAAAATCACCCTGTTGGTACAACAACTGTACTCACTTTTATTCCCAAATTGTAATTCTGCGTCAAAAGGCACCAAATTTGGGGCTGAGATGTAGTTATAGAAAAGCGGCAGAGCTTATGAACAACCTAACAAAAAAGGCCTGCAGGCATTGCTTCCAACAATGGAATATTCGCATCGGGCATTTTTTTTGTATAAGTTTATTTATTGTTATTCTAGAGTGACTCTTGTGTAATGAAATATTGTATGTAACTTTCATAAGAGGGTAAAATTAATTTGTTAACCTGTAATTATCTGATATCATAACTCGGATCAATATAAATTTCTTATATTCAGTACCTATACATATGTACATAATTACCTCGAAAGTATAAGAATAACAACTTAACATTAAAGTAATTTGCGGCTAAAAATTCAACTTTGGCAACTCTGTAATTTTAAAGCCGTTCTCATATCTTCCATCTAAAATTAAAGTGAACTTTAACCCCACTTTAATTTCGTAACGAAGAGTTATTTATACCGTGAGTTTCAAGCAAGATGCAATATTTAATATTGTGCCATTAATAAAATAAAATAAATAAATATATCATCACGGCATATTACCCATTTCTGGGTGTGCCAGTATCTACAACATATGTAGACATCGGTAATGATGACGATATATTTTACCGTGTGGGCGCTTACCAGGCGTCACCTCACGGGCACTCATAGCTGGTGTGGAGAGTGCACCACAGGGGTCACTTTTGTGCCATTTAAAATTGGAAATATTTGGCGTCTGTCGGGATCGAACCCGGTTCCACCAGGTTCGCGACCAGACACTCAGGCACGCGGCCACGGGACCCCATTAATGTATTACTATATGGACAGTAGTTTTACATAATGCACCTTTCTAGATAAAGTGCAATATATGTTGTCAAAGTTGACAATGTCAAATAAACTTGACATCACGCTTGTGATTGTTGACATGGATTGTGTCCTGAGAGGCATTTCGTTAACCAAGAAGGTTTTGATAACCCTTCATACACGGGTGAGATGAAAAAAAGAAAAAAACGCCCTGTCCGGCAAGACATTTTTGACGAAATACAAAATCACCGTGTTGGTACATCACCCGTACTCACTTGACATAGTGCCATGTTACCAACCTATATAATATTTGAAAAAAATGCCTTTCGAACGGCTTTCAACGGAATTAATGGCCCACAATTCCCGTTCGAAATATTTCACGACATTCATATTAGCTTCTGAAATTGCTTTCATAAAGCTTTAGGCCTTATTATGGATGTATTATTATATATTACTTAAAAACAAAAAAGTAATACTGTAGCAAAAGTCACAAATACTTAACACAGAGAATACTGACAACCAAGTGACAATAGTGACAGGATGGATATCCGATCGATATAAAATTTAATGTAAACATTGTCATGCCAACGTATGGTATACAAATCAATAAAAGGAATAGAGATTGACTTAGAAATACTTAATATACCGAGAGTTTTTTTTTATCAGTGAACATGGGCGTATGTCATTACCATAGTTACATTTAAAATGATTGACAGCAATGTATTATCGCGTTTTTTTAAAAACTGGACATAGGACGTGACGTTTGGTATAGTTGTCAAAGTCACAAATTGTCATATTTCAAAATGTATACAGTTGAAGAAAAAGTTCAATAGGGCTAGATATTGTTCTTTAAAGAGCCTCAAATTTGAAAATATCACGAAATATCCTTTAGATATTTTACAATTAATTTTTGAAATTTGGATAAAATTTTGAATAAGTCACGTCATCTGAAACAGAATGTGACGTCAGAGTACATATATCTTCAGCGGTTCTAAGGTGTCAAGTGTATTGTTAAATAAGAATCACGACCAGAACTTTAAAGTAAAATATATTATTAATTTATATAATAAATTCAGTTTTTATATTTTATTTTACCTCAACTCTTTAACACCCCTTATTTCGGTAGCAGTAAAACAATCGTTCTGATATAAATTCAGCCATCATCCAGCTATCGACCTTCGGTAAATTGTCCGATTTAGCTTGTGTGTAATTTGAATTAGCCATTATTACTTTATTATTCATTCACAATGAGAAATGTCAGCGTCAATGTCAAATTAAAAGATTTTGTTATTAACATGTGACAAACTTTAGCCTACGTTTATTTATATAAATAATATGAATAAACGTAGGTGATGGAAAAACTATTTTCCTATTGGCTGTTAATGATGTAATGTATGTGCTTCTACGTCACAGGAGTGGGGGGTAGTTTTTCAGGACGCCAATCTTTTTATTTAATTATTTCCACAAATAACAACAAATTATTAAAATAAAAATTACTACTAAGAAAATCATTCCATAAACTTTTATTTAAAATAGTTTTTGAAAATGTGAAACAGGCTCATTCTCGGTATACGTTTTGGCCACATCAGATGTACTGCCCCCTTGATTGACATAACCTCATTTCGATTTTTTCCTCCGCCATGTTTGAGTCGAACATTACCGATGATAGCCGATGCTCAGCGAATGTCACGGCACACTAGGATTAGTATTATTTACTGCTATTTATCAAGCGCATTGACGCTATCTATCGGATAAAATCTGAACTAATCAGGGTTTTTATAAAAGTAATAATACTATTTAACTTACAATGTAATGGGTGAGCTTGTATATGCGATTAAAAGACGACCAGCGGACACCAAAATGTTACAATAGATTTAGAAGATTTAAGTAATTATCTCACAAGAAAGTTAACGGCTTAACAAATCAAAATTTTGAATTTATTATACTGTAAGCATGTCAAAAGGGCACTAGAAATAATTCAGCTTGCTAATCGATGAAACCCGTGACGCTATTCGCTAGTGAAATAGAGCAATATGACGTCTAGCGGCGAAAATATGAACTAGTACATGGTAGTAAGTCCTAGCCGAGGTAGCGGCGAACGCATCGTTTCTGTCACTTATTTAACAAATAAATCACGAATGGATTGAAATTTGTAGGCTATACTTCATTTTACGTAAGAAAATAGTAGATTACTCTTAAGAGCCGACCGTTTTTACATGCATTGAATAAATAATTTAAATTTGTGAAACCAAGCTTTGTCAATAATAAATATATTTATCTGTAAAATTGCAACAAAATATGGTTAAACATCATTTAATTCTGTAGATTTTATTTGACAACTGATTGGCGATATTTGTTTCGTTTCTGTGAAATAGGTTTATATTCTGACCAATCAAAGGAAAGAATTTATATATCTCTAACTAATCTATGTACGTCATTAGCACGCAGAAATCCAGAAATAATTAATTTCCATAATTTCCCGAAAACAAGAACCTAAATTCTATAGAAAAATTTATTAGATAAATTTGCCAATTTGAAATAGTTGGTAGACGAAAGTTATGCATATTTTAAAAATGGGAAAGGAACCGAGTAAAAATAATGCTTGCTCCTTGCATTTTGTAAAGCAAGATTATATTTTGCCGGGTATAACTACAAGATAATAATTACTTAGTGTCTTTATTAAAATATTTCGTAATGAAATCTAAACTTGTAGACCTGCCTGCACAAAGATGACAATAAAATAATAATACTTATTTCTCCATTAATCTACCAAAGACTGTAATAATGCAGTACTATGTAGATTCAAGAAAACAAAGACTCGAATAAATTCAAAATGTTATTCATACTAGAAACATTATTTTTATTTAATATTACTTTGTATTTCAAAGGCCGCAGTGTATAAGAATACAGTTGGCCATATTGTTGCGTCACGCGCTAAGCTCCTCCTCTTCTTCACTAGCGAATATAGAAGACACCACTTCTGGGTTGTCTAAGGGCGCGTGAAGTTTGTGTTAACAATACTTTTATAAATAAATCGTCTTATTGTAGCCTCAGGAATCTGTGGTTAAGCCATTTGTGTCAATAATAGAGTTATATGGGAAGAAATAATTATATAAAAATTCTTGCTGCTAATCAGTGAAACCCGAGTCGTTATAGGAAGACAGCAACTTCTGGGTTACGTCTAAGGTACTCCAACAGTACTTTTATAAATAAATCGTCTTATTGTAACCTCAGGAATCTGTGGTTAAGCCATTTGTGTCAATAATAGAGTTATATGGGAAGAAATAATTATATAAAAATTCTTGTTGCTAATCAATGAAACCCGAGTCGTTATAGGAAGACAGCAACTTCTGGGTTACGTCTAAGGTACTCCACCAGTACTTTTATAAATAAATCGTCTTATTTTAACTTTAGGGAATAGACATATGTATAGTTCGATTTTCGTGTTACTCCCAGTTTAAGAGTATTTCATTTTATAGCAACAGTTTTAGCAGCACTGCTCTATGAAGTTAGCTGTATGGGGCTTCAACTTCAGCTCGGATTGTAAGCAAACAAAATGAATACGTCTACGCCTACTATAATTACAGAGTCGAGCCGATATCTTACGTTTGAGAAAGATACGAGAGAACGTCTTATAAGAAAACACACGATAACATACGCCAACCAAACGTGTACAACATATGGCAGATAGATAGGATTATTTTCTTTTATGTAGCATATTATAAAAGACAACAAATTTTGATTGTATAAATAAATATCTGTTGTGGCCAGCGCAACACCTCTCGCCAATTTCCTAATTGTTTAAATAAAATAAATAAATATATCATCACGGTATATTACCCATTTCTGGGGGTGCCATTATCTACAACTAAAAAAATAAAAAATTACATTGATATTCCGGACAAAATTTAGTTAGCTGTACTTTTTTGTTATTTCAACAATATTTTTTTGCCGTGTATACGAAGAACTTTGTATTTTAAGTTTCCAAA
Organism: Ophonus ardosiacus; assembly: GCA_943142095.1. Taxonomy (NCBI): domain Eukaryota; kingdom Metazoa; phylum Arthropoda; class Insecta; order Coleoptera; family Carabidae; genus Ophonus; species Ophonus ardosiacus. Next base: position 18,811,362 of record OW964840.1, read on the forward strand.
ACTAAACAATTTTTGTTGTGTATGAAAAGTATTATTAAGCAGTCATTTTGTTACTTTGTTCAGATTACAAAATCATTTTGCAACAATTAAAGATATTTAATCTGTTACTGGGACAAATTTTATTTTTTTGTATCCTGTGACATTATATTTTGTAAAGATTACCAATTCTTCTTCCCGCCATATACTTATTTGTACAGGTAACTAAAACTTTTGTGTAGACAGGGTATTCCCTGGTATACAGGATAACTCACTGTTCGTGTTATACAATACTATACTACGTCGTGTCTCATTTGCTTGGGCAGCTAAGTTTAGCCTGTCGAAAATTGTGTTTTAAAAGTGCTTGTTTCTTGTGCCCGTCAATAAAAATGGATGATTTTGTAAAAGATATTTTAAAACAATGGCAATTAGAGTGTCTTATTAAGAAATATGTTATTTTGTTTATATAATATTTGTTACATGTATATAGATTATAATTATAAATAAATAAAATTATTATAATACGCATGTATTTAATTTTTACCTTACTACTTCATTAATGCATTTGTATATCTATCAAAAATTTATTAGTTTCCAAAACAAATTCATAGTTATTTATATTTCTTAATGGTAACTTAATTTATTTGTTCGTATAACAAATTTACATTTCTTAATGGTAACTTATTTTATTTGTTCGCATAACAAATATCTTTTGTTATATATAACAAAATTGTATTTGTTGCCACAACACTTTTTTACCAGCAAATTTACCTAGGTAACTGTAACAAATATATTTGCTGGTCCTATATTGACAAAAAAAAATTGCTGCTGGAACTCATTTTTGGTAATCACAACAAAGTTTTTATTTACCGAGTACAGACATGGGTAGTGATGACGATATATTTTACCGTGTGGGCGCTTACCAGGCGTCACCTCACGGGCACTCATAGCTGGTGTGGAGAGTGCACCACAGGGGTCACTTTGTGCCATTTAAAATTGGAAATATCTGGTCGCGAACCTGGGGGAACCGGGTTTGATCACAAATAGGTAACATTTTCTACAAAGTAACAATGATTTCCTGTGTTAAACGCCTATATCTTTTTCTGATTAACGCCCTGTATAATATATAATAATTTTTCGTGCCTTATCAGTGTTATCGAATGCTACAGTTAAGCTATTTGTTTGCTAATGATAAACATATTTATATATAGAAACCACAAATGTTTTGTATATTTTCACGTACTAAGGTAGATGACCTGGTTAGTAATGTAGGTACACACATTTTTACCTCTCGCTAAGAGAGGTATAGGATTCATGCTAATAATCGTATATCAGGATTTTAGTGAATAAGCACATTTTAAGGTCCGTACAATCCAATTATAACATTTTTACGATAATGTCCGTGTGTGGATGTTGGAACCACGGTTTCTCAAATACTATAAGACTGATACATTTAAAATCTTTATTATATCTTGTATAGATTTAGAGATAAAGGCACTGTAATATACAGGGTTAGTTAAAAGTATGGAGACGGCGATTTATTGTCGTTAATATTCATTTGTGTGTATGTGTAGAGATTTTGTCTTCGCTCTAACTCAAATACTTACATTCATTTGAAATATGAACTGTGTAACAAAAGAATTGTGTATATCTCAGGCTTCGCGACTAATAAAAAAAAATATTTTTAAATTTATCTGTAAAATATATAGAAAAAGTATTAATGTATTCCTGTAGAAAATTCAATAATCTTTAATTTTCATAAGACATAAAAAGGCAAAGTGCCATTTTCGGTTATCCGATTTACACCAAAATAAGATAGAAATACAAGATTTCAGAATTTTCTGAATGATAGTATTTGAGTTAGAGCGAAGACAAAATCCCTACACATATATACACACACACACATACATACACACATATAGACATCATCGTGAAAATGTTAAAATTGGATTCTAGGGACCTTAAAACGTGGTCATTTACTAAAATCTCGATATGAGATTTTTAGCACGATCCCTATACCTCCCTTACCAAGGGTAGCGGGAGGTAAAAATTATTTTAATATTTATCTGTAAAATATATAGAAAAAGTATTAATGTATTCCTGTAGAAAATTCAATAATCTTTAATTTTTATAAGACATAAAATGCGAAAAAATGGCATTTAATGGTATTTTTTGAAGAAAAACCATTATGAGCTTCAGGCAAAGTGCCATTTCCGGTTATCCGATTTACACCAAAATCTAATGGCTTCTTTTCATAATAGAGTAGGATAGAAATACAAGGTTTCAGAATTTTCTGAATGATAGTATTTGAGTTAGAGCGCAGACAAAAAACTGGATTCTAGGGACCTTAAAACGTGTCATTTACTAAAATCTCGATATGCGATTTTTAGCACGATCCCTATACCTCCCTTACCAAGGGTAGCGGGAGGTAAAAATTGTTACAATTATCAATGAGTAAAAAATTTGTTCAACTTACCCAGAAAATTAAATTTGAAAATTTTCAAAAACATATTTCCAAAGACTCAATACATCATAATATTTAAAAAATACACTTAAGACTTTATAACACACAAATACGTAAAACGTATTTTAAACGTTACATTTCTTATGTTGCATTACTTCAAAAGTAAAAAAAAAGAAGGTACGTATTGCTTTATAAGTAGTACTTGTAGCTAAATCCGAACAATACTGATTATTTTTCGACTGACAATACAGTAACTTTTTTGCTTGGCTAACCAAGTAGTAAAATTACTGATGCATCTACAGTCAATGTATCGTGTGCCTTCATGGCCGTAGATACTATTTTATAACATACATAGGTACTTTCACAATGGAGTCCTCCACCTTAACGAAATACACCCCGGTCAAGCAGGCGATGCTTGTGATGAATAAAAATTGAATAAAAGTAACTAAATGTGTGACGTTTTTTTTTTTATAATTTCATCTGAAAAAAATCCTATTAATAAGCGAGTTATGGTCTCCCGAATTTTGAAAAGATTGACGTGACGTCACATTTATGTGTTTTTATATCAAACTGTTTTCATCATGGACCTAAATGTTCTTGAAATATATGCTATTTTAAGTTATATTTACATAAAATAAATGAATATTATAACACTGTATAAGTCTACATACTTTATAATTACAGGTGTATTTAAATTATTAAGTTTAATGCAAGAAATTTATGTTAAAATAAAAACTGTTTGAAAACTGCAGTACAGGAATGTTAGCCCCTCCTCTCGAATTTGAATTCTTAACTTCCATTGGTAGTAACCCCCACCTCCTAACACGCTATTTGTTATACACGTATAGGCGGTTCTTCGGGCGCCAATCAAAATATTATATATTGATTTCATATACGTGTCGAAGCGCTATAACAAAAAACCCCTTATTTCCGAAATATCTCAATTATACCATTTCATTTTTTTAATAATATTCGTTATTCCCCTCAATGTTGCCAACTATAGCAACAAATAAACAAATAATATGAATTATAATGTACATTATTTATATATTATTCATGTCATTTACGATAATTAATGAACTCTACTATTCATCTCAATAATAATTATATAAGACCAAACACTTTTTGACGGTTAAAAATGATTGAAATTTTATTTCATTTTTCACTATTACTGACGTAAAATTTGTACGCACGAGCGTAAGCGATTGAAGCAACACGTCAAGTGCCTAAAACAATCATTTCGCAATATATTACATACAAGATTTTTTATAATAGCGTTTTAAAACAGATGATTTATTCTCAAATATCAACATTTTGAATTTATCAAAATTAAAAAGTTGACAGACATTTTACGCATGAAACTTTCACGTATACTGTCATTTTTAAGCACTAGTGTTTAAAAATGTAAAAGATATTTGAGATTTGGTGCCAGTGTGACATTATTGCCATCATGAGTGTCCCTTTTTCACGAACCGCTACTGGTTTATAATACAGGAAACATATGTTACTGGCACACTTCACATAACGTACGTGTTGAATTGTAAATATTTTTTAGAATTAAGTTATTGAATATTAATACATTTTTACCTCTCGCTAAGAGAGGTATTGGATTCACGTTAAAAATCGCATATTATTATACAGATTTTAGTGAATAAGCACGATTGATGTGTGTGTATGTTGGAGAGGCGGTTTCTCTAATTCTATAAAACTCAAGACTCATATTCACATAAAAACTTCAAAATTTTAAAAAATCTAATTTATATGTATCTAGATACTTCTCAATGCGCTGATTCCAAATTTTGAAACCGCAGGTCGATATCTCTTTTCGTTCTCGAGATATTTTGATTCAAAGTTTTGCACAAAACTGCCCATTTTTGGGTCATAACCCAAAAATGGGCCAAGATACGAATTTGGCGACACCACCATTCGATTCTACGGGCAAAATTACATAAGTATACCAATTTTCATCATTTTTGTTCAACCGGTTCATTTTTTATGAATAAAAGTTTGAAAATGGCCAAAATCTGAAAAAATCGTAAGGGGTACCCCTTAGGATTTTTGCGATTTTTGGTCATTTTCAGTTATTTTGCTTTAGAGATTGTATGTGGTGTTCAAAAATTATGAAAATTGGTATACATATGTAATTTTGCCCGTAGAATCGAATGGCGTTGTCGCCAAATTCATATCTCGGCCCATTTTTGGGTTATTACCCAAAAATGGGCAGTTTTATGCTAAACTTTGAATCTAAATATCTCGAGAATGAAAAGAGATATCGACCTGCGGTTTCAAAATTTGGAATCAGCGCATTGAGAAGTATCTAGATACATAAAAATTAGATTTTTGAAAATTTTGAAGTTTTTATCTGAATATGGGGTATATTGACTTTTGGGGCAATAATTCAAAAATGGGTCGTGATATGAACTTGGCGACTTCATTATTCGATTCTACGGACAAAAATACATAAGTATACCAATTTTCATCATTTTTGTTCAACCGGTTCATTTTTTATGAATAAAAGTTTGAAAATGGCCAAAATCTGAAAAAATCGTAAGGGGTACCCCTTAGGATTTTTGCGATTTTTGGTCATTTTCAGTTATTTTGCTTTAGAGATTGTATGTGGTGTTCAAAAATTATAAAAATTGGTATACATATGTAATTTTGCCCGTAGAATCGAATGGCGTTGTCGCCAAATTCATATCTCGGCCCATTTTTGGGTTATTACCCAAAAATGGGTAATTTTATGCAAAACTTTGAATCTAAATATCTCGAGAACGAAAAGAGATATCGACCTGCGGTTTCAAAATTTGGAATCAGCGCATTGAGAAGTACCTAGATACATGAAAATTAGATTTTTGAAAATTTTGAAGTTTTTATCTAAATATGGGGTATATTGACTTTTGGGGCAATAATTCAAAAATGGATAGAGATATAAACTTGCTAGTAATATTATTTGATTGTAAACTGGACCATTCAAAATATTTTGGTAAAAATTGCTACACATATGTATTTCGAACAAAGGAATCGATTTTTGATAAAAGTAAGCCCCTGTCTTCAACCATTAAATGGGAAGATATTTATTACCCAAAACTGGGTAGAGATACAAACATGTCGATTTCACCACTAGAATCTACATATTTTTTTCAGAATTATTGAACTATTGATATAATTACAGTAATACAAGATTCTAAATGCTACACATTTAGGGTCAATGACCTCTGAAAATTTTGTTTTGATATTACTAAATTATCTGTTGTCATATTTTAGCAAAAATTAGTAAACATGTGTATTATGTCTCAAAGAATCGATTTTTCGTAAAATTAAAGTCGTACCCTCAACCCTTAAATGGGTAGATATTCACCACCCAAAACTGGGTAGAGATAAACAATTTTAGACTTCACCATCAGATTCTACGTATATTCTTATATAAGTGTACAAATTTTCAATTTTTTTTGTTAAAGGAATTCCAAATAAACACACTTTGAATTTTACCGCAAATCTATGGATTTTCAATGCGCAAGTGATGCGTCAATCGCCGGTATAATTCCGAAAAATTTAGGGCAAATACAAGTTCAAATATTTAGTATATCCCTTGCAGGAAATTAATAAAAATTTGTGTGCATATATATTTTGACCCGAGGAATCGAACTATGATAAAATTAAACCCGTATCTCATACCCATAAATGGGTATATATTCACTACACAAAAATGGGTGGAGATGGATTTTTTTCTATAACACCATTAGATTATACGTACTTTCTTATATAAATAACCCAGTTTTCAAAATTTTTACTTAATTGGTCTAAGTGCCATGAAACTACTGTTTTTTCTTTGTTGAAATACTTATAAATTTTAGCCAAAAAAATGGGGTACTGCTGTTTGAAAGAATACAGAAATAAAATAGGGTATTCATTTGTCTTTCAATAACATTTTAAAACATATTTATTAAAATAAAATACAATAAAACTAATCTACAAAAATACATAAAAAATATTTGTACATAAATGTTATTAATAAATTCAATTAAAATAATAAATAAAATACTTATATTTTAATACCACTTTTTATACCTTTCTTTTGTTAAATAAATAAACATTAGAGGCCGATTGTCCATTATTTACAATTCCAATAAAAAGTTTATAAAACTCGTTGTATTAACAAGTATTGCCAACATAGATTGCACAAAATAAAACATTTGTAATACTTAATATCGCATATTAAATCGTTAATCGGATTCCAAGGACCTTTAAACGTGCTTATTTATTAAAAATCTTGATATGAGATTTATAAAACGGTCCCTGTACTTAACAAATAAACAATGGTACAAAAAAATTATTAATAATAATATCAATTTAAATCAGAATCATATTTCATATTTCTATAATACCTATAATTATATTCGTTATAATAGTGAATTTTATTTACATATAGTTGCCATAGTAACCCTGTTACATAATTTACTAAGAATCACATATTTTTTTCTCTAAATGTTCTGGACTATTTTTTGAAGAATTTTGAAAACATTGATCCATTTTTTGTAAATTTTCAACGGTTAATGTTTGAATTATTCGTTTAGGTGTATCACTTTTAACAACTGGTGTATCAATTTTAAGATTTTCAAATTGGGAACAGTTTTCCTGCAAATCTGCCGGTAGTTTTTGTTTTGAATCATAACCTAGAAGTAGTGTATCATTTTTCGGAGTGATTCCTTTAGGTGTATCAATTTTAGGATTTTGAAATTGTGAACACTTTCCCTGCACATTTGTTGGTAGTTGTTGTTCGAAATCATAACCTACAAGTGGTGTATCATTTTTCGGAATGATTCCTTTAGGTGTATCATTTTTCGGTGTGATTCCTTTAGGTGTATCAATTTTAAGATTTTCAAATTGTGAACATTTTCCTTGTAAATCTGCCGGTAGTTTTTGTTCTAAACAACTGACAAGTAGTGTATCATTTTTCGGAATGATTCCTTTAGGTGTATCAATTTTAGAATTTTGAAATTGTGAACAATTTTCCTGCAAATCTGCCGGTAGTTTTTGTTTTGGATCATAACCTACAAGTAGTGTGTCACTTTTCGGAATGATTCCTTTAGGTGTATCATTTTTCGGTGTGATTCCTTTAGGTGTATCAATTTTCGGTGTGATTCCTTTAGGTGTATCAATTTTACGATTTTCAAATTGGGAACAGTTTTCTTGCAAATCTGTTGGTAGATTTTGTTCCGAATCATAACCTACAAGTGGTGTGCCATTTTTCGGAATGATTCCTTTAGGTGTATCATTTTTCGGAGTGATTCCTTTAGGTGTATCAATTTTAGGATTTTCAAATTGTGAACAGTTTTCCTGCAAATCTGCCGTTAGTTTTTGATCTAGATCATAACCTACAAGTAGTGTATCACTTTTCGGAATGATTCTTTTAGGTGTATCATTTTTCGGAGTGATTCCTTTAGGTGTATCAATTTTAGGATTTTCAAATTGGGAACAGTTTTCTTGCAAATCTGTTGGTAGATTTTGTTCCGAATCATAACCTACAAGTAGTGTATCACTTTTCGGAATGATTCCTTTAGGTGTATCATTTTTCGGAGTGATTCCTTTAGGTGTATCAATTTTAGGATTTTGAAATTGTGAACAGTTTTCCTGCAAATCTGCCGTTAGTTTTTGATCTAGATCGTAACCTACAAGTAGTGTATCACTTTTCGGAATGATTCCTTTAGGTGTATCATTTTTCGGTGTGATTCCTTTAGGTGTATCAATTTTAGGATTTTCAAATTGTGAACAGTTTTCTTGCAAATCTGCTGGTAGTTTTTGTTTTGGATCATAATCTACAAGTAGTGTATCATTTTTCGAAGTGATTCCTTTAGGTGTATCATTTTTCGGAGTGATTCCTTTAGATGTATCAGTTTTAGGATTTTCAAATTTGGAACAGTTTTCCTGCAAATCTGCCGGTAGTTTTTGATCTAGATCATAATCTACAAGTAGTGTATCATTTTTCGAAGTGATTCCTTTAGGCGTATCATTTTTCGGAGTGATTCCTTTAGGTGTATCAATTTTAGGATTTTGAAATTGTGAACATTTTTCCTGCAAAACTGTTGGTAGATTTTGTTCCGAATCATAACCTACAAGTGGTGTGCCATTTTTCGGAATGATTCCTTTAGGTGTATCATTTTTCGGAATGATTCCTTTAGGTGTATCAATTTTACGATTTTGAAATTGTGAACAGTTTTCCTGCAAATCTGCCGGTAGTTTTTGATCTAGATCATAACCTACAAGTAGTGTATCATTTTTCGGTGTGATTCCTTTAGGTGTATCAATTTCAGGATTTTGAAATTGTGAACAGTTTTCCTGCAAATCTGCCGGTAGTTTTTGTTTTGAACCATATTCTACAAGTAGTGTATCATTTTTCGGAATGATTCCTTTAGGTGTATCATTTTTCGGAGTGATTCCTTTAGGTGTATCAATTTTACCATCAAATTCTTTCATATCTGAACAACTTTTGAAATTATTCAATTGCTCGGCACATTCTTTCATCAACAACATGTGATCTAATTTATCAACTGTGGCGTTAAGTTCGTTTTCCCAAACATTGTCAAAACTACATCCCTCGCCACCATCTATCGGCCGAATAGCAAGTTGTTTGACTTTATGCTTCAGCCCAACAATTTCATCATCTTCTAAATCGTCTTCTTCTTCATCTTTTTCGCTGACTGCCGAACTGGCCGGGCCGGATAAAGTCCCAAGGCTGTGAATGTCGCAGCGGTCGAGTTCAAAATTAATATCTGGCAATTTTGGTTTTATATAATCGTTATTTAGTTCACACCCGACGCCGGGTTGTCTGGGTTGGCTCAAAATTTCATTTTTTTGACTACGTTTTCGTTTTTGGTGAATTTCTTCGGATATTAACTCAAGTTTTTTCAAACTTTGTGAATAGGAAAATTTAACATGGGTGACACTTTTTTCCAAAAATTCTATTCGGTTTTTTTGAGTGTTTAGTTGATCTTGACACAAAGTTTTTTCTTCGAAGTAAGGACGGGATTTAATTATGTGTCTTCGAAGTTTCTCTTCGAGTTGCTGCACCTAAGTAATAATAATGTATATAAAAGTGTTGATTACAACAAAGAATATATCAAATCGAAGTTTAATCATGAAAAAATTGTAACTGAAAATAACATTGTTTAAAACGCGAATAATAGACTCCAGTGACGTCACAAGTTCGGAACAACGACTATTTTGATTTTCACACTGTTTTAAACGTCAAAATGACATTTAAAGATAACCTAAAATTTATGAAAATAAAGAATAAAATAATATTTTCAATGTTTTTCGTACGTTTATAACTTCTAGCGTCTAATTTCAAATCAAAAGTGAAAAAAACAGCTGATATGTAATGTGCGGATAAGTTCACGCCAAATGAAAATCATATTTATAAAAATGAATGGAACGATGTATTTTTCTTTTAGAAATTCTGTGTCCATATAAAATGTTTGAAATGAGTCTGAATTTAGGTTCAGAACCTGTGACGTCACAATATAAAAACTTTAAAGAAATATCCTGCCAAGCCAAACTGATAATTTTCTGGCATTATCTTGAAAATTATAATTGTAAAATTGTTGATTACAACAATGGATAATAATATTGATTACAACAATGAATCTAATAAACGAAAATTTATCAATATTTTAAAATTAACATTTTTTATTATCTAAAACTTTAAACATATTTAAAATAAAATTCTAAAAAAAAATATTCTCAACAATTTATTTGTTTCCAGCAGTAAACACAAACAAAAGATTGAAAACAAAGCGAAAACAATAGCATGAATAACAATGGAACATCGTGCGTAAACAGTTGAATCATCCATAGCACTACCTTTTGTTCTGCTGCCTGAAACAATGTAGCTCGCATTTGATGCTCCCGACCACATATCGCTTTCTGATTTTCAGCGTCCATGACCTAAAAATGGGTATAAATATACACCTTAATATAGGTTTAAATTATACAACTCAAATATTTATTTTTATACTAGTGTTTTATAACGTCCGTCTTGATCTAGTTATCAGGGTAATTATTACGTCATCGACTGATAAGCTCAATTGTTTAACAAATTTTAACGATCAATAAAAATATTTTGATTTTATCAAGTGATCAAAGTTTATGAAATTTCAAATTCACAAATAATTAAATTTTCTCTGGCAGTATGTAGTAGTAATATATTTAACCATTTTTACCTTGATTGTGGCATGATTGAGCATCTCTTGCCAAGCATTGTCAAACTGCCATTCGTGTTGATTTGACATAAAACGTTGTTCAGCTAAAGCTACGGTTTCTTTGGCAGCCGCATGGATTTCTACATAAAAAGGCTTAATATTATAAATGTAAACTACATAAATACTCATAAAAATGACGAATTATGAGATATTAATATGTAATTTTTAATTGACAATAGTTGATTACAATAATGAAAAACGTTGATTACAATAATGAAACACGTTGATTACAACAATGTATGCGACTTTAAAGATATTAATATGTAATTTTTAATTGACAATAATTGATTCGAATAATGAAAAACGTTGATTACAATAATGAAAAACGTTGATTACAACAATGTATGCGACTTTAAAGATATTAATATGTAATTTTTAATTGACAATAATTGATTCCAATAATGAAAAACGTTGATTACAACAGTGTATGCGACTTTAAAGATATTAATATGTAATTTTTAATTGACAATAATTGATTACAATAATGAAAAACGTTGATTACAATAATGAAAAACGTTGATTACAACAATGTATGCGACTTTAAAGATATTAATATGTAATTTTTAATTGACAATAATGAAAAACGTTGATTACAATAATGAAAAACGTTGATTGCAATAATGAAAAACGTTGATTACAACAATGTATGCGACTTTAAATATATTAATATGTAATTTTCAATTGACAATAATGAAAAACGTTGATTACAATAATGAAACACGTTAATTACAACAACGTATGCGACTTTAAAGATATTAATATGTAATTTTTAATTGACAATAATTGATTACAATAATGAAAAACGTTGATTACAATCATGAAAAACGTTGATTACAACAATGTATGCGACTTTAAAGATAATTTAAATGAATTATTTCAATAAAATAATATATTAATAGACCTTGAAGATTGAACCCATTTTAAAATAGGGAATACATATATAGGCTGTTTCTCGAAAACCGGAAGTAACAATATTGATCTATTTCCGCTATTATATAGAGCAGTTTAAATACTGTAATTTATGTTATATAGTTCAAACCGCTAAATGTAATAATAAGCGAGATAATTGCCTGCTCATTTATAGATGGACACCTCTGTATATATATAAACTAACCGTTAGCTCTTTGGAAGAGCACAGCTGCTTTTTGGCATTCTCCTTGTGCCTTTTTGGCTAATTCAACTGCCTCATAATACGGACGGGCTCGTTCTATACAGCTACCTAATTTTTTTGATAATAATTTTAATCTTCGTGTCGACTCGCTTAGTAACATACGAAAAGTCGTGTTCCCTTCCTAAAAAAAATGATAGTATATAAACAACGATTGAGAAGAAAATGTTGATGCGTCTGATTTCGGGGTCGGTGCAGAATCTTTGCGCTGGGTCAATAATGATTTTCTTCTCAAACTTGGCGTATAATTATTAAAAGTATAGTTAAACACAAAAATAAAGTACAAAATTATTCATGAGTGGTATATTATAGCATACAAAAATAATTATAATAATAATGTCAAGTTAAATGTCAAATAAAAACAAATGAAACATCAGTAATCAACACTCTGAAATATGCTGCAAATTGTGATTTTTTATTTACAACTTTTCTTTAAAATTCACTGTAATAGACTGTAAAAGTAATAGATGTGAGAAAGAATATGAGAAATACCTGGAAATCAAAATTTTCAATTTTCTTTCCCGGGGAATTAATTTTGATTCTAGATTATTTAAATTTCTTTTTGTTTTCAGCTACTTTTTACTGTACTTTGTGAAATATTTATTGTAGAACCTTGCTTATACTTTCGATTCATTTTGATTATTAAATTTTGATAATTTAATTTTTTCACGAAAGTTTTATCTTGCTCTACACGCCAATGACAAAAATTCATTGTCCAATCAACCAAAGAATTACTCATTATGCGACAGTGACATTCAATTCATTATTCACTTGTGTAATTGTACTAATAGAGCGGCACATTATTTATATGGGCGAAAACAATGACAGTAGTGCATATTTTTTCTTACGCTCTTATGACATAGTATACTGTTATTATATTCCATAGGTAGCTCATCTTTCGCTGCGCGCAATATATATATATATATATATATATATATATATATATATATATATATATATATATCGTCGTGATGATTTGAAATATGTATATATATATATATATATATATATGTAGAGAATAACTCAACTTGATTTGCTGGTAACAGGTCATTTTTTAGTAGGGTGCATAGTTTTTGTGTAAACAAAGGCTTGAGGAACTATATAATACTAAAAATACTATCAAAAAAGTACTTACATCAAATTCTATTTCCAATTTATTAATCTCGTCGGTAGCTGTGTTCAAATTCTCTAGTTCAACCTTCAAATTTTCAATCAGTAAATATACTTCAAATATTACTTCATATACTAACTTGTATCCGAGGATCTAATTCTGAATCAACTTCATCGTAATTGTCACTGTCATTTTCCATGTTTTACAACACAGAAATATGACAAAACTGTCATTACTAGCCTATTTTTCACAAACTTATATTCATATTACCACACGAACGTTTCGCTATAGACACTATATACATAACTGAGAGTAATATACACTAAAATTTGCTTCAAGATTTGTGTTATTATTTAATAAACATAATGAAACAGTGTTTTGATCATCACAAATAAAAATAGAAGATGACTGGACTATGAACTCGCTAGCTAGCTGCCATTCAACGTGAAGTTAGCTGCATATATGTGAAAGTTTTGTGGAAATATATTTTAAATTTTGATAAGATAGAGTGTGAATCATATAATTAAGCAATAAATTGTTGCTTATCTTTTACTATTAAGATAAAATAATATTTATATACATAGCGCTAGTATCGATTGAGAACAAAATAAAATGGCGACTGTTTAGTTCAACTCTTTTGACCAAAAATTGTAACATTTGCCCTAAGAGATATAAAATAGGCGAAAGACTATTTTAAATGAATTTTTTTTAGATAATTTTTGTCTAGAAATTTTGTCGGGACTCCATTTTGGTTAATGTTTTTAGTACGATCTTTAGAACTGTCATGATAGCTTGTACAAATTTCAAGGTCAAACCGTCGTATTTTATGTTTTAATTTAATATTTCAAAAAAGAGAATATAAAATTTTATAAAAATTACTTCTTTAAAGTGTTTGCCATGGTATTGAAATAAAATTTCAAACAATTTTTTGACATTTACATGTCGAACTATTAAATATAGATTTCAATATGAGCATGTGTCTATATGAGTATTATAGAGGGCAGCTCTGTTCAATTGGCTTTTAAGTAATCATATTTGTATTTATTTTTATTATAAAATATGTACAAATACAAATAAAACATTTTGAACTTATTGTAAGCGTTGTATACCAATTAAAACATAAATACAATATCATAAAACATTATTGTTAGTTCCAATTGTAATTAATAGATGGCAGCACACTGATCGCTGCGTATTCTCGTAGTTACATGTAAACAATGTCTAAAACATTGATATTTTCATTAATAAATATAAAATTAGACTCATTTTCAATACTTTAAACAAATATAAGTCAAATTTGAATAAAAATTCATATAAAAACATAAGTTTAATATATATAAAGTGACTAACCCTATTATTGTGACAAAATGTCATACCACGGTTCTCCATACTCAAACACATTTAACGAAGATGGCTATGATTTTACGGAAGACAAATACGAAGAGGAAGATGACAGAGAAAACGAAGACCCACATGAAAACGAAAGTGATGAAGGTATAATACAAGACAAACAAATTATTTAAACTTTAATATTCACTACGTGTGTTTCTTTTTATGAATTGTTATTGCAATATATTCTTTATAAAATATAATGTGGCATTCTTTTCAAGATACGGAAGAAGCAAGCGAAACAGACATGGGAAGAAATGAAGAACCAGTCGAAATAAAGGAACAGTAAGATATTTATTTATGAAATGAGTATTTGGGATGAATGAGAGAGTGAATTCAGTGATTGAGAGGGTTTAGAATGTGTGAATTTTGTGAAAATGTATTTGAGAAAAATATGAAATTGTAGTTAATTCTTTTGAAATAGTAGTTGATCTTTTGAAATAGTGGTTGATCTTTGTTAAATAATGGTTGATCTTATGAAATAGTAGTTGCTTTTTGAGAAAGTTTTGTGAAAATGTATTTGAGAAAAATATGAAATCGTAGTTAATTCTTTTGAAATAGTAGTTGATCTTTTGAAATAGTGGTTGATCTTTGTTAAATAGTGGTTGATCTTTGTTAAATAGTTATTGAACTTATGAAATAGTAGTTGCTTTTTAAGAAACTTTTGTGAAAATGTATTTGAGAAAAATATGAAATCGTAGTTAATTCTTTTGAAATAGTAGTTGATCTTTTGAAATAGTAGTTGATCCTTGTTAAATAATGGTTGAACTTGTGAAATAGTAGTTGCTTTTTGAGAAAATTTTGTGAAAATGTATTTGAGAAAAATGTGAAATCGTAGTTAATTCTTATGAAATAGTAGTTGATCTTTTGAAATAGTGGTTGATCCTTGTTAAATAGTGGTTGAACTAATGAAATAGTAGTTGCTTTTTGAGAAACTTTTGTGAAAATGTATTTGAGAAAAATGTGAAATCGTAGTTAATTCTTATGAAATAGTAGTTGATCTTTTGAAATAGTGGTTGATCCTTGTTAAATAATGGTTGAACTTGTGAAATAGTAGTTGCTTTTTGAGAAAATTTTGTGAAAATGTATTTGAGAAAAGTGTGAAATCGTAGTTAATTCTTATGAAATAGTATTTGATCTTTTGAAATAGTGGTTGATCCTTGTTAAATAGTGGTTGAACTTGTGAAATAGTAGTTGCTTTTTGAGAAAGTTTTGTGAAAATGTATTTGAGAAAAATATGAAATCGTAGTTAATTCTTTTGAAATAGTAGTTGATCTTTTGAAATAGTGGTTGATCTTTGTTAAATAGTGGTTGATCTTTGTTAAATAGTTATTGAACTTATGAAATAGTAGTTGCTTTTTAAGAAACTTTTGTGAAAATGTATTTGAGAAAAATATGAAATTGTAGTTAATTCTTTTGAAATAGTAGTTGATCTTTTGAAATAGTGGTTGATCTTTGTTAAATAATGGTTGATCTTATGAAATAGTAGTTGCTTTTTGAGAAACTTTTGTGAAAATGTATTTGAGAAAAATATGAAATCGTAGTTAATTCTTATGAAATAGTAGTTGATCTTTTGAAATAGTGGTTGATCCTTGTTAAATAGTGGTTGAACTAATGAAATAGTAGTTGCTTTTTGAGAAACTTTTGTGAAAATGTATTTGAGAAAAATGTGAAATCGTAGTTAATTCTTATGAAATAGTAGTTGATCTTTTGAAATAGTGGTTGATCCTTGTTAAATAGTGGTTGAACTAATGAAATAGTAGTTGCTTTTTGAGAAACTTTTGTGAAAATGTATTTGAGAAAAATGTGAAATCGTAGTTAATTCTTATGAAATAGTAGTTGATCTTTTGAAATAGTGGTTGGAATTTTAAAATAGTAGTTAAATTCTTACAAAATAGTGGTTGATCTTTGTTAAAGAGTGGTTGAACTTATGAAATAGTAGTTGCTTTTTGAGAAAGTTTTGTGAAAATTAATTTGAGAAAAGTATGAAATCGTAGTTAATTATTATGAAATAGTAGTTGATCTTTTGAAATAGTGGTTGGAATTTTAAAATAGTAGTTAAATTCTTGCAAAATAGTGGTTGATCTTTGTTAAATAATGGTTGAACTTATAAAAAAGTAGTTGCTTTTTGAGAAACTTTTGTGAAAATGTTTTTGAGAAAAATATGAAATTGTAGTTAATTCTTATGAAATAGTAGTTGATCTTTTGAAATAGTGGTTGGAATTTTAAAATAGTAGTTAAATTCTTACAAAATAGTGGTTGATCTTTGTTAAATAGTGGTTGAACTTATGAAATAGTAGTTGCTTTTTGAGAAACTTTTGTGAAAATGTATTTGAGAAAAATATGAAATTGTAGTTGATCTTTAATGAAAAGGTAGTTGCCTTTTGTTAAAATGTGTAATAATCCTTGTCAATATATTTTAGAATGTACCTAGATAAATTAGCTGGTTTAAAAAAACAAATACAACAACTAAAAGAAGAAACACATCCCGAATATATTCGTAGAGTTAAAAAATTAGAACATCAGTACAAAGAAAGATTACGATTAAATACTATATACAGAGATTATCTGGAAGAATGTGTTGAAAAGGATTATATTATTGAGAAAAAAGCTGCAGCCAAAGAATTAGAAGAAAAGAAAGTAGAAATTAGAGAAAATTTGATTACAGATTTAGAAGAGAAAAGAAAAACAATCGAAGCCGAAAGGTAATATATAGTATTTTACATTACACGCCAGGTAACTGTTTTACTGTGACCTCTTTAATAATAGTATATTATTGAAAAGTTTTGGATTATATTTTAATATATTTTTTCGTTAAAAACTGTTACGGGCTTCAAGTAAAGTACCACTTCCGGTTATCCAATTTAACCCAAAATTTAACCAATTATTTATATTAACACACAAAGCTTAAATACAAAAAATAATTCATTTTGGACGTTTGTTGTAAGAGTTATCGTGGCCGAAAAAATCGTCACACACACATTACACACACACATTTTGTTCGCAAATGGGATATTTTTTGTAATTCAGATACACAATGGAGTTAACTGGGGACGCTATGGAGGTCAAACCGGTAATGACCCGGAAATTACGTAGAAGACCCAATGACCCAATTCCTGTCCCGGAAAAAAGAAGAAAACCGCCAACGGCCCAATTGATTTATTTATTGGATGAGAAAGAAATAGAGAATGATCTGAAACAAATGAGAGGTAAAAGATGATGAACTTTTTTTTGACTAGTTGAAATATTTATTAATTTGTTGTTATATAGTGTTCAATAAAGTTGTTTTATTTGACTGTGTTTTGGTTAAAATTTTATTATTTCTATAAAGAAATATACACTAAATTCATAATTAACAATTGTCCGACTCGCTCCGCTCGTCGTACAAACTTTCATACTCGCCACGCAATAACATATTTTTTTCTTAATTAATTCTTACCGTCATCAGATTGTAAATTTCCAATATTATAATAATGTTATTTCGTTAAATATTGTCATGTACGGCCCTTAAAGTTGTTAAATCCGATGGAAGTTCAACAATATTGCTCAAGGATGTGATATGTGAAAAACAATATGAACTTTTCTTATCACTTTAATTCTTACTCTCATCCGATTGTAAATTTCCTATTTTATAATAATGTTATTTCGTTAAATATAAACTGTTTATATTTCAATTTGTAGATTTTCAATTTAAATTTGACATTTGTTGGAGGTTTTTAGTAACTTTATTCTTAGGTTATCTAGTGTATTTATATTTTACAAGTTATTAGCTCATTTTATACAGTTGCTATAGATATTTATTTGCGAATCAAGTGACACAAGATGCCATTTTAATGGCGTTTGAAGAAAAAATAACATTTGCAAATCCTTTATGTAATTTTATTTTGATAAGAATCTACAGGTGTCTCACAACTCGCGCCCCAGAGCGAATGAAGAAACACGAGACTAAACTCGGATGTGTAATTTCGAAGAAAAAAAGTCTAGCTTAAAAGATATTAGAGAAAAGACGTCTTAAAAGAGACCTACACCTTTAACGTGTGCCGTAATTTTACGTTACTATGGTTTTATACAAATCAAATCTTTAAAATGTCCGGGCGACTGTAGTTTTCGAAAAATGTCAGTGTCAAAATTTGACAAGGTGAATAAAAAAGGCAAATTTTTACCATGTATTCAGCCGCTGATTACTTAGAAATGATTATAATATTTTCGTTTTATACATTTTACACAGCTGCTACAACACGTTGTACTGTACGATATAAATGATGAGGTCGGATGGCACCTTCGCTAACCTAAATTTGTTGACAGTGAAAGTCAACTCTAAAGTGTAAGTCAAACAAATTTTGTAATAATATCATCACACCTGAAGGTATCCTTCCGAGATTGGTGCATTAAAAAGTCTTGTAACTCCGTAATGCAAGTAGCCGCAAATTATTTGTTTGTCGTCGGCAAGTGTCAGTTTCGTCTGGGGCGCGAGTTGTAAGACATCGTTATTATGTATTTTATTCTTATTGTCGGATCTTCAAAACATTTTTTCAGTTACTGTAGTGACCAATCCACCTATAAGCGTCAATTCGAATATAAGCGATCCTTCGCTAGTCGAAACCAAAGTAGAAGACGGTAAATTATTATATGAACGACGTTGGTTCCACAGAGGGCAGTCGGTTTATGTTGAAGGACGAGATATGCCGAGATTTGCTGCTAATATATCAGCAATAAGCAACGACGTGGTTAGTAGATAATTTGTTACAAATATATTTTTCTTCAACCTTTCATAGTTGATGTTATTCCCATTTTTGTAAAAGTATCTGTTGTGGTCATCACAAGACTTCTCGCTATTTCTATTAGGTTATATAAGTATTGTATTGCACTTCGCTATTGAACCGTCGTTTTATAACAAAAAAAAAATCTGATGTGGCCAGCACAAAACCTCTCGCTATTTCCATTTTATGTTGTATAAGTTTTATAACAAAAACTTTACCCAAATATTGTTTTTTATTGTATTTAACATGTCTTCTGTACACATATAATTCTAATTATATCTATTTTTCATTGTATGAGGAAGTTTCTAAATGTCAGAGATTCTTCCAAATCATTAACAAGATTGGCGGTATTTCTGACAGATATTTGTGTTAATGAAACAAATAACTATTTTTAAGAAAATGTAACATATTTGCTTTTGCCATGTAACTGTTTTTTTTTATTTTTGGTAGATTTGGGTCAAAAAAGTCGTCGATGGGTCCAAAGTCCGATTATTTACAACACATTTAGCCAGGGGCAAAGTTTCCATAAAACGAAGGGCGTCGTAATTTTTTTGTTTGATTATAAATATTTTTGTTTAGTTTTAATTTGTAAGTTTGTAAAATAAAATGAATATTAATAAATAATAATAAATAAATGTATATTTTTCATATTTCATGTTTTATTTTTTTTCCTCCAAGTATTTCAGAATGTAGCACTCTCCTTTGTAGCTACAAGTGCCCGTAATTTGCACCCCAACAATAGGTAAGTACTAGAAAATCTGTTGTGGCCAGCACAAGACCTTTCGGCATTTTTATATTAGGCTAAGTTTCCCCCACAAGATTTTTTTTAAGAAACTACTACTTCCGGTTGTCCAATGGGGGATTCCACCATTTTTTTTTTTTTATAATTTTATAACTAAGACTATTGATGAAAATCCGGCGAAAAAATCCCTATTAATAAGCGAGTTACGGTCTCCCGAATTTTGAAAAGATTGACGTGTCGTCACTGTTTTCATCATGGACCTAAATGTTCTTGAAATATATGCTATTTTAAGTTATATTTACATAAAATAAATGAATATTATAACACTGTATAAGTCTACATACTTTATAATTACAGGTGTATTTAAATTATTAAGTTTAATGCAAGAAATTTATGCTAAAATAAAAACTGTTTGAAAACTGCAGTACAGGAATGTTAGCCCCTCCTTTCGAATTTCTTGACTTCCATTGGTAGTAACCCCCACCTCCTAACACGCTATTTGTTATGCATGTTAGACGGTCTTTCGCTCGCCAATCAAAATATTATATATAGATTTTATATTCGTGTCGAAGCGCTATAACAAAAAACTCCTTATTTCCGAAATATCTCAATTATACCATTTCATTTTTTTATTAATATTTGTTATTAAGCATATACATTCGTATTTTTTTACTATTTTCCTTTAATTCGATTGAGCTGGAATCCCCTATTGTTACCAAAACCTTTTCAGCTCTTCCCATGAATGTCAAATTAAGGAATACGTAGTACACACACACACACACAAAGAGACACCGTAAAACTAGTAAATCAGATTCTTGTGACCTTAAAACGAGCTTATTCACTAAAATCTGCATATGCGATTTTTAGCAAGAATCCAATATCTTTCTTAGCGAGAAATAAAAACAACGATACTAATGCTAATATTAATATATGTTTTTATTTTGTTCATTAATTTATTTTAGATCAAGATCTATTTTAAATTCAGACGTAAACCTCTACCTAATTAATATTACGCATGCATATTCACAATTATATGCTAATTTTTATTGAAAATAAATAGTAAAAAAATTCGAAAACATTCATACATTAACGTGTACTGCATAATTTCTCACATAAAATGAAGTTAATCAACTTTTAAAATGATGCATTTTTAATATACTAATCTCCAGTATATCGCCTAATTAATGATAATTATAATTTACTGTCCAAGAATAGCTGTGTCCAATGTTCCACTTTTATCACCCTAATATCTAAATCCTAAATTTATATGCCCTAAATCTAGTAATTATTTAGGATTTTAGGAATTAGACTAGCGAAATCTCGGCTACTCCGAACTCCCCCTAGGGGGTTAGTGTTTTATGATAATCTATACGTCTTTCCAATCCGTCTAGGTACACTTGAAACTCAAAGTGCTAACGCCAAGTGTCTTCGGATACACAAACGACTTATCTAGCCCTCGACGATACCTCTTTATGCAAAAAAATCTGTTGTGGCCAGCACAAAACCTTCCGTCAATTCGATGTATTTTGTACATATCCTATACCAAAAGTTCCTTGAAAAAGATTCTAAAATCTAATAAAATTTTAATACGAATACGAACGTACATTATGTATTGCACTTAACACTTCCTCCTGCTTCAACTTTTCCCTATTTTATTAGAAGTCGCTGTTTCTTACTCTTCTCTTCTACTCATTCCTGTCCAAAGCACCTTCGTGACACAGTTCTTCCTCTTTCAAATCTTCTGCTATACAGTCCTTCCATCTTCTCTTTTGCCTTTCTCGTGCTTCTGGCATTATAAGTTCCTATCTTGAGGCGAGGCCGCAAATGCAAGTCACTGGCTAGGGACACTCTGTCACTTATATCACTTTCAGATCATATACTTTCCACTTTGGTTTTGCACTTGCCACTGACATCTGTCTGATTTTCATCTCTCTATAACTCTATATCTATTGAATATGAAGGAAAATGTATAATCGAATCGTATAGAGAATAAGATATGCTTTCTATTGATAATCACATAAAATGTCGAAAATGATATTTAACTGCGATTTTTCAAGAAATACTGTTAAGAACTTCAAATAAGGATACTTCCGGTTGACCAATTATAACCAAAATCTAATCAGCTCTTCATATGGTTGTAAAGAAGAGGAATATGAAAAAATCATAATTTTTAGACTTGTAGTCTTGGAGTTATCGTCGGAGAAAAATTTGTCACACACACACTCACACGCACACACACACACAGACACGGACACACACACAGACACACACACGGACACACACACATACAGACATCATCTTAAAAATAGTAAATTCGTATTGTAGGGACCCTAAAACGTACTTATTCATTAAAAACTCACTACCGAATTTTTTGACCAAAGACAATACCTTCCTTAGCTAAAGGTGACGGAAAGTAAAAACAAAAGCCGACCGAGCTGTCAAATTTAACATGGTTCTGACAACTTTTTGCAAAAAAATTTAGGAATTAGATTTTAGGGTTTTGTAGGAACACACTATGCCTTGAAGTTGACGCGCACTAATTAAACAAATCATGTTGGTTGCTATAATTTGTACAAAACGACAAATTTACTGTCAAAGAATAGCGTCTTAGCTTCTATTTTATGAAATATAATATTAATATTTACTCTCAAGCATCAAATTGAATCGAATTGTACAATTAATTTTTGTTGTTCTAAAGTGTTGCCATACAAACCCATGGATATCACTAGTGTGCCATTCGGAGTTGTATTTATGTGAAGAAGACCTAAATCCTACAAACTATATGCCAAAATGCGACTTCGAACACTCGAAATTTATTAAAAGTGTATTTTAAAAGAGAAGGCTTGTATTTCAATAAAATAAAGCTATCTATGTAAACAAAAATAAAAAACAAACAAACAAACCCTGAAATTCTGACACATTCATAATCTCGCAAAATTGTATTTTGAAAATGTCTGAAAACGCTGAAAACCTTGCAGCCCAAAATCAAAACGCTTCGCCTGACACCGTAACCGAAGAGCGCGTAGTAGAAGTCGATCATCAAAATGTAGATCCAATACAAGTTCAGGATACCCAAGTAACCGAAAATTCAGCGAATCAGAATAAAGAAGAGAGTCCGAAAAATGACGAACAGGCAAGCAAAGACGAAGTAAGTAAGAAAGAGAAGAAGCAAAAGCTGTTAGAAGGAGAGGGAAATATTGAGAAAAAGATAGAAAACGAAGGCAACGAAAATAGTGCCAGCGAAATTGAAAACAAAAAGGAAGAGAAAAAGTAAAGTAAACAAAAATTACAAATGTTGTACTAAGAACATTTAAGCAAGAAAATACCTTTTTGAGTGGTTACATGTACTAAATTTTGAAATAAACAATTTAACAACTATTTTTGAGTTTTTCTTTTTCCATAATCTATTGAAATACACTTAAATTTTAAATAAAAGTGGCATTTTTATTATATTTTGTATTTGACAGTTTTATATTTGACAGGTCCAACAATATTTCATATTTTGTTCAATTTTCAAACCATACATAACAAAGTTTTTAAAACCCTGTTACATAAGAGTTTTGTCCAGAAAATTACCGGCCAGTTTCATAAATATAAAGTCGCTTTACTTTTAAAAATCTGTTGTGGCTGGCACAAGACCTCACGCCATTTCCATATTAGGCTATATAAGTATTGTATTGCACTTCGCTTTCGAACCGTCGTTTTATAACAAAATATTACAAAACTTTACCCAAATATTGTTTTTTATTGTATTTAACATGTCTTCTGCACACATATAATTCTAATTATAACTATTTTATGTCAGAGATTTTTCTAATTTATTAACCAGATTGACGGTATTTCTGATGGATATATGCATTTTACCACAATTTTACCTATAATTTCAAATATTTAATTAATAAAACAATAAGAAAAATTATACTTCCCAGAAAAAGCTATCAGAATGTCACTAAAAATGTTGATATTTGACAATGACATGTGTCATGTTATAAACATTGGAATTTGTCAACTGGTTTCCTTAGTGCCTTAGCCTCTGCGATTAGTTTACTCTTTTAATTATAGTATATCTCTAAATCTATACAAGATATAATAAAAATTTGAAGTGTATTAGATGGAGAATTTTATGTTCTTCAATATTTAATAACAAAAATTTCCAAAAAATTATATTTAGAAGAATTTTACTAAGAAACTACTACTACCGGTTGTTCAATTGTTACCAAAACCTTTTCAGCTCTTCCCAGGAATGTCAGATTGAGGAAACTGCAGTTAAATATTTTTTAAGTCTTATAGTTTTTAAGGAATCGTGTCTACAACATCCAGACATACACACACACACACACACACACACACACACACATACACACACATACATACACACAAAAATATTATAATATATAAATCGTGCTTATTCAATAAAATCTGGATATGCGAATTTTAGCATGAATCTAATACCTCTCTTAGTGAGAGGTAAAAATCTGTTGTGATATTTAACATGTCTTCTGCACACATACAATTCTAATTATATCTATTTTTTATTGTATGATGAAGTTCCTAAATATCAGAGATTCTTCCAATTCATTAACTAGACTGGCGGTATTTCTGATGGATATATGCATTTTACCTACAAATAAATATATCAGCACGGCATATTACCCATTTCTGGGTGTGCCAGTATCTATAACACATGTAGACATCGGTAATGATGATATATTTTACTGTGTGGGAGCTTACCAGGCGTCACCTCACGGGCACTCAAAGCTGGTGGGGATAGTGAACCACAGGGGCACTTTTGTGCCATTTAAAATTGTAAATATTTGGAGTCGGGATCGAACCCGGTTCCCCCAGGTTCGCGACCAGACACTTCCCAGAAAAAGCTTTCAGAATGTCACTACAACTGTTGGTTTTTGACACTGACATCTATCATTTACAAACTATGTTATAAACATTTGAATTTGTCAACTGATTTCTTAAGATATAATAAAAAATTTAAATGTATCAGATGTAGAATTATATTTAGAAGATTTTTTAAAGAAAATATTACTTCCGGTTGTCCAATTGTTACCAAAATCTAATCAGCTCTTTCCAGGAATGTTAGAAAGATATATTAAATAGTAAACTTTTCTGTTTGTGCATATGTTGTGATATCTGTAACGATAAACAAAAAAAATAACATACAAATGACTACCCGAGTAATTTTTGAAATAAATATTATCTAGCAATCTATCCAAATGTCAAACAACTAATTTTATTGACAGTATATCAATTGAAACATATTTTCAGAATGAAGAACAAAAGGAGAAGATTAACAAACCAGACGAAGAAGAACAAGAAGAAAAGAAGGAAGATGATCTTGATAAAGCTACCACAAGCGATACAAATAATCAAGAAAATAATGAAGACGAGTTTTGCGCCAAACTTTCTAATCAAAGTTCGAACATTTCTATAATGTGTAGGATTTGTTATGATGATACATTGGATGAACCTATCATCTCCCCTTGTAAATGTAAGGTATGTTGATGACTTGATGATTGATCAACTTCGAATGGGGTATTCCACCATAACAACAAAAACAAGTAAATTTCAATTTAACATAAAGTAGTTAAAACAATGAAAACATATTTTAAATAATTACTTTACGAGATATTTCACATTTGCTAAAAGGGAAAATTGACGTCATACAATTGTTATCCTTCTCTCGCAGCGTACTCAGAGCAGTGTGTGTGAGAAAGACAACTATAGAGGAAATGTGACGTTACACTGATTTCTCGAAAATAAAATACTCTGAAACTAGGAGCAATTAAGATTTTTTAATACTATGAATTGCTTCAAAACTGAATGAAGTTTTATTTAAAATAATAAAAAAAATCTGTTGTGGCCAGCACAAAACCTTCCGTCAATTCAATGTATCCCATACCAAAAGTTCCTTGAAAAAGATTCTGTATATCCTATAAAATTGTAACACGAACACACTATTTTTTACAAATTCTATACCGAAAGTTCCTTTCCCTATTTTACTAGGGGTCGCTGTTTCTTACTCTTCTCTTTTAATCATTCCTGTCCAACGCATCTTCTTCACACAATTCTTCCTCTCTCAAATCTTCTCCTACACAGTCCGTCCATCTTCTTCTCTTTGGAGGGACACTATCACATTCACACATAACTTTCTGACCCTATACTTTCAACTTTGGTTTTGCATTTGACACTGACATCTGTCAATTAAATTTTTCTGAATTTATCTGTTGTTTCCATAATTTTAACAAAGCTGACTAATTTTTGAAAGTTAATCTCTCTTAATGTCTCTATAACTCTATATCTATTGAATATGAACGAATCTGCATAATCAAACCGTATAGAGAATAAGATATTCTTTCATATTGATAATCACAAAATGTCGAAAAATAATATTTAACTGCGTTTTTTCAAGAAAAACTGTTAAAAACTTCAAATAAGGGTACTTCCGGTGGATCAATTATAACCAAAATCTAATCAGCTCTTCATATGGATGTAAAGAAGAGAAATACGAAAGAATTATAATTTTTAGAATTGTAGTATTGGAGTTATCGTCGGAGAAAAAATTGTCACACACGGACACACACACACACACACACACACACACACACACATACATACAGACATCATTTTAAAAATAGTAAATTCGTATTCTAGGGGTCCTAAAACGTGCTTATTCATTACAAACTCACCAACGAATTTTTTGGCCAAAGACTATACCTTCCTTTTACGGAAGGTAAAAATTGAGTGGAATACCCCATTGAGTAACTCTTGATAAAATGATAATGACAACGAATAATTTTGTAGGGTACTATTGGAATGATGCACAAATCTTGTTTAGAAAAATGGTTAGCTGAATCAAACACAAACAGATGTGACTTGTGTTTTCATAGATTTGAAACAGAACGTACCACAAAGTTCTCTGTTGGACAGTCTATCTATAGATGGTTAAGGTATAATATTTTTCTAATAGACCTTCCGTCAATTCGATGTATTTTGTACAAATCCCATACCAAAATTTCCTTCGAAAAGATTATATATATCACGTAAAATTATGAATGAACATCCACTATATAAATGCACTTGACACTTCCTCTTTCTTGTTCAGCTTTCCCTATTGTATTAGGGGTCGCTGTTTCTTACTCGTCTGTTCCACTCATTCCTGTCCAACGCATCTTCTTCACACAGTTCGTCTTCTCTCAAGTCTACGAATACAATCCTTCCATCTATTTGGCCTTTCGCGTGCTCCCCGCATTGGAAGTTCCAAGCATAAGACGAAGTTGCAAATGCATGTGCAGTAACACTGACATACCACATCGTGATCTTACACTTTCAATCTTTGGTTTTGCACTTGACACTGACATCTGTCAATTAGAATATTTTGAATATATCACTGTTTCCGTGATAAAAAGCAAAGCTGACTAATTTTTGAAAGTTAATATCTTTATAATTCTTTAACATTATATCTATTGCATATGAATGAAAATATATAATCAAACTTCAAATAATGGTACTTCCGGAGGAACAGTTGTAACCAAAATCTAATCACGAAAGAATTATAATTTTTAGAATTGTAGTATTGGAGTTATCGTCGGAGAAAAATTTGTTACACACATACACACGGACACACATACAGACATCATCTTAAAAATAGTAAATTCGTATTGTAGGGACCCTAAAACGTGCTTATTCATTAAAAACTCACCACCGAATTTTTTGTATGTATGTGTGTCTGTGTGTGTGTGTGTGTGTGTGTGACAAATAACTCCAAAACTACAATTTTAAAATTTTATGATTCTTTCGTATTTCTCTTCCTTACAACCCTATGAAGAGCTGATTAGATTTTGGTTATAATTGGTCAACCGGAAGTACCCTTATTTGAAGTTCTTAACAGTTTTTCTTGAAAAATCGCAGTTAAATATCATTTTCGACATTTTATGTGATTATCAATAGAAAGAATATCTTATTCTCTATACGGTTCAATTATACATTTTCCTTCATATTCAATAGATATAGAGTTATAGAGAGATTAACTTTCGAAAATCAGACAGATGTCAGTGGCAAGTGCAAAACCAAAGTGGAAAGTATATGATCTGAAAGTGATATAAGTGACAGAGTGTCCCTCGCCAGTGACTTGCATTTGCGGCCTCGCCTCAAGATAGGAACTTATAATGCCAGAAGTACGAGAAAGGCAAAAGAGAAGATGGAAGAACTGTATAGCAGAAGATTTGAGAGAGGAAGAACTGTGTCACGAAGGTGCTTTGGACAGGAATAAGTAGAAGAGAAGAGTATGAAACAGCGACTTCTAATAAAATAGGGAAAAGTTGAAGAAGGAGGAAGTGTTAAGTGCAATACTTAATGTACGTTCGTATTCGTATTAAAATTTTATAAGATTTTAGAATCTTTTCAAAGGAACTTTCAGTATGGATATGTAAAAAATAGTGTGTTCTTGTTACAATTATACAGGATATATAGAATATTTTTCAAGGAACTTTTGGTATAGGATATGTACAAAATGCATCGAATTGACGGAAGGTTTTGTGCTGGCCACAACAGATTTTTTTTGCATAAAGTTGTCAGAACCATGTCGAGTTTAGTATGCGGCCTGCAAAACCCTAAAATCTAATTCCTAAAATCCTAAATACACTAGATTTAGGGCATATAAATTTAGGATTTAGATATTAGGGAGATAAAAGACACAGCCTAAAAACTAACGAGCTCTTCTCACATATATTTCTCAATTTCAGGTACCCTCCATCAAGTTTCGCTTTCCCTATTCGAGACATGCGTAGCGACATGATAACTTGTTTAATTCTAATACCATTTTCGTTCCTTTTGGTGTATTTATGTCTTTTTGCGGCAGAGTATTACAACCGTCAAAGTTTTACGGTCATACCAGTTGCGCGTTGGACAGCAATATCTGTTATGTTCATGGGTATTGTCATTGTATTAGGTTTTTGTACATGGATATATCTAGTTTTTAGATACCATTCACGAGTATGGTATTTCTGGTGGCAAAGAGAAACAATTGTTAGGATTAATTTGAAAAATGGTGTTATTGAACATAGAGAATGTGATATTATTAACTGAAGTATTTATTCAAAAATAAATAATATAATAATACAATGACTATCACTGTGTCCAAAGTCGCGTTTTGACATTTAATTTTTAGGATTTTTAACCTGCGTTATTTTATCATATTTTCATGCACCACTCACACAAGGTTACAGATAGGACAACGCACGATGAAAGCCTATATTCAGCAAGAAATTCTCTTTCGTTTCATGTCACACATGATTTTTTTACATCACCGGATCTCGAGTTACAGCCGAGTTTTCATTGAAAATACACAAAATTTCGATGAAATATATGTAAAATAAAATGTAATTAGCGAGAAGTATTGTGCTTGCCCAATAATTTTTAGCTCCCGCTACCTTTGATAAGGGAGGTATATGGATCGTGCTAAAAATCACATCGAGATTTTAGTAAATGACCACGTTTTAAAGTCCCTAGAATCCAATTTTAACATTTTCACGATGATGTCTGTATGTGTGTGTGTGTGTGTGTGTGTGTACGAATTTTGTGTGCACTCTAACTTAAATACTATCATTCAGAAAATTCTGAAACCTTGTATTTCTACCCTATTCTAATAGGAATAGAAGCCATTAGATTTTGGTGTAAATCGGATAAACGGAAATGGTACTTTACTTGAAGCTCATAATGGTTTTTCTTCAAAAAATACCATTAAATGCCATTTTTTCGCATTTAACGTCATTGGAAAATTAAAGATTATTGAATTTTGTACAGGTATACATTAATACTTTTTCTATATATTTGACCGAAGCCTAAGATAAACACAATTCCTTTGTTACACAGTTCATTTTCAAATCACTTCAAATTAATAATAGTGACATATTAAATAATAAAGAAAATCGTGCAATAGTTATATGCAATAGAACATAATATAGTTTACAGCAGTAGCGTAACTAAGGGGGGGTTAGGTGGGTGCGCTCACCCCCCTGTGAAGATTTTCAAGATATAGGCGCGTTTTTCAATAATTTAATTAAAATCATTCATATTTTTATAAATTTTTATCTTATAAATAAAAAAAATATTAATACAATCTGAATTCCTTTTCATCCTAATATTTTTAATATTTTAATATACCTACCTATTAATTTTAACATAAATATACTAAATAGTAAGTTTAATTAGTTTTATTTGTTGATTACTATTTTCTTTTTCACATCGCCACATCGACAAGACACAAGTTGCAATGTAGGCGTCTGGCGTATTTTCTATGCTACTGTCTACTGTGTACTATCTTCAGTGCTGTTTTATTAAGTTCAAAATATCATTTTAATAATGAGTTCAATTAAGAAAAAGATGTCCGGATGGCAGAAAAAAGCAAATGCATTAAAAGAGAGTTCAAAATAAATACTTTTTTTTACCAGTAATAATTCGGACAATTCGGAAGTTTGTAATAAGAGTAACGAGTAACTCTGGTGTTGGATGAATTTAAGAAACTCAAAACTCCTAGGTTAAACTTTTAATTATATTATACCATATAAAATATATTTTTATTACTAAGGTAATATAACTAATGTAGATTTTTTTATATTTTACTTTAAATAAATTACGAATTTATTATGGCGCCTTTTTACTAAGAAAAAACCCGCCTGTGGATTTTCCTAGTTACGCCACTGGTTTACAGCGTTAGTAAATACGTAGGTATGTATTTAAATCAATAAAAATTAAATAGCGGGAGGTTTTGTGTTGGCCACATCAGATTTTTTAAAATCAAATTCAATCAATTTAAAAGATACTTGATGTATACCATGATTATCATAAATTTTCTTGAAAACAACCACCAATCAAGTTGTTTAAAACAAAACAAAAGCGAATCGCCAATGCCTACTTTTTGGCTCCCCACCAAAACGTTTTCAGGGATTGCTTAAAACGCATCGAAATTTGGTGCTACCATCAATTAAGAATCTAAGTAGGTCGAAGAAACAAGTTTATATTGGAAGGTAAGTATATTAAGTAATTTGGGAATTGAAAATGCTCGGGTTTAAATTCTAGTGAGCTGAAGAATCAACAGTAGAAGATATCAGATGTTTTTAGTGAGTGAATCCATAGTGAAGAAAAATATTGTGCATTAAAAGTGAATTTTTAAAGGTAGGTATATTAGTTAAATATATTATCACGGCATATTATCCATTTCTGGGTGTGCCAGTATCTACAACACATGTAGACATCGGTAATAACGACGATATATTTTACCGTGTGGGCGCCTACCAGGCGTCACCTCATGGGCACTCATAGCTGGTGTGGAGAGTGCAGCACAGGGGGCACTTTTGTGCCATTTAAAATTGGTAATATTTGACGTCTGTCGGGATCGAACCCGGTTCCCCAGGTTCGCGACTAGACACTCAGAGACCCCATTATTATTAGTTGATAGATATTTATACACCAAGGGAGCTAATATAATATTTATTCACAGACATCATTGTAAAATTGTTAATGACAAATATTTGTTTTTGTTAAAGAGTTATAAATAAAAATCTGTTGTGGCCAGCATAATACCTCTCGCCATTTCCATTTTATGGAATGGAATTATATTTTATAAAAAAAACATTACAGAACTTTACCCAAATACTGTTTTTATTGTATTTAACATGTCTTCTGCTCATATATAATTCTAATTATATCTATTTTTATTGTATGAGGAAGTACCTAAATGTCAGAGATTCTTCCAATTCTTTGGCAAGATTGGCGGTATTTCTAATTTTACTTACAATTTTAAATATTTAATTAATAAAACAATAAGAAAGATTAAATATACTTCCCAGAATGTCACTAAAACTGTTGGTTTTTGACACTGACATCTGTCATTTACAAACTATGTTATTGTTCTATATATTACACTACTTTTATCTCTAAATCTATACAAGATATAATAAAAATTTTAAATGTATTAGATGTAGTATTTTTTTATTTAGAAATTTTCAAAAAATAATATTTAGAAGATTTTTTAAAGAAACTACTACTTCCGGTTGTCCAATTGTTAACAAAATCTAATCAGCTCTTCCCAGGAATGTCAGATTGAGGAAACTGCAGTTAAATATTTTTTAAGTCTTACAGTATTTGAGAAACCGTGGTTCCAACATCTACACACACACAAACACACACACACACACACGCACACGCACACACACAAGAACATCATTGTAAAAATATTATAATCGGATTATAGGGACAGGGACCTTAAACCATTTTTATCTACTAAAAGTCGGGATCTTTCGCAATCTTTCGTATGAATCCAATACCTCTCTTAGCGAGAGGTAAAAATGTATCAAATTCAGACATATTTTTTGTTATTATAAATTAAACACCTATACTCATTAAAAGAAAATGATTAACATAAAATCAATTTTATCTTAATTATTTTTTGTCTGCAGCGAAAAGTCAAAGAACTATAGAAGCGATAAATATAGCTTTAGGCTACAAATCATTAGTTAATACATAGCATTTTATAAATTGGTTATTGTGGTATCGAATTTCTTGTTGAAATATTTCTGAAACTACTCGTAGTTGTAAATAAATATGTGATCATTATTATCACAGCTAACGAAGTGTTTATCTTTGTGACATATAGCAAGTATTCCGAAATATTTCATTTAAATATAATGTTATCTTATACTCCGTAGTATCAACCTATCTGTCAATTTTGACAAGAGATTAAAAAGTATATTAATTATGATAATGAACTGCATATGTGTTTGACATTCTTTAATTTTTTACTGTTAGAAAATTTAAATAACAATTATAATCTAGAGCTTATATTAATCATATTTGCTCTATTATGAATTTGAAGTTCAAGGATTACAAACACTTTCACTTTTAAATAAATATTTAATTTATAAGTTTATGGTCAAGGCGAAAATTTTTAAATATTGATTTAAAAAAATCTGTTGTGGCCAGCACAAGACCTCTCGCCATTTCCATATTAGGCTATATAAGTATTGTATTGCACTTCGCTTTCAAACCGTCGTTTTATAACAAAAAATTACAGAACTTTACCCAAATATTATTTTTTATTGTATTTAACATGTCTTCTGCACACATATAATTCTAATTATATCTATTTTTCATTGTATCAGGTAGTTTTTAAATGTCAGAGAGTCTTCCAATTCATTAACCAGATTGGCGGTATTTCTGATGGATATATGCATTTTACCTATAATTTCAAATATTTAATTAATAAAACAATAAGAAAGATTAAATATACTTCCCAGAAAAAGATATCAGAATGTCACTAAAACTGTTGACATGTGTCATTTACAAACTATGTTATAAACATTGGAATTTGTTAACTGGTTTCCTTAGTGCCTTACCCTCTGCGATTAGTTTACTCTATATATTATAGTGTCTTTATCTCTAAATCTCTACAAGATATAATAAAAATTTTAAGTGTATTAGATGGAGAATTTTATGTTTATCAATATTTAATAACAAAAATTTCCAAAAAATTATATGTAGAAGAATTTTTCTAAGAAACTACTACTTCCGGTTGTTCAATTGTTACCAAAACCTTTTCAGCTCTTCCTAGGAATGTCAGATTGAGGAATTCATAGTTAAACAGTCTTATAGTTTTTGAGGAATCGAGTCTACAACATCCAGACATACACACACACACACACACAGGCATCATTTTAAAAATGTTATAATCGGATTATAGGGACCTTAAATCGTGCTTATTCACTAAAATCTGAATATGTGAATTTAGTTTGTAAATGACAGATATCAATGTCAGTATCAAAAATAAACAGTTTTAGTGACATTCTGATAGCTTTTTCTGGGCAGTACATTTAATATTTCTTATTGTTTTATTAATTAAATATTTGAAATTATAGGTAAAATGCATATATCCATCAGAAATACCGCCAATCTGGTTAATGAATTGGAAGATTCTCTGACATTTAGAAACTTCCTCATACAATGAAAAATAGATATAATTAGAATTATATGTGTGTAGAAGACATGTTAAATACAATAAAAAACAATATTTGGGTAAAGTTCTGTAATTTTTTTTAAAGCTTAATATGGAAATGGCGAGAGGTCTTGTGCTAGCCACAACAGATTTTACCTCCCGCTACCCTTGGTAAGGGAGGTATAGGGATCGTGCTAAAAATCACATATCGATATTTTAGTAAATGACCCCGTTTTAAAGTCCCTCGAATAAAATTTTAACATTTTGACGATGATGTCTGTATGTGTGTGTTTGTGTGTGTGTGTGTGTGTGTGTGTGTGTGTATGGATTTTGTCTTCGCTCTAACTCAAATATTATAATTCAGAAAATTCTGAATCCTTGTATTTCTATCCTATTCTAATATGATTTTGGTGTAAATCGGATAACCGGATAATGGTTTTTCTTCAAAAAATACCATTAAATGCCATTTTTTCGCATTTTGTCGTTATGAAAATTAAAGATTATTGAATTTTCTACAGGAATACATTAATACTTTTTCTATATATTGTACAGATAAATTTAAAAATATTTTTTTTATTAGCCCCGAAGCCTAAGATAAATACAATTCCTTTGTTACACAGTTCAATTTCAAATGAATGTAACTGACAGTAAATGTCACTGTCAAAATACTAATCACTTCAAATTAATAATAGTGACATTTTATAAAGAAAAAAGTAAATAAAGCAATAGTTTTATGCAATGGAACAGTTTGCAGCGTTAGTAAATACGTAGGTATGTATTTAAATTAATAAAAATTAAATAGCGGGAGGTTTTGTGTTGGCCACATCAGATTTTTTTACAAGGGATGCATTTTTATCTACTTACTAACCATTTATCTATAATAATTATTATTTATCTGTGATAGTAGGATCCTATATAATTATTTCGACAACAGTAGCCTAAACGTATCTGTTCTCTCCTTTTTTACAAGTCAATGTATGTATATATTTAACTTTCGGTTTCTCTGGCATTTTAATCGTCTACAAGGTCGATTGTTTTTGTTTTGTTGAAGAACTGGACCAATGAATTATTATTCCACATATGCCATCAACAGTATGTCTCATTGTTTGTTGCTATATTGCTACTACACTACACTAAAGAAAGTTAACCTTATTATTGTACAGGTATATCTAATAGTATCATATATAATTTAACCTCCTTGTGGTATATTTGGTATACGAAATTAATTTTCCATAAGTTAATAAATAGTTAATGGAATCTAAAAAAATCTGTTGTGGTTAACACAAGACCTCTCGCCATTTCCATATTAGGCTATATAAGTATTTGTGTTTAACATTTCTGGTATATACACAAAAATTATAATTATTAATATATTTTTATATTTTTTTAATTCATTTTATAATAAGTTTCATCCAACTCTTCTAAATGTTCGAGATTCTTCAAATTCATTGACATTTTTTGTCAAACATTTTAATTTGTCAACTGGTTTCCATGATACATTACTCTAAAAATGCGTACACTTACGTAACATTGTCTTTACAAGCAAATAAAATTACTACCAAGTTTATATATCTACCCCTTTTTTTAAATTATTGCCCCAAAAGTCAATATACCCCATATTTAGATAAAAACTTCAAAATGTTCAAAAATCTAATTTTTATGTATCTGGATACTTCTCAATGCGCTGATTCCAAATTTTGAAACCGCAGGTCGATATCTCTTTTCGTTCTCGAGATATTTAAATTCAAAGTTTTGCTCAAAACTGCCCATTTTTGGGTATTAACCTAAAAACGGGTCGAGATATGAATTTAGCGACATCACCATTCGATTCTACGGGCAAAATTACATAAATGTACCAATTTTCATAATGTTTGTCCTACTGGTTCATTTTTTATGAATAAAAGTTTGAAAATGGCCAAAATCTGAAAAAATCCTAAGGGATACCCCTTAGGATTTTTTCGATTTTTGGTCATTTTCAGTTATTTTGCTTTAGAGATTGTGTGCGGTGTTCAAAAATTCTGAAAATTGGTATACTTATGTAATTTTGCCCGTAGAATCGAATGGTCGTGTCAGTAAAGTCATATCTCGACCCATTTTTGGGTTATTACCCAAAAATGGGCTGTTTTCAGCAAAACTTTGAATCTAAATATCTCGAGAACGAAAAGAGATATCGACCTGCGGTTTCAAAATTTGGAATCAGCGCATTGAGAAGTATCTAGATACATAAAAATTAGATTTTTGAAAATTTTGAAGTTTTTATCTAAATATGGGGTATATTGACTTTTGGGGCAATAATTCGAAAGTAGGTAGAGATATTAACTTGGTAGTAACATTATTTGATTGTAACGGATTATTTTATATATTTATGAGTCTCTATCTCTAAATGTATAGAAGATATAATAAAAATGTTCAATGTATTGTATAGAGAATTCTATGATCTTGTTTAACACGCTGTATATATACTTTCATGAGAATCTATTGTTTATATCGTTATTTTTATTTTTATATATAATTTTATTTTTATTTCCGGAGCTGTGAATGAGGCAGAAGCATGCAAAAAATATGTTGCTATAAATATATTCAGTTCTGCAATATGTCAAGTTCAAAATTAAAAATGTTCTAATTGACATTTTTCAAACAAGTTTGCCTTTATTAATATTAGCATAACACTACCACACCCAAATCAATCAGATAATTTTGAACAAGAATAATGTATCAATTCCTTATTAATATTATTGAATACAAATTAAAATTCCTCTCAAATTTTGGCGGTTTAAAAATTAGCGACTCGAAAATATGCATAATTTAACGTACGTTTACCTATGACAAATTTTTATTTTTACTACCTGAATTTTGTTTTTGTTGACCGTCATTTACGGTGGATGATAATGAACAAAACAGGATCACTTTTTTTTTGTTTTTCTCTTAAGAAAAATTATACGTATAAATCTTAACATAAATTAACATAATAATATAAGATTATTATAAGTACTTTATGTATTACAAAATAATAATCTGACAATATCAATGTACGAAACAGATATTTTTGAAGTACAGGGTGTATAAAATTAAAGGAACAATGCATTTTATTCATGTATATGAAGAGTAGGACAAAAATTCTGTTGTGGCCAGCACAATACCTCTCGCCATTTCCATTTTATGTTTTATAAGTATTGTATTGCACTTCTCTATCGAACCGTCGTTTTATAAGAAAAACATTATAGAACTTTACCCAAATATTGTTTCTTATTGTATTTAACATGTCTTGTACACACATACAATTCTAATTATATCTATTTTTCAATGCATGAGGAAGTTTCTAAATGTCAAAGATTCTTCCAATTCATTAACAAGATTGGCGGTATTTCTTATAGATACATACATTTTACCTATATTAAATATTTAATTAATAAAACAAATGAAAGATTAAATGTACTTCCCAAAAAAAGCTTTCAGAATGTTATAAACATTTGAATTTGTCAACTGATTTTCTTAGGCCTTAGCCTCTGCGATTAGAGTATTCTATATATTAAAGTGCCTTTATCTCTAAATCTATACAAGATATAATAAAATTTTTAAGTGTATTTGATGGAGCATTTTATGTTCTTCAATATTTGTAATAACAAAAATTTCGAAAAAAATTATGTTTAGAAGATTTTTTTAAAGAAACTATTATTCCGGTTGTCCAATTGTTCCCAAAATCTAATCTGCTCTTCCCAGAAATGTCAGATTGAGGAAACTGCAGTTAACACTAGAACCGCCGAGGGGACAAATATGTCCCCGCATGAAATTTAGGTACATATATTTTATGCGTTTTTTCATTAAAGTTCTTGAGATTTCGTGACTTTTCATTAATTTTGTAGAAGAATGTCTATGTTGAATACGATCTTTGTGTTTCCATTAATTTTTTTTTTACAACCATATTTGCCTCAAAATGCCAAGGGGACATTTTTGTCCCCAAGTAAAATAAATGAATAAATGCCAAAATACATTCTTCCTTTTCCTTATAAATACAATATGTATACATATATAATTATTATTATTATTATTATTGTTATTATTATTATTATTATTGCAAAACGCGCTTCATTGTAAATAATTGCAGACATTGAAAAATATTCTCGTGTTCTTGTTGACAAGTACAAATTTAGTCGTTGCCGCTTTGTCCAGTTAGTTTTACTAAAGTTTAGTATATCAGTCAATGTTTATCAGGGCAAAGATACGAAACATGTGATTGTAATGAGTACAATGCCTTCTGACTTGCAAATTGGACAAGATAATAAGAAAAACCCGAAACTATAGGGTTTCATAATGAAAGTAAATATGGTGTAGATGTGCAGAAAATATTCTGTAAAAGCAGCTTCTCACAGATGGCCAGTACATACATTTTATAATAGAAGAAACTAAATAAATATAAATAAATATATCATCACATGATATTACCCATTTCTGGGTGTGCCAGTATCTACAACACATGTAAACATCGGTAATGCTGACGATATATTTTACCGTGTGAGCGCTTACCAGGCGTCACCTCACGGGCACTCATAGCTGGCGT
The DNA here is from genome assembly GCA_943142095.1 of Ophonus ardosiacus. NCBI lineage: Eukaryota > Metazoa > Arthropoda > Insecta > Coleoptera > Carabidae > Ophonus > Ophonus ardosiacus. Next base: position 18,849,790 of record OW964840.1, read on the forward strand.
GGAGAGTGCACCACAGGGGTCACTTTTGTGCCATTTAAAATTGGAAAGAAAATTTCTCGAAGAAATTATTTGCTAGATTTAGCAAATGAACTCGCGAAAGAACATTCGAAAAATCGTGTAACCAACAAAGAATCTGGAGATGAAGATGAAAAATTACCTGACAGACGCAAATATCAAATAAAATCCCGATATGAGGCAAACAAGGGTAATAAGTGCACAGCTACAATCAAAGTATCATCCATTTGTGTAAATTGTTACGGACAGTAAAAGTACAAAATACATTATAATTTATTCTAAGAATTTATTTTTAGTTCATATCATTTTCGATTGCCCATAACACTATATATACAACTTTGGAAAATACATTTTTCTTCTGAAATGTTTATATTATTTCTTACAAAATATAGTAGAAATAGCGTTTTCTCAAAAATTATTAACAGATTTAAAATTTCACCACAAAATTACTGGAGGGACAGAAATGACCCCTTTGGCTCTTTAAGGTAGTAGCTGCGGCTCGGCGCTTCTAGTGCTAACACACACACACACACACACACACACACATACACACGCACATACACACACACACACACACACACACACACACACACACACAAACAAACAAACAACTAGTTTTTTTACTTCCCAGTACCCTAGGTAAGGGAGATATAGGGATCGTGCGCCTAAAAGAGCATACAAGGTGTTAAAAAATAAGTCACAAATTTTGAGGGCATATAGTACTGACCAAAATGAGTAAAAAAAAGCTTAATCAATATGGGTCCAATCTTCAATAGTTCCTGAGATAAAAGGCAATGAAAAATGAGTTATTTCGGTGTTTACCTCTGCTATCTCGAAAACACACACACACACACACGCAGACATCATCGTAAAAATGATATAATGGGATTATAGGGACCTTAAAAGGTGTTTATCCACTAAAAGTCGGGATTTGCAATCTTTCGTATGAATCCAATACCTCTCTTAGCGAGAGGTAAAAACTATAAAACAGTTATATGTATAACTTATCTGTTATTATTTAAGTAAAATTGTATATGAATGCAATGAATAGAATTTCAAATTTGACATTTAATTCTATATTCGTTTGGGTGTGTCTAAAATATATTTATATATTCTTTTTGACAATGACATTCAAATTCAAGGTTAATAAAACATAGAAAATGTAGGTTTTAGGGTGTTCCAAATTAGTTAAAGAAATTATTGTACCAGGTCGAAAGTGTTCTATATTTATATATGCATATGACATACGACTACTGTTTTGATATTAAATTTCGCAATACGTACAAGATTTTTTATAATAGAGTTTTAAAACAGATCATTTATTCTCAAATATCAACATTTTGAATTTTTCACAATTACAAAAAGCTACTATAAAAATTAGATTATTTTATAAATGTATATACAGGCTGTTAAACAATAAGTATTACAAATTATGAGGGCATATAGTACTGACCAAAATGAGTTACATACAAGCATATTCACACTCACAAACAACTAGTATTCTACTTCCCAGTACCCTAGGTAAGGGAGGTATAGGGATCGTGCGCCTAAAAGAGCATGCAGAGTGTTAAAAAATAAGTCACAAATTATGAGGGTATATAGTACTGACCAAAATAAGTACAAAAAAGCTTAATCAATATAGGTTCAATCTTCAATAGTTCCTGAGATAAAAGGCAATGAAAAATGAGTTATTTCGGTGTTTACCTCTGCTATCTCGAAAACTGTAAGAGTTACGACGTTGATTAAATGATACATTTTGTTTATCTTTCAGAGGGCATCTTAGATGTGTTTTTGTTTTCAAAAAAAATTAAATAATTGTACTAAGACAAAAGTTGTGGCGACCTTCTCCAATATTTAGTTTTCAAATAACTCCGTAACTATTAGAAAATGAAAAAAATGTTTCATATAATATGTTATTGTTTTTTTATAGTCTATTTACTGGCATAGACAAAATTTTGTTCGATCACTATATTAGTCTGGTTTTCTTCTAATACAAAATGGTCTCTTTCTCGAAAACAGTTGAAGATCGGATCTATGTTGATTAAAATTTTTTTACTCATTTTGGTCAGTACTATATGCCCTCATAATCTGAGACACTTATTTTTTAACACCCTGTATAAAATATATAGAAAATGTATAAATGTATATCTGTAGAAAATTTAATAATTTTTAATTTTTATAATAACATAAATTGAAAAAAATGACATGTAAACGTACTTTTCGAAAACCTTTTTGAGTTTGAAGTTAAGTGCCATTTCCGGCTACCCCATTTATACCAAAAACTAACGGTTTTTGTCCATATTAGAATAAGGTAGAAATACAAGGTTTCAAGATTTTTTGATTGATAATTTTAGAGTTAGAACGTTTGAGGACCCAAACACACACACACATAGACATCATCTTGAAAATGTTAAAATTGGATTCTGGGGACATCAAAACGTGCTTATTCACTTAAATCCCTATATGCGATTTTTAGCACGATCCCTATATCTCCCTTACCAAGAGTAGCGGGAGGTAAAAATGAATTTACAATTTAAATGGTTATTTATTAATAAATTTAGTTGATTAATAGAATTGTCATAGACATAAATATTTTGTATAGATACTTTAATGGAAAATAGTTCAAAATACTTAATACCTATTATAAATTCTCTTCTTGTATTTGAATACCTACACATCATTTGACATTATTTCATAATGTTCATGACCTAAACACCTATAGAATTTCGATTTAAAGTTAAAAAATTATAATACGAAAAACGGGCCTTAGGCGTTTAACTTGGGAAAACAGTTTTTCCTTGCCCAATTGGACAACCGGAAGTAGCATTTTCTTAGAAATTTTTTTCTAAATATAATTTTTGGAAATTTTTGTTATTACAAATATTGAAGATCATAAAATACTTCATCTAATACACTTAAAATTTTTATTATATCTTGTATAGATTGAGAGGTAAAGATAAAAAAAAAACTACACTAAGGAAACTAGATGACATATTCAAATGTTTATAACAAAATTTGTAAATGATAGATGTCAATGTCAAAAATCAACATTCTGAAAGTTTTTTCTGGGAAGTACATTTAATCTTTCTTATTGTTTCATTAATTAAATATTTCAAATAGGTGAAATGCATATATCCATTAGAAATACCGCCAATCTGGTAATGAATTTGGGAATTTCCTCATACAATAAAAAATAGATATAATTAGAATTGTATTTGTACAGAAGACATGTTAAATACAATAAAAAACATTATTTGGGTAAAGTTTTGCAATTTTTTTGATAGCGAAGTGCAATGCAATACTTGTATAGCCTAATATGGAAATGGTGAGAGGTATTGTGCTGGCCACGACAGATTTTTTTTTTTTGTTATGGTGGGCTGTAGAAAAAATCTTGTGTATGTTTGGAGCTCAAATGGACATTGTCGATTTCGAGAGAATTTTATGTTCTTCGTACAGAAATAGCTATTAATTTAATAAAAATCCTATAGTTCAATTAAGATACCAGTAGAAAAATACATGTGCATACATAAATTTAAAGTGTATAATAAAAACTTGCTTTTCGAAAAAGTTTTGTTCTTTTTTGATTTACCTTGGCCTTTTATAATAATACTCTCTTATTTACGTGTTTATATTTTACTTTTATTTTCAGATAAACATGTCATTTTCAATATCTTCTACAGAACGACTGAAATTATGGATATTTTTAATACAAGTAAGTACATATAAATTACAAACATCGATTTTTTTTTTTTAATTTATTAAATTGTTAACTATTTTCCAGGTATTAAGAAGTAGTTTTATGGAAACGGAAGCCCATGGACGACTTATGGACCCGCCAGCCAGAAATTCAATGTGGAGATTTGGGTTTCCTACTCCAGTAAATTATAATGATAATGAATTATTTTGCGGAGGATATGCAGGTAGTTATTTATATCACTAGTGTATATATTTTACTTTTACCAGCATGAATAATAGTGAAATAGTTACTTCTCTAATAAATATAAATATATCAGCACGGCATATTACCCATTAGTGGGTGTGCCAGTATCTACAACACATGTAGACATCGGTAATGATGCCGATATATTTTACCGTGCGGGCGTTTACCAGGCGTCACCTCATTGCTGGCGTGGAGAGTGCACCACAGGGGTCACTTTTGTGCTATTTAAAATTCGAAATATTTGGCGTCGATCGAGATCAAACCCGGTTCTCCAGGTTCGCGACCAGACACTCAGGCACGCGGCCACGGAACCCATTTATCCTCGTGCTTTTAAACACAAAAAATACATTTTTTTTTTTGTAGTTCAATGGGACCAAAATAATGGTAAATGCGGTCTATGTGGGGATGCGTACCATGTTGAAGAACCGAGACCACATGAAGCTGGTGGACTCTTTGCAAAAGGCATTATAAGCAGGCGATACACCGTTGGACAAGTACGTATTCCTATAAAAATATTGGATCATATTTTCTATATACATACATACATACATAAAATCACGCGTTTCCCACTTAGTGGGTTAGCAAAAACCCGAAAACAATAAGAAAAGGGATGAAAGTAAAAGCTCCACTGAATCACTTAACTCTTTAATAACATTCTTCTTTCGCCTTGTCCAAAATCATCATAACATTCATTCAAGGAACATATTAAAGTGACCGATTTTCGGTAGCGAATAACCGCATCCGGACCACAATAATAGTTACACAAAAATCATCTTTCGCTAAACATTCCTGTACAAACATACTTCGTTCTTCTCGTCCACATAAAACTTCAGCTGTCTCTCCATTCTCATAAAACATTCTTACTAACCATACATCTTCACACCAAAATAATTACGAAACAATCATCCTTCGCCACACATTCCTATCCAGGCAAACTTCTTTCGCCTCAGCCACATTCACAATTCTACTCGGAAACTTACGCTCCTTCAAAACACTACCAATCACATCCATCCACTTACACACTGGACGGCCACGCAATTGAACACCCTCAATTTTACCAACATATATGCGTTTTACAAGTCGTTCACTCATCATTCTCTCCACATGACCAAACCATCTCAACTGACTCACTCCAACTCTCTTAACAACATTCTTCCTAACCATACTTCTTCATACACCAACCACGTAAATACCTCATTTCCAATTACAATATTATTATAACTAAAATCTGGATATGCGATTTTTAGCATGAATCCAATATCTCTTAACAAGAAGTAAAAACTAAAAAGATAAAGATCATTACTTTTTCTAAAATTGTAGCCAACAATTTTCTCAAGTATTAGCATTACTTTTTGGGTGCCCCAAACATCTATTTTTATTTATATTACAGGATATAGACATTGAAGTAGAACTCACAGCCAACCATTTGGGTCGATTTGAAATATTTTTATGCCCTAATAACAACCCAAATCAAGAGGCAACCCAAGATTGCCTAGATCGTTACCCTTTATATCAATCTGGTAGCAGAGATATAGCGTTCCATATACCAGAAGATACCAGCAAAAAAGAAATATTTAGGTATAAAGTTCGGTTACCACCGTATGTCACATGTAGTCAATGCGTGTTACAATGGACATATTACACAGGTATCACAATATATTGATTTATAATATTATGATGTATAAATATAGAACATGAGACAACTATTCAATTCTTTATGCTTTATAAATGCGATCAGCCGAGATTGCAACCTACCTAAATACAGGGTGATCGGATATTTACTGTACTACTGACTATATGAAGTTTCCATTTTTTGATATTTTGCTTTGTCTAACTGTACCAGCTGAGACCGACAATTGAATATTTGTATACATATGTACAAAAGTCCATAGAATCGAATGGCGTAAACCCCGTTAATGTATCTTTTACCGTTCATTAGTTATAGACCGGCAAAGTGAAAAAAACGTGAGAGATTTCTAATCAAAATAAAAATTTCTATTTTGAAAACTAAAGCCCTGGGAATTTTTTGATTATTTTTCCCGAAATCAGTATGTCCGAATTAGGGGAAAATGATACTTTTCATTTAAATACAGGGTGATCGGATTTTTACTGTACAACTGACTATTTGAAGTTTCTATTTTTTGTTTTTTGCTTTGTCTGACTGTACCAGCTGAGACCGACAATTGAATATTTGTATACATATGTACAAAAGTCCATAGAATCGAATGGCGCAAACCCCGTTAATGTATCTTTTACCGTTCATTAGTTATAGACCGGCAAAGTGAAAAAAACGTGAGAGATTTCTAATCAAAATAAAAATTTCTATTTTGGAAACTAAAGCCCTGGGAATTTTTTCATTATTTTTCCCGAAATCAGTATGTCCGAATTAGGGGAAAATGGTACTTTTCATTTGAATACAGGGTGATCAGATTTTTACTGTACTACAGACTATCTAAAGTTTCCATTTTTTGTTTTTTTGCTTTGTCTGACTGTACCAGCTGAGACCGACAGTTGAATATTTGTACATATATGTACAAAAGTCCGTAGAATCGAATGGCGCAAATCCCGTTAATGTATCTTTTACCGTTCATTAGTTATAGACCGGCAAAGTGAAAAAAACGAGAGAGATTTCTAATCAAAATAAAAATTTCTATTTTGGAAACTAACGCCATGAGAATTTTTTGATTATTTTTCCCGTAATCAGTATGTCTGAATTAGGAGAAAATTATACTTTTCATTTAAATACAGGGTGATCGGATTTTTACTGTACAACTGACTATATGAAGTTTCCATTTTTTGTTTTTTGCTTTGTCTAACTGTACCACCTAGGACCGACAATTGAATATTTGTACACATATGTACAAAAGTCTATAGAATCGAATGGCGCAAACCCCGTTAAAGTATCTTTTAAAGTTCATTAGTTATAGACCGGTAAAGTAAAAAAAACATGAAAGATTTCTATTCAAAATAAAAATTTCTATTTTGGAAACTAAAGCCCTGGGATTTTTTTGATTATTTTTCCCGTAATCAGTATGTCAGAATTAGGGGAAAATGATACTTTTCATTTAAATACAAGGTGATCGGATTTTTACTGTACAACTGACTATATGAAGTTTCCATTTTTTTGTTTTTTGCTTTGTCTAACTGTACCAGCTGGGACCGACAATTCAAAATTGTTACACATATGTACAAAAGTCCAGAGAATCGAATGGCGCAAACCCCGTTAATGTATCTTTTACCGTTCATTAGTTATAGATCGGCAAAGTGATCGCTAACATTTATAAAGCATAAAAAATTAATAAGTCTCAAATTCTTTACTTATACACCGTTATTTAACCAATTCAATAAATTTTTCATTTTATTTTTTATTTTTAGGGAACATGTGGGGACTCTGCTCCAACGGTACCGAGGCGGTAGGCTGTGGACGATCAGAAACATTTAAAAATTGCGCCGATATTAGCATAGTTACCAATACAGGAGGGAACATTCCTCCCCTGTTCATTGGTATTGATAATCCTTTCTTATTGTATTATAGGGACTATAGAAAGAGTGCACCCTACAACGTGTTCCCCTTGATCGTAAGGTAAGATATATCTTAACGTAAACTTCGTGCAGTGCGAATAGGCGATGACGCAAACGCAATGGTTGCATAAAGCACCGTAGCGGGTTTGGCGTGCGACGGACAGTTTTCGAACTGTGGAGTGGAGGGGCCAAAAATTTTAAAATCACATGCAATCTCTTATGCCCATATTTATAGTCCGTACTTTGCCTCGACTCATATTTGAGTCTGCCTTAAGTACCAGATTTCGTTTCATAGTTGTTACTTGTTTCTTCACTCGTACTTCGATCGAAGGTTTACTTGAGACGAGCTTCAACCAACCTTGAGTGATGCTTTTTTCAAAAAAAATAGGTAGACTTAAACTGTCAAACTGTCATTTCCATCACATATAACATCAAAGTTAACTATTGAATCGCCACGCCAAAATTATTGAGGTACAGAAATATTATTTGAAGGAGAAGCATGTAGTTTTACTGGTTCAATACACTTTTGTAATCGAATTTTCCAGAGATGGAAAGCTTTGAGCCATTCATTTTCTGGAATCGTATTAAAATACTCCATTATGGTGTTGTTAATCTCCTCTTCTGACGTAAAATGACGACCACGTAACAGTTGTCGCAGCGGTATGGGAGGACGCATTATCATGGTGAAGCATTAAACCTTTAATTTTCACACTGGGAAGAACTTCAGGTAGACATTTTTGTGTACCAATTGGCAGTAACAGTCTTTTGTCCCTATAACCTAATTGCTTTCACAAGACCTGTACTTCTGAAAAATATAGCGTACATAACTTTTTTAAGTGCACGTTGTTTTTTCACGGTAACTAGTGTTTGGTCATCTTCAAACAACCATACCCTACTTTCTTGACGCGTTGGAACATCATAAAAGGGTATTATTTAACAATTTTAAAGTGGCGCGACTAATTGTAACACGCTTGGCTTTTTGTTCTTCCGTTAAGTTGTGTGGCACCCAACGAGAAACAATTTTTCTAACACGAATTTTTGCTATTGCTGCGGATCCAATGCCAAGGACATCTTCCACCGTTTGATAGGTGACACGATTGTCATCCTTTATCATTTGTCTGATGGCACTACCGCTGTACAAGGTCTCCCTCTTTTGAATTCTGAAAACCAGCGAAATATAGTTGCTCGAGATGGAGCTTCATCTCCTAATGCCAATCGTAGATGTTCCTCGCACTGTTCTATAAAGTCGTAGTAAATCATAGCGCGATAATGCTCTCTTCCTAACTTCATGTTGCAGTTTATTTCCACTTCGAATTCCACCACAATAAATCACTTCAACTAGATGTTATTATTGGACAGATATTTTAAATAAATTGTAGTTTGACATTTGTGCACTAAAAATTTTTCAAAGCCAACTGTTTCCCAGCATCTCAATAGTTTTGGAGTGACCCTCGTATGTAGATATCAAATATACCAACATAGTTATTACAAATTCTCTAAAATCCTCCCTAGAAAACCGAGAATTCACGAAGTTTCGACTATGAGACATATAATTTGCTTCAGGTCGAGAACGACCGAAGTAATGCTTCGCGAAGTAATACTCAAGTACGAGATTGAGCATCGACTATGAATACGGGCTTTAGGGAGAAGTAACGTTACTAATTTGTTTATTTTTTTCAGAGATCAAGTGTGTGTTCCGAATAATTTGTATAGGATCATACCAGGCATGAATAACTGGTGTCAAACTAATTGTTTGAGATATCCACCCAACTGTCCCGAAGACTTATGTGTTTGTCCGTGAGTATTTATATTTATTTTGTCATAAATTAAATCCAAATCGAATAAAGCGTTCTGTTATCATAAGCAAAATTATTATTTTTTTTCGAAGAACTTTGAAGCAGAATTCTGGCTAAATGGTACACTTTCCGGTAGAAGCAAATCTTATTTTAGCCTCAGGAATCTGTGGTTAAGCCATGTCCCCCTATTTAAGAGACACCCTGTTAATTGTGTGCTGAAGGCTTTCTATTGGAACATTATGGTTCTCTTTTGTTTCAGAACAACTTGTGATGCTATTGGTGAATTAGAAGGGCGATCAGGAGCCGATGTCTATTGTTTGGATCAATGTTTGGTTTACCCCTCGAAATGTCCTGCAAATAGATGTAGATGTTATGCTTAAATATTAATAGTTAAAGCTTTTTCTATTCCTTTAAAAAATAATAGTCATGTTGACATGTACTGTCTATTCTAGACAAAAATTCAATTCATATTTGAATTATACTCATTTTATCAATTGTAAATTAAATATTTGAAACTGCTTATATAAATATTTAGTTTTAAGAATATATTTAAGTATACTTTTTGATATGTATGTCTTGCCTTAAATACTGTAGCAAGTTTTGTAATAAAAATTTTAAAATAAAAACCTTACTTTCATTAGAATTAAATATATTACTTCGTTAACATGGTTTCATTATTAATTTTAATACCGTGAATATTTTTACCTCTCGCTAAGAGAGGTATTGGATTCATGCTAAAATTCGCATATCCAGATTTTATAGAATAAGCACGATTTAAGGTCCCTACAATCCGATTATAACATTTTTAAAATAATATCTGTGTGTATGTGTGTGTGTATGTGTGTGTGTATGTATGTATGTCTGGATGTTGTAGACACGAATCCTCAAAAACTATAAGACCTAAAAAATATTTAACTGCAGTTTCCTCAATCTGACATTCCTGGGAAGAGCTGAAAAGGTTTTGGTAACAATTGAACAACCGGATGTAGTAGTTTCTTAGAAAAATTCTTCTAAATATATTTTTTTGGGAGTTTTTCAAATACAATTAAAATTTTTATTATATCCTGTATAGATTTAGAGATAAAGACACTATAATTTATAGAGTAAACTAATCGCAGAGGCTAAGGCACTAAGGAAACCAGTTGATAAATATCAACAGTTTTAGTGACATTCTGATAGCTTTTTCTGGGAAGTATATTTAACTTTTCTTATTGTTTTATTAATTAAATATTTGAAATTATAGGTAAAATTGTGGTAAAATGCATATATCCATCAGAAATACCGCCAATCTGGTTAATGAATTGGAACAATCTCTGACATTTAGAAACTTTCTCATACAATGAAAAATAGATATAATTAGAATTATATGTGGGCAGAAGACATGTTAAATACAATAAAAAACAATATTTGGGTAAAGTTCTGTAATATTTTGTTATAAAACGACGGTTCGATAGCAAAGTGGAATACAATACTTATATAGCCTAACATGGAAATGGCGAGAGGTCTTGTGCTGGCCACAACAAATTTTTTTATATAAGATTTGTGAAAAAGTTGTTTAAATTCTTTGGTAAACAAAGTGTTAAATACTTGTAGGTCTGTAATTTTTATAACAAACTTACATTAGAAGGGTCTCTTTTTTAACTACTTATGTTAACTAATGTTGAAAGTTATAAGAATGTAGATGTTTTTTTATAAGTTTGACACTAAAAACATTTCGCTTTAACATAAAAATCAACATTAGGAATGCCGGATGCACCCAGTTTCGAGCTTAGGCCCGGCCCGATTTCGAGTCAATTTTGGGGCCGGGCTAGCTAATTTTTTATCGAGTCGATCTTCGAATCGGACCGGCAATTTTTATTTTCGGGCCGAGTCGATCCAAACCTCAAAGCCCGGCCCGGCCCGAATGCATGTGAGGACATTTTTAGAAGAAATATATAACTTTGGCTCAATTCTTTTGCACGCAACTATAAATTTCACATAAAGATTCTTTACTACTGTATTACATCAGTTTTGTAAATATAAATGCAGTACCTATGGCAAAGATTTCGAGTATTTGCTAATATTTATTTTTAAGATATGTACCAGGAAATATTATTTAATTTTAAGGAGTTTCCGATATATTCTGCAGATATCACAGGAATTACGTATCACTATAGTGATAAGAATTCTGGTTAAACACTGTACACATATATGTATACATATATCCCCACCAAATATGTGGTTAGAAAAGTGACATCCACATACGCACATAAACATACTTTCCTTAAGAAGTTATTGTTAAAATTGAACATAAATTAGTTGTTCTTTTACAATATTAACCATAGACAAAACAAAATTTTATTGTGTTCTTTTGTAGTGCTTTCATTTGTATTTATTTTGTGTTTAGTTCTAAAAACACTCCGTGCGTTGTGTGTAATAGTTTATTGTTTTTGATTTGGTGTTACAACAGTGCATTTTAATAGTGCAAACAATAACAATGGATGAAGAAGAAGCAATATATGAAAATATTGATGACTTGAAAATATATAGGGTGTCTAATTTGACGCATTATGATACACCTAGGAACAACACACCGTACCGACAAAATAGTGCATCAAATATGTTAAAAAATGGTAATACAAACACATTTGCTGATTTGCACATAGCTTTTTATGTAATAAGTTTCGAAATGATAGTGCTTTAGGTGCACGACGAGCGTAAGCAAGTGCCTAAAACACTCAATTCGCAATGTATTACATACAAGATCTTATATAAAAATATCAACATTTTGAATTTTTCAAAATTAAAATGTAGGTACACCTCAGGTTCATCTACAGAGGGTTGAAAAAAAAAACCTGATTAGCTGATTAGATTTTGGTAATAGTTTCTTAAAAAAATCTTCCAAATATTATTTTTTGAAAATTTCTGTTATTTTATTATATCTTGTATAGATTTAGAGATAAAGACACTGTAATATATATAGAGTAATTTAATCGCAGAGGCTACGGCACTAAGGAAACCAGTTGACAAATTCAAATGTTTATAACATAGTTTGTAAATGACAGATGTCAGTGACAAAAATCAACAGTTGTAGTGACATTCTGAAAGCTTTTTCTAGGAAGTACATTTAATTTTCTGGTCGCGAACCTGGGGGAACGCCAAATATTTCCAATTTTAAATGGCACAAAAGTGCCCCCTGTGGTGCACTCTCCACACCAGCTATAAGTGCCCGTAAGGTGACGCCTGGTAAGCGCCGACACGGTAAAATATATTATCATTACCGATGTCTACATGTGTTGTAGATACTGGCACACCCAGAAATGGGTAATATGCTGTGATGATATATTTTTTATTTTGATAATTTTGACAACTTGACTCACGGCATATTACCCATTTCTGGGTGTGCTAGTATCTACAACACATGTAGACATCGGTAATGATGATTTATTTTACCGTGTGGGCGCTTACCAGGCGTCACCTCACGGGCTCATAGCTGGCGTGGAGAGTGCACCACAGGGGTCACTTTTGTTCCTTTTAAAATTGGAAAAATATTTGTCGTCTGAATAAAATGGTAAAACTGGACATTACTTATTTTAGTCAATACTACATGGTCTTAAAATTTGTACCCAATATTATGGAGCATATATTAAATATTATATCCTTCCAGAAAATCCATATCCAGGGGACCCTAGTTATGGAAACCTGACAGAACCTGTAATAGACAACCCTGGAAGAAGTCCAAAAAATATTGGACGAATAAAAGTTTTCCACGAATTGGAAAAACATCTGCAAAACAAAAATATTGGAAGTACTTCGTTTCATGAACGTAATACAATAGGTTTTGGACAAATTGGACAAAAGGCAGATGTTATGGAGAGACCATCAAATTTTCCTCAAAATTTGGACCATCGCAGTAGAGCAAATACTTTGAACCTGGCAAATAATGTGTCTGGATATTCTGAAAATAGTTCCAGACATTTAGAAAGACCTTCAAATTTTCCAAAATCTTTCGAACAACCTCCAAACATAAGAAAAAACAAATTGCCAAAATTATCTCCAAACTTATCTCCAGAAGACAATATATATGGAAACACACATAACATTGTTTCTCCAGAGAAAAATCTTGGAAAATCTCCAAGCAAATATGGCGGAGTTCCAATATTTAATAGTCCCCAATATAATCCAAATAGTCCCACAGTTACTCCAAAACTAAAATCACCAATAACACCAAATAAACCCTTGTCATTGTCCCCTAATTCACCAAATCCAGATAGGCTCTCAATAAGTCCAAATAGTCCCCGAAGATTGTCTCCCTTATTGGGCACCAAAAGTGGACTACATAGTCCAATTGGCAACAGTTTACCAAAACCACCAAAAGTGTTACCAAATTTGGATGAGTTGAATATAAGTACAAATGAATATAGTGGTGCCAATATTAGAACAACAAATTCCTCTAAAAATTTGGCGCAAAACAATATTTATGGTAATGACCATAGTCCAAAAGATTTTGGACTTTATGCGCAAAATCAAACCATATTAATTCCAGAAGATGATATTTATGAAAACATAGGTACAAATTATACCATTTCTGGAAATGTCCAAAATAGAGCCAGTCTTGACAAAGAGTATCCAAAAGAAATTGAAACATGTACTGGAAATGTTACAAAACTTGCTAAAAATTTGCAAAGAGTTCATATTTCGAAATTTCCAGAAAATCAATTCAATAATTTTGGAAAAATCAATACTGCTGAACAATTTCCTGAAGATAATATTTCTGGAAATGTAGAAAACACTTCTAAAAACATTAAGGAACTTACAGAAAGTCTTCAAAAAAGTCCAAATTTTGGAAGGAGTCTGTTTCCATCAAAACCAATTTTTAATAAACCTCCAAGCACAATTAATCCAGTCGAACAATTTCCAGATGACAATATTCCTGGAAACATTAAAAAATTGACAAAAAATCTCCCAAAGACTTTTACCAAACCCAGGATCTCAATAAGTCCTGTAGACCAACCTCCAGACGAAAATATTTATGGAAACATTGAAACAAATTTTGGAAATGTTCCAAGAAGTCCAAATAAGTATAGAAGTCCAGTTTTTCCAGAAAACCCAAACCAAAGGAGTCCAAATTTTGAAAGAACTACTGTGTCTCCAGGAAAAAAATCCTGTAAACCTGGAAGAATAAATATTGACAACTCTAGAAATATTGAAAAACTTACAGAAAATCTCCAGAAAAGTCCATATTTTGGAAGAACATCACCGTTTCTAGATAGAGAAAGTTTGAAACCTAGACACTCAATAAGTCCTGTAGACCTATATGGAGAGGATAATATTTATGGAAACATTGAAACCAATTTTACAAATGTCCCCAAAAGTCCAGTTTTTCCAAAAAAAACTAACCAAAAGAGTCCAACTTCAGCGTTTCCAGATAAACTAATTTCCAGTAAACCTGGAAACACAAATATTGACAACAATTTTGGAAATATTAAAAAACTTACAGAAAGTCTCCAGAAAAGTCCAAATTTTGGAAGAACATCACCATTTCTAGATAGAGAATCTTTGAATCCTATACACACAATAAGTCCTGTAGACCCATATGGAGAGGATAATATTTATGGAAACATTGAAACCAATTTTGGAAATGTTCCAAAAAGTCCAAATAAGTATGGAAAAAGCCCAGTTTTTCCAGAAAAACCTAACCAAAGGAGTCCAAATTTTGAAAGAGCTTCAGGCTTTCCAGAGAAACTAATTTCCAGTAAACCTGGAAACACAAGCATTGACAATAATTTTGGAAATATTAAAAAACTTACAGAAAGTCTCCAGAAAAGTCCAAATTTTGGAAGAACATCACCATTTCTAGATAAAGAATCTTTGAACCCTAGACACATAATAAGTCCTGAAGACCCATTTGGAGAGGATAATATTTATGGAAACATTGAAACCAATTTTGGAAATGCTGCAAAAAGTCCAAATAAGTATGGAAAAAGTCCAGTTCTTCCAGAAAAACCTAACCAAAACAGTCCAAACTTCGAAAGAGCTTCAGCATTTCCAGAAAAACTAATTTCCAGTAAACCTGGGAACACAAATATTGACAACAATTTTGGAAATATTAAAAAACTTACAGAAAGTCTCCAGAAGAGTCCAAATTTTGGAAGAATATCACCATTTCCAGACAGAGAAACGTTGGAAGCTAGACAAACAACAAATCCTGTAAACCAAAACTCAGAGGATAATATTTATGGAAACATTGAAACTAATTTTGCAAATGCTCCACAAAAACCTACGAATAAATATTCTGGAATTTCTTCACATGTTCCAAAAATTATTCTTCCAAAAGATTTTGGAAGGGTGCGGGTTCCTCCATTAAATTTGAACCAAAACCAAAGTACCAATTTTGAATTTGGAAACTCAAGTTTGGAGAGTAGTCCAGAGAAGAATATTTACGGAAATATTGGAGACAACCTCGAAGGAACTAATGTGGAATACGGAGGAAATGTTTTGGAAAGTGGACCAGAATTTGAAGAAGATGCTATTTATGGAAATATAGAAAATAAGGATAAAAATAAATCTGAAGAAAGCGATTTAAATAAAAATATAATTCGAAGACCAAATAAGGGATACAACGTGAATGATTTTGATGTAAGTACAAAACAAATTATTATCTATGAGATCTGTCCGAAAAGTATCCGATCGAACTGGTGGCATCCTTCGAAGTAGTCCCAATTTGATTGAAGAATACGCTTCCAACGGCCTTTCTACTTTTGGAAGCAGAATTGGAAATCTTTTTTTGGTATTGCCTTTAGAGCATTCCTCGTATTAGTTCCGACTGTTTCTTTGTCGTCGAATCGGTGTCCTTTGAGCAACATTTCTAATCTTGGGAACAGCCAAAAGTCCATTTCCAAATTGTCCTGAGCGATTTCAAGGCGAAGGTTTTTCTACTCCACCGTTAGCAATTTCGGAATGAATTTCGCACACTCGAACCATTTGCTAATTTTCAGTTAAAATCTTCCAAACACTAGTTTTCGGTATTCCCAGATCATATTCTAGTTCTCGCACAGACAATCGACGATCTTCATTGAACACAAGTTGCACACGATCGATATTTTTGTCGTCGAAGGCCGCCCAGAACGTGGGTTACTATCAAGAGATACGCTTCCATCGGCCTTTCTACTTTTGGAAGCAGTCTTGGAACTCGTTTTTTGGTATTGCCTTTAGAGCATTCGTCGTATTAGTTTCGACTGTTTCTTTGTCGTCGAATCAGTGTTCTTTGAGCGACATTTCTAATCTTGGGAACAGCCAAAGTCCATTTCCAAATTGTCCTGAGCGATTTCAAGGCGAAGGTTTTTCTGCTCCACCGTTAGCAAATTTTCAGTTAAAATCTTCCAAACACTAGTTTTGGGTATTCCCAGATCATATTCTAGTTCTCGCACAGTCAATCGACGATCTTCATTGATCACAAGTTGCACACGTTCGATATTTTTGTCGTCGAAGGCCGTCCAGAACGTGGGTTACTATCAACAGATGTGCGGCCATCTTTGAACCGTTTATACCAGTATTTTATTTGTGTTTTGCTCATACACTCGTCCCCAAATGCCGTCTTCATCATTTCGATGGTCTCCACACAACTCTTTGAGTTTTAAGCAAAATTTAATGCAAATTCGTTGTTCCGATCTTTCCGTCATTTTTTACAATAGCAAATGTAAACAAACGCATGCTGCACGTAAAGTGTGGCATCTAGGGAATTCGTGAAGCTTTACAGTTGACACTCGTACCCGCCAGAGGGCGCTAAAATTGTCAGGCGCGAAGATATGAAGGAAGGTTGGATACTTTTCGGACAGACCTCGTATACCTCATGCCATTTCAAGAATGGGTCCATAAACCATAATAAAATGTTCACTATTTTTATTGCTCAAAAGTACATATAATGCCGCTTTATTTTCACGATGTTTGAAAAATGATATCGTCCAAGTGGCGTCCTTGGCGAGCAATGCACATATTGAGCCTTTCGACGAAGCGCATTTTCATCTTTGTGGCACAGTAAATAAACAAAATTTTCGTTACTGGGCATGTGAGAACCCTCGTGTACTACATCAAAGACCTCTTCACAGCCCCAAAGAAACAGTTTGGTGCGCTGTGTCCTCTATACGCATTATTGGGCCTTATTTTTTGAATCCGAATGATTAACTGTTCTGTTACCGTCAATTCGGCTCGCTATTGTAACATGGAGAACTTTTTCCCCCAAAATGGAAGAGTATGGCGAGGAATACGACACAGAAGCCTTCTAGTTTCAGACACGGCCCATACTGCCCGTCGATCACGCGAAATTCTGCAAGAGCTCCTTGCCTGTCGTCTGATCTCTCACCGGAGTGGCCCGTCGATGTGAGCCCGTGTGACTTTTTTCTGCGGGGATATGTCAAAGCTGTAGCTTAAAGCTCCGAAGGAGGCGATTGAGGACGTCATCGCTGGAATTTCGCAAGATATACTGGGAAGAGTAGCCGAAAACTTCTTTGATAGGCTCAATATGTGCGTTGCTCGCAAAGGCCGCCACTTGGACGATATCATTTTCCAAACATCGCGAAAATAAAACGGCATTATATGTACTTTTGAGCAATAAAAACCTTTTTTATGTATCTTGAACCGTTTTCTTACAATTAACCCTTCAAATCAGGGAAGTCATTCTGCCCCACCCTGTATGTATATATATATATGTGTGTGTGTGTGTGTGTGTGTGTGTGCGTATCTGTGTGAGACAAATATTTTTCCGGCGATAACTCCAATACTACAATTCTAAAAATTATAATTCTTTCGTATTCCTCTTCTTCACATCCATATGAAGAGCTGATGCGATTTTGTTTATAATTGGTCGTCCCTTGTTTGAACTTCTTAACAGTCTTGAAAAAACGCAGTTAAATATTCATTTTTTAACATTTTGTAATTATCAAAATGAAAGAAAATCTTATTGTCTATGCGGTTTGATTATACATTTTCCTTCATATTCAATAGATATAGAATTAAAAAATTATAAAAAGATTAACTTACAAAAATCAGTCAGCTTTGCTAAAAACCTGGAAACAGCTAATATATTCTAATAATTCTAGTTGACAGATGTCTGTGTCAAGTGCAACTTACATAGTGTATGTTCGTGTTATACTTTTACTAGATATATAGAATCTTTTCCAAAGAACTTTGGGTATGAAATCTGTAGAAAATAGCAAATGTTCGTGTTACAATTTTACTGGATATATAGTATCTTTTCCAAGGAACTTTCTGTATGGAATTTGTACAAAATACATAGAATTAACTGAAAATAATGTGCTGACCACATCAGATTTTTTCTCGTGCCGATTTCTGGACTTTTAATGACGATTTTTGTGCACTTTATTATTCAATAAATTAATAAATAAACAATGAATCAAGAACATAAATTCTATGAAAGAAAATATGAATCATTTACGGTTTATTTATTTAGATATTGTCGTCATAGAAAAAAAAAAAACAATTGCGTAACTTGGTGGTTCACTAAATTCGAAATGGTTTGTGGTTTTAAAATTTAAAATGCTGCAGTCTACATATGACAGTGACATTTATATGTAGCATTTTTATTATTTGACAATAAAGTAATAATATTTTTAATATCAAATTAAAATTATTTGATTAGATAAAGTATTACTTATCTTATACAGGTATTACATGTTAATTTTAGTTACATATGTTTTCATATTAAAAATATTTCGCACTGTCTTTTAAGGATTAAAAATGTAAGTAAATTTTTATAATTTATTACAAATGATATTTATTTTTTCAGTACTTTAAAAGATATTTAAGTTTTTCGTTTCTAGTGACTTGAAAAGTGTCGTTATAAGTGACTTGAAAAGTGTCGTTATAAGTGACCTTTCATGTATATTTACACGATTAAGTTTTGCGTGAATTAAAATATCCAAGTGTCACAATTTAAGTTATACCTACACTTCTAAGTATTAAATTTGAAAAGATATTGTTCTTTAAAGAGCCTCAAATTTGAAAATATCACGAAATATCCTTTAGATATTTTACAATTAATTTTTGAAATTTGGATAAAATTTTGAATAAGTCACGTGATCTGAAACAGAATGTGACGTCAGAGTACATACATCTTCAGCGGTTCTAAGGTGTCAAGTGTATTGTCAAAGTTGTCAAACAAGTGTCAAATAAGAATCACGACCAGAACTTTAAAGTAAAATATATTATCAATTTATATAATAAATTCAATTTTTATATTTTATTTTACCTCAACTCTTTAACACCCCTTATTTCGGTAGCAGTAAAACAATCGTTCTGATATAAATTCAGCCATCATCCAGCTATCGACCTTCGGTAAATTGTTCGACTTAGCTTGAGTGTAATTTGAATTTGCCATTATTATTTTATTATTCATTTACAATGAGCAATGTCAGCGTCAAATGTCAAATTAGATTTTGTTATTAACATGTGACAAACTTTAGCTTACGTTAATTTATATAAATAATATGAATAAACGTAGGTGATGGAAAAACTATTTTCCTATTGGCTATTAATGATGTAATGTATGTGCTTCTACGTCACAGGAGTAGGGGGTAGTTTTTCAGGACGCCAATCTTTTTATTTAATTATTTCCACAAATAACAACAAATTATTAAAATAAAAATTATTACTAAGAAAATCATTCCATAAACTTTCATTTTAAATAGTTTTTGAAAAATGTGAAACAGGCTCATTGTAGATTTCAATTATTTCTCTACCCCATTTTGTCATTTTTCAGTTTAATATCGATCAATTATAACACTACTTGAATACATCAAAAATATACACACTAATGATATTTGACAGTTACTTGACGGTCAATCTTATAGGGACTTTTAAGAAAAAGTAGCACATGTTCCAGTTTTTCTTTAAAAATTTGTCGAGAAAAGTCTATTCATTTATCTCTCTTGCTCTCGTGTTAATGTGCAAGAGAGAAAACTTTTCAAGTCACTTGAAAAGAAAAACCTTATCGCGTAATTAATAACAAAATATATTTCATTCTTACAAAAAATAGTTATTTGGGATTCGTTCCTTAATCATGCATATTTTATCGTTTTAGTAAAAAAATGTCAGTGAAGAAATTATCATTTTTTTTCGATAAGAAAGAAGATAACAATAATAATGAAATTTTATCTTTAAAAACAAAACCACAACAAAAAATTAAACAAAACAATAATATTGAAAAACGTCAGAATACGTCGAAACAAATAATTAAAAACAATATAACTGAACAAATAACAAATGAAAGGGATGACAATTCCCAACAGACAAATATAAGTGTTGCCAACGTTAAAAAAATGTTTGAAACAAAAATAAATCAGGAAATTATTACTACAACAAAACAAAATAAATATAATCACGAAAATGAAAAACAGGATAATATATACGATGAAGTGTATGATGATACACAAACACTAAATGATACAACTAGTGATGATTCCGATTATGATGAAATAAAAAACGTAATACCCGAAAAATATTCATTAAAAAATAATTTTAAAAAATCTGCACAAAATTTAGCACAAAATTATGTGCAAAATTATACTCCAAATAATCTAAATTTTGCACCTGTAGAACAAAATACAATTGCACAGCAATTTGGTGTAAGACCAACACAAAATCTTGCACAAACTGAGAACAATTTTGTGGGGAATTTAGCACAAACTTCTACAAATGCACAAACTACACAGGATGTGAAACAATATGGTGCACATAGTGTGCAAAATCTTGTACAAGATCCGTTACCACCAAATCTGCCCCCAAAATCTAAAAAAATTTTTGCACAAAATACACATAATCAAGTGAAGCTTGAATTTGATAGAAAAATTGCACAAACTGTTATACGAAATTATGTAGACAATTATGATCAAAATGTGGCACAAAATGGCGCAAACAGTGCACAAACTTTTGCACAAAACGCACAAAATGATGCAGAGAAAACAGTTATTCCACGCTATTTACAAATGGATGCATTTAAATATAAAAAAGATCAAAATACAAAATTGGATAAAGTACCAAATGTACCACCAAAAATACCAAAATATTTTAGACAAAATCAAACTGATAATTTAGAAACAGAATATATCAATGTTCAAGAATTACAAACAAAATTTGTTGACCAGAATTTGCCAGTTTTGCCACCCAAAAAGAATCTAAAACCCCAGATTGTTTGCCCGAAAAGTTCCTACAAAAATTTAGAAATAACTTGTGGACCAAATGAACGGATTATTAATTTTAAATCTCCAGATACTACAGAAGATATTATAGAAAAAAATTTGAACATTTTTTCTTTTGACCATGTCAATAACCAAAAAGGGTTTACGGATGCTTTGCGTCAAAATTTGCCTAAAAAATATGAAATAGAAGAAGAGACTTCGGCAATAGAAACTGAAAAAAAGATCTCGGATATAATTTATGGAAGACAAGGTTTACTATATAGTGATAGTAAAGAAAACTTTCACTTTTCTGACGCTGTCAGATTATCATATATTGCTTTAAAGGTACGAATACGACTTGATCTTTGGGGTATAGTTAGGTAAAGAGATTTTTTTTAAAAATAAATTTAATAAGAAACCGATTTTTTTGGGTATTTAACCACACAGTATAAATAAAATGATTATGTTCAAATATTTTTATATTCACTTATTTTACATTTAACAAATATATCATACACAAAATATATTTCACAAATATTGAAAAACTAATAGAAAACTTAACAAAAATTCAAAATAGTACTTGCATTTTTCTACAAAGTCTTTTCAGAGCCGTACCTTTGAAGACAATGAAACAAATCAATAGTACTTCTAATATTTGTGTATGATGTTTCATTAGACTCAAATTTATTACTACTATATTCTCCTTAACACGGTTTCATTATTAATTTTAAGGTAATTGCTTCCTGACAGTGACATTTGTTTAAATATGTCAAAATTGTTATTAAAATATGTTTTTGTTTGATGCATAGGCAATATTATTTCATAAATTTATATTTAAAGTTATTTACTAAACATTATTTTATATATATTTAATAAATAACATAATGTTTCAAATGTATCCAACATATAAAAGTATTATTTTCACAGAATATAATATAGTTTTTTTCAAGAAAAACTGTTAAAAGTCCGTAAAAACGATACTTCCGGTTATCCGATATACACTAAAAACTAATGGATTCTTCCCACATTAGTATAGAATGAGTATACAAAATTTCAAATTTTTCTGATTGATAGTATTTGAGTAATCGTGTGCACATGATCAACACACACACTTGCACACAGACTTTATTGTAAAAATGTTAAAATAAAATCGGATTCTGGGGACATCAAAACGTGCTTATTCACTAAATTTTCTATACAGGGTGTTAAAAAATAAGTGTCACTTATTATGAGGGCATATGGTACTGACCAAAATAAGTAAAAAAAAGGTTAGTCAACATGGGTCCGATCTTCAACTGTTTTTGAGAAAGATGCCATTTTGTATTAGAATCTAAGAAAAAATTACTAAGATAGTGGTCGAACAAAATTTTATCTTTCATTTAATCAAAGTCGTAACTCTTACAGTTTTCGAGATAGCAGATGTAAACACCGAAAAAACTCATTTTTCTTAGCCTTTTATCTCAGAAACTATTGAAGATCGGACCCATATTGATTAAGCTTTTTTGTACTCATTTTGGTCAGTACCAGTGGCGGCTGGTGATATCTTTGTATAGTAGGGCACAAAAATTTAAAAAAGTAAAAAGAGTATATTAAATTATTTAATCTGTAAGATACAGAAGCCATCTTCGTAATTAAATGAGTACTAGACGATTACAATTCAACAATAACAGATTACCTCGGAAAATGCCGGACATACTCGGGCATCTTCGTTTAAATTGGGCTGTGCCCGGAACAGGCTTAATGCAGTCATATGCAGCTTCGCGCGCTTCGCTGCTATTGGTCAAAATTCGAGTAAAAATAGTGGGAGACCGGGGCAGAAACATTTGTGCCCTAGCTTCTAGCAGCATATCGGTACGTGCACACGTCAGTATATAGGCTATCTAGCTATCGGCGGTGTAGTAAGAATTGCATAATAATGAAAGTAAATAAATAATAATTAATGTATTTTTAAAATGTATATGTACTCGCTTATTTCTTTTTTTCTTGTCTTTTTATTTGGTAGGGCTGCGCCCTTGTGCCCTATAGCACGAGCCGCCACTGGTCAGTACTATATACCCTCATAATTTGTGACTTATTTTTTAACACTCTGCATGCTCTTTTAGGCGCCCGCTCCCTATACCTCCCTTACCTAGGGTACTGGGAAGTACAATACTAGTTGTTTGTGAGTGTGAATGTGTGTGCGTGTGTGTGTGTGTGTGTGTGTGTGTGTGTGTGTGTGTGTGTGTGTGTAGACAATTATTATTTATTTATTCATTTTTAGTCTAATGAAATCATAAGTGATAATGAAGATTTCGATGATTTCGATGATGATGATGAATTAAGTAATGATTTCTTTGGTATAGTGAGTTCTTTACCAAATGGTGTAGATCTAAAGGATATACCTATTTCAAAATTGTTGACCAATTCTCATTTTGCCAACTTAAAATGGTCACAAATTATGGTCAAACTAAACATAGACATTCTTGGTAAGTATAATAAGAAAACACTTAAAAGCTTACAGAATTTTTTTTTTTGCAATGCTTTCAAATTAATTTTTATAAGACTTAAGAACTGTCATAGATGTCAAATTTATTTCTGGCGACTTAAAAACCGCCAAAAATGTAGAAAATGTCTATTTACTTTTTAGGTATGAGTGAAGCAGAAATACAACTACAAGACGCAAAATTCGAACTTTTAAATGCTGAGAGGTCGTTTGAAAGATCAATGAATTTAGTCTATAGCCAATTTGTTCAGAAATTATTTATTGTTTTGAGCAAAAACGAACAAAATAAGTTATTTGCTTATGTTAAAGAAGGTAAATATTAACTACCTACATATATATATATATATATATATATATATATATATATATATATACCGTGAGTATTTTTTAACGTGAAATATTGGGTTTGTCATGTCCACGGTTACGACTTGACATTTGATTGACAGCAATGTATTTGCCTGTTCCATTTAAAATGAAACATAGGGAACGAATTTGACATTTGATAAGACGTCAATAGAGGTTAATTTTGTTTAAATAATTATACCTGCATTCTAAATTAAAATTAGTTGTAGAAAAAATATAGTGTGCACCTCGTGCCCGACTGATTCTCTGACTTGGCTAAATTTCTTACAATATTTAAATATAATATAATGTTGCATTTTAAATGGGACAGGCAAATACATTGCTGTCAATCAAATGTCGAGTCGTAACTATGGATATGACAAACCCAATGTTTCACGTTAAAATCTACTCACGTTATATATATCATCACGGCATATTACCCATTTCTGGGTGTGCCAGTATCTCCAACATATGTAGACATCGGTAATGATGACGATATATTTTACCGTGTTGGCGCTTACCAGACGTCACCTCACGGGCACTCATAGCTGGTGTGGAGAGTGCACCACAGGGGTCACTTTTGTGCCATTTAAAATTGGAAATATTTGGCGTCTGTCGGGATCGAACCCGGTTCCCCAGGTTCGCGACCAGACACTCAGGCACGCGGCCACGGGGCCCCATATATATATATATATATATATATATATATATATATATATATATATATATATTTCTTATTTTTCGATCAAAAATTTACTTAGCCTGTGTCCGATGTTGCACTTTTATCACCCTAATATCTAAATCCTAAATTTATATGGCCTAAATCTAGTGATTATTTAGATTTTAGGGTTTTGCAGGAGCACACTATGCCTTGAAGTTGACGCGCACTAATTAAACAAATCATGTTCGTTGCTATAATTTGTACAAAACGTCAAATATACTGTCAAAGAATAGCTTCTTAGCTTCTATTTTATGAAATACAATATTAACATTTACTCTCAAGCATCAAATTGAATCGAATTATATAATTCATTTTTGTTGTTCTAAAGTGTTGCCATACAAACCAATGGATATCACTAGTGTGCCATTCGGAGTTGTATTTATGCGAAGAAGACCTAAATACTAAATGCTAAAATGCGACATCGTGTTTGGTATCAAATGAGAGGTATCGTCGAGGGCTACCATACAGAAATGTAAAAAAATTGACAGGTCGATCGGCTTTTTCATAAAATTCTTTGACAGCAAATTTGACGTTTTGTACAAATTATAGCAACAAACATGATTTGTTTAATTAGTGCAAAATCCTAAAATCTAATTCCTAAAATCCTAAATAATCACTAGATTTAGGACATATAAATTTAGGATTTAGATATTAGGGTGTCAAAAGTGCAACATTGGACACAGCTAACGACTGCTGTAAAATGAGACTTTATTTTATAAAATTAATTTAATTTTGTATTTTTTAGTAAAAGATTGTTCGCAATCATTTTGCGTACAGTTAGAAAAATGCTGGGCACACAATAAATTCACAGAAGAATTTGTTAATGTTGTATGTGAATTTTTGGAGCATAAATTTGATGTTTATGTACATTATGCTGGAAATCAAGTACATTCAGAATCTGTTTTAGGGGAAATATTAAGGTAACTAACTATAAACTAAAAAAAAAAAAATGAGTATTGAATTATTTTTTATGGTTTTAGTGACAAAACTAGAAAAACATTTAAAGAACTTTTGGATGACATTCATAATGAACACTGTGGAAAAGGATTACATTTACATGGGTACCAATTACTGCCGATAAGAAAAGTAAATAATTTCCCGACATTAATAGAAAATATTTTGAAATGTTTACATTTGCAACATACAGAATACGAAAGTTGTGAAAAGGCACTCACTTCTTCACGACAGGTAATAGTTATTCTTTCCATTAATTTTGATACCAGATGTCATATGTTTAAAGCCTGTTTCCAATATAAAAGAATCAATTTCGTAACTAATTCTTATAATTATGTTTGTACTAGTAGTGAAACAGTATATTATACGCCAAGGTTGCGAAGATAATCATTATTGACCCAGCGCAAAGATTGTGCTCCGACTCCGAAGTCTGACGCATCAACACGTCTGGTCAACAATGATCTTCTCAACCGTGGTTTATATAAATGCCACATTTTCTGTTTTATTTTTTCCTGGAAGTCTACCGGTCACAGTACACGTAAATAATATTTTCACGCCATTTGTGTGCATTGTTATGTAGATATAATTTTTTAAAAATACGGTTCAATTTCAAATCTCAATGAGGTCACGTGAGCTCATACGTCATGTATCTGAACGATTCCAGTTCACCCTGGCGGACAAAATGTAAATTAAGATTGTTTATAAATAGTTTTTTTGGGTTTTCACCATGTTTTATCATTATAAATATACAATTATTGCACTTTTATGTATTAAATTATATATCAAGCACACAAACCTGTAATTAAAAATAATATATCTCTAATAAAATAATTAAATTTTTATGAAACAAAAAAGATTGAATAGAGGGCACTTTCCCTCTAACAGCTTTATAAATATTTGGTTAGTTTACTCTTACGTTTAACTTCGCGTTTGAAGTTTGTGACATTGTGACCTTCATGTACGTGGGACTAGTGTCGTTGTGTGAGTAGTACATGACGTCATAAAAAATCGTAGCGCGACTATCTTTTAAGTAAATTATGAATGAAAAGTATTATAGATTCTATTTTTATAAAAATATTAGCAATATTTTTTTTGGCATGACCCCATTTTTTCACTACTAGCACATAAATCCTATTTGAATTATTTTTATTGGTAATAACAATCATTTTGACATGAATAATTACTTTATTTGCTTGTTAATATGCACAAAAACAAAGTAGGCTGCATTTGTTTTTGATTTAATTATTTAATAAAAACACTTTGTGCTGTTACAGTCAGCAGAGTAATTAGTTTATTATTATTTTTAAATAAATCTATTGAAATGTATGTACAAATACAAATAATAGTGATTTATTCATTGCTACATTTACACATGTTTTACATACCAAAAGAGCAGGGGCCATTCGAGAAGGCAAGGCGGACCGACAGCGCAAGTCAACTTAAAATTACGCGGGAAATTTAAATTATATACTTATAGTATAATATACTAATATTTTTATTAAATTCAGAAGAATTAAAAACAAACCAATGAATCAACTCGTTTTTATTTTGTTTTTTTTTTAGTTAATATCTCGATGTAATAAAATAGTAAAAGACGCAAGGGAACATATGAGAACGAAAGCAATTATAGAAAAATTAATATTTCCGAAACATTCTTCCTCAAAATTAAACATAAATGGAAACGTTCATATGAGACATTTAATAAAGTCAGACGAACTGACTTTAATAGAAAATTCCAGTACATTTTACAAGAAAAAAATTAATAGGACACCTGTATATGCCTATCTTTTTAACGACATATTCGTATTAGCCAAAAAATATAGGTAAGTACATATTTTTCAGTTTTCGCCAGTGCATTCCACCATTTTTTTTTATATAATTTCATCTGAAAATATTAGGAAATCTAAGACTATTGATGAAAATCCGGTGAAAAAATCCTATTAATAAGCGAGTTATGGTCTCCCGAATTTTGAAAAGATTGACGTGACTGTTTTCATCATGGACCTAAATGTTCTTGAAATATATGCTATTTTAAGTTATATTTACATAAAATAAATGAATAATATAACACTGTATAAGTCTACATACTTTATAATTACAGGTGTATTTAAATTATTAAGTTTAATGCAAGAAATTTATGTTAAAATAAAAACTGTTTGAAAACTGCAGTACAGGAATGTTAGCCCCTCCTTTCGAGTTCGAATTTCTTAACTTCCATTGGTAGTAACCCCCACCTCCTAACACGCTATTTGTTATGCATGTATAGGCGGTTCTTCGGGCGCCAATCAAAATATTATATATTGATTTCATATTCGCGTCGAAGCGCTATAACAAAAAACCCCTTATTTCCGAAATATCTCAATTATACCATTTCATTTTTTATTAATATTCGTTATTCAGCATATACATTAGTATTTTTTTACTATTTTCCTTTAATTCGATTAAGCTGGAATCTTCCATTACAAGTCCAAAAACTGCGACGAGTTTATTTTAATTTTTTTTTATTTTTCAGTTCTACTAAATATATAGTCTTAGATTACTGCTTCAGAATTAATATGGAACTCGACAGAAATCCAGTATTATTAGGGATAGCTTCTAGTGTAAATATAGACACAATTTTGTATATTACGATAAAGGAAAATAAGGATTTGAAACCAACAGACATGGTAATTATTTTATAAAATATTTAAGAAAACACTCGCCATGTTTCACAAGATTA
Source organism: Ophonus ardosiacus (assembly GCA_943142095.1). Classification (NCBI taxonomy): domain Eukaryota; kingdom Metazoa; phylum Arthropoda; class Insecta; order Coleoptera; family Carabidae; genus Ophonus; species Ophonus ardosiacus. The sequence continues at coordinate 18,878,454 of OW964840.1, forward strand.
TAACGTCTAAATCATATACCTATTAACTAATATATTGCTAATGCTCGTATCTTTCCCATAAGAGTAGGTGAAGGAAACACTGTGAAATGGAAATATCATTTCTGCATAAGTCTATCTCTCACAAACACCCAACCGGCAATTATGCGCATGCTCGGAAATCTTGACTACTATTGGCTAACGCTGACAGCGTCGCTGGCTGGGCTGCGTTCCAAAATCCTACTCTTAGAGTACGAAATTATTCAAAGTTGTTTCAAAACTAATAACCTTACTCTCAGAGTTTACTCAACATGTTCCAAAACAGCCAGAATTTACTCCAAAGTGATGTTCTACTTACTCTACTAACGAGGAGGGTATAGAAATTACTCCACAATATTTTCAAACGTAGATGCTCACGATTCTCTACATATGAAAGTAATTTGCCTTCTTGAGGAAGAAAACATGCTTTTGGTTGAAAATAAACATAAGTAAATACGTTGGCGTGTATTACGAGCATACTTTTATAATAAAAGCGATTTTATGGAGCGTACTTTCACATTATATTGAGGAGAGTGCTCCATAAAAGCGCTTTTATTACGGGCTTGACATTAATGTTGTAATTATAAGTAGTTTTGTTAGTTTTATAAAATTATTTTTAATTTAGTTTCAATTTTTTACTTCAATAAAACTCTCTACGCCAAAACTCGGTATTCTTGGTTTTGGAACGCTGCCCTGGTGATGCAGCGAGCACATATTTGATTTCATTTCTGTTTGTAGTTGCACTTCGAAAGCACTTGCTTTGTGTTTCATACAGTAATTTATTATCACCTAAATAAATTAATCCTGACCAGATTGTATTCCTATTATTTTTACAGTACAACAAAGTAAATTATTTAATTCAAATTTAGCACTAGAATATGTCAATGTTTTTTATTATTACTAATATTTATATTCAAGAATTTACACACAAAATAAATAGTAGGTACATTGTTTAATTTCTCAAATTTAAATTTAAAATTTCTCGCGCTAGTCGTCAATAAACAGAACTCTGTGATCATGATTTCGTCGTTAGCCAATAGTAGTGAAGGTTTCCAAGCATGCGCATAATTCGCGGTTGGGTGTTTGTGTGAGATAGACTTATGCAGAAATGATATTTCCATTTCACAGTGTTTCCTTCAAGAAAAGCAAAGGATCCGCAATATATTAGTTAATATAAAAATTAAAATATTAAATATAATAAATGTAAATTAATATTTAATTTTAGATTCTTTCTTGTGATACTAAAACTGATCAGATTCGATGGACCGAAGCTATAGACCCTCCAGATACAGCAAAACATAATAGACAATTCTCTTTTACTGTTATAAGAAGAGTAAGTTATAATTTATATATATCGAGTTGCAAATATTTTCAATAGCAAGTGCAACAATAGTAAGCCCTGTGGTACATTTTTAAAACATAGGCTCTGAGATTTATAAAAAAATTTAGCCGAATCGGAAAGAAATATAAAATCAGTTGTTAAATATTACTGTGAAAATTTCGATTCGCATTTATTTACTAACTAATAGTTAAGATTAATGTTGGGCAACGAATTATAACAAATAATTTTTCTTTTTTGTTTTAGGTTATTGTGCAAAGAAATTACTGTGCCATACATACGGACGAAATAAATTTAACTATAGGAGAAATATTTAAAATACTACGAGAAACAGCTGATGGTAATAAAATACTATATAATAAACATTGTTAGCTCACTTGGTGTATAAATATCTGTTGTAGGATGGTCTTTTGGACAACGGGAATATGACGGCGAATGCGGTTGGTTTAAATCTGATTATGTTGTTTTAATAGATGATGTCAAAGAAAGAGTAAAAAAAGTTAAAGAAAAATATCGCAGTAGGCGACAGTAATATATATTTTTTGTCAATAATTTTAGTAGTTTTCTGTGTTACTAGGTAGTATTGTGCCCGTATCACAGGGCGATTTTTGAAGCGGTTTGCGGGTGCAGAAGCGGGTGACTCCCGACCAAGAGGAGCGCCCGGTCTTGCTTTTTGAATTTGTTGACTTGAGGCGAGAATGACTGCTTATAATTGGTGTGGCCAGCACAAGACCTCTCACCAATTTCAATAAAAAGTTAAGATGGATGAACACAGCACCCGTTCAGCACCCGCCAACCGCCTCGAAACCCGCTAGTGTGATACGGGCTTTATAAGATTGTACATATTTTATAAAGATTAACATTAATATACATTTTGTATTTTATTAATACATACATTTATATAGTACCTGTTCTTCAAATATAAAAATGATAAACTTTACAAAGTTTTTATTAATTACAATTTTTACAAAAAAATTATTAAATTGTAATTTATAAATTAGAGCTCATTTTTGCTTGTTTTAAGCCTTCGTCCAGTATACATAACGTTCGTTCTACATTTTCAGGGGTCGCATTGTACCCCATAATTCCAATTCTAAATATTTGGCCTACCGTGGGGCCTAATCCTCCGCTTATTTCCAACGCGTACCTAAATAAAAAATAATGTCAATTATTTTCATTCACACAAATGTCAAACTATAATTTATTTAAAATATCTGTCCAATAATAACATCTGGTTGAAGTGATTTATTGTGGTGGAATTCGAAGTGGAAATAAACTGCAACATGAAGTTAGGAAAAGAGCATTATCGCGCTATGATTTACTACGACTTTATAGAACAGTGCGAGGAACGTCTACGATTGGCATTTGGAGATGAAGCTCCATCTCGAGCAACTATATTTCGCTGGTTTTCAGAATTCAAAAGAGGCACTCAGAGAGACCTTGTACAGCGGTAGTGACAGAAAATGATAAAGGATGACAATCGTGTCACGTATCAAACGATGGAAGATGCCCTTGGCATTGGATCCGCAGCAATAGCAAAAATTTTGCATGAACACTTCATGTTAGAAAAATTGTTTCTCGTTGGGTGCCACACAACTTAACGGAAGAACAAAAAGCCAAGCGTGTTACAATTAGTCGCGCCACTTTAAAATTGTTAAATAATGGCGGTCATCGTATTCTTTCTAAAATTGTAACTGGCGATGAAACTTACATACCCTTTTATGATGTTCCAACGCGTCAAGAAAGTAGGGTATGACCCAACACCATTTACCGTGAAAAAACAACGTACGCTGTATTTTTCAGAAGTACAGGTCTTGTGAAAGCAATTAGGTTAGAGGGACAGAAGACTGTTACTGCCAATTGGTACACAAAAATGTCTACCTGAAGTTCTTCGCAGTGTGAAAATAAAGGGTTTAATGCTTCACCATGATAATGCGTCCTCCCATACCGCTGCGACAACTGTTAATTTTATTCTCCTGATCTTGCAATGTGTGACTTCTGGCTATTTTTTAATTTGAAAAAACATTTACGTGGTCGTCATTTTACGTCAGAAGAGGAGATTAACAACACCATAATGGAGTATTTTAATACGATTCCAGAAAATGAATGGCTCAAAGCTTTCCATCTCTGGAAAATTCGATTACAAAAGTGTATTGAAGCAGGGGGGGGGACTACTTTGAACACCAGTAGAACTACATGCTTCTTCTTCAAATAATATTTCTGTATCTCAATAATTTTGGCGTTTATATATTAGGGAGTTTAAATGTGATATTTACCTGTCCATTGCGTATGATATAACTTTTTTCCAATCCAAATTATTTGGTAACTTAATAGATGTAACAGTTGGTAACCTGTCTTTATTGTTTTGGACGAAAAATTGAAGACCTAACTGCATCAAACCATCATACAATTGTTTGGCACATATTTCATGTCTTTCTATGCATTTTTCTATAGTTTCTTCACACACTTGGGCAAGGCCTTCTCGTAGGCCATATAATAAATTTACAGGAACTGTGTGATGGTATCTATAATAATTTCAACATGGTACTAGCTTCAGACGAAATTATTGTACTTACATTCGTGATTTTCCTTCAAAACATCCCCAGTATTCGCCCAGTAATTTCATGTCCCAATAATATACTGATATGGGAGTCTTTCGTTCGAAGATACGTTTTCTAAAAATTGTTTTTGTTATTTATTTTATACTTTAAATTGTATACAGGTGTCTCAGGACGAGCTTACGCTATCTATATTTTAAATACTATTTAATATAATTTAACGAAATTTAGTATCTAGGGGTTATCCAACATGCCCGTTTTAACTAAAATATTTTCAAAGCAGTAGCACTTCCGGTTTGACCGGAAATTGACCTCAACTTTCTTATTTTAAATGGAATACGCTATATTTTATTTTACCATTGAATGCAGCGGAAAATTTTACATATGAAGCAATAAAAACATTTTACTCATGATCAACTACTTCCGGCGTTATTCAACTTTTTTTGATTTTTTGTCTGAAATCCGGCACATTTTCAAAACTCAGTATATCGGGAACGAGATCGAATTTTTATAATCTGAAAAAAGCCTTTTATAAAGGAGACTTTAAGCTACATTATCCATAGAAGAATTCTGGATTATTTATAAAAATGTGACGAGTACGTTACACCAAAATACAGTTGACAAACTTCAAAAAAGACAATTTTTTTAAATAGCACCCCCCCTTTTTTATTACATAAATGTGTTCTACGGCAAAAAATAAGGGTACTTTATGTAACATGTCCTATGTTGAAAGTTGATCGAATTTCAGTAAATTAGAAAAACATGTAATCTGGGTATAATTATTTTACATGAACTTTATTATAGTTAAGATGATTTCTTATCTAAATGCCCATAAACGTCCAGTGTATTTTGATTATTTTACCGCATAGTTAGACAAGTTACAACACAGTAAGCGTAAAATGTAGGTTACACTTGCTGTGTATACAATTGTAAAGTTCCCATTACACTTCAGGAGGGCAAAAAATAAGTTTTATTTCTGCTATCTCGAAAACTATAAGAGTTACAACTTTGATTCAATGAGACTTTTTGTCTACCTTTCAGAGGTTATCTTAGATGCGTTTTTGTTTTTTCAAAAAAAAATCGAATAATGCGCCTATAGCAAAGTTCTGGCGTCTGTGGTCAATATTTACTTTCCAAATAACTTCGTAACTATTAGAAAGTGAAAAAAATGTTTCTTATAAAATGTTATTGTTTTTTTATAGTCTATTTACTGGCATAGACAAAATTTTGTTCGACCACTATCTTAGTGACTTTTTCTTCGATTCTAATACAAAATGGTCTCTTTTTCAAAAACATTTGATGATCGGACCCATGTAGATTAACTTTCTGTGACTATGGTTACAAAACAGGTAAGTATACGATAAATTTAAAGTACTTACTGAGCTAAGGCACTAAAAGAAATAGGTGTAATGCCAGGTGGTACGCCTAAAACTTTTTGCGATCCTGTATACACAACGTCTATGTTCCATTTATCCATATAAAATGGCGTGCCGCCTAAAGACGCTACTGTATCTACTACCAATAAACAATTATATCTAGAATATATAAATATATAAGTTAATGATCATAATACAGCCATAAATATTGTCTCATGGTTTATAAGTAAATAAATAAATATATCATCACGGCATATTACCCATTTCTGGGTGTGCCCCTACAACACATGTGGGCGCCTACCAGGCGTCCCCTCACGGGCACTTATAGTTGGTGTGGAGATTGCACCCAGGGGTCACTTTTGTGCCATTTAAAATTGGAAATATTTGGCGTTTTGGATCGAACCCGGTTCCTCTAGGTTCGCGACCAGACACTCAGGCACGCGGCCACGGGACCCATGTTTACAAATTTTTACCATCCTATTCGCTAGTGAAATAGAGCAATATGACGTCTAGCGGCGAAAATATGAACTAGTGCATGGTAGTAAGTCCTAGCCGAGGTAGCGGCGAACGCATCGTTTCTGTCACTTATTTAACAAATAAATCACGAGTGGAGTGAAATTTTACGTAAGAAAATAGTAGATTACTCTTAAGAGCCGACCGTTTTTACATGCATTAAATAATTTAAATTTGTGAAACCAAGCTTTGTCAATAATAAATATATTTATCTGTAAAAATGTCAAAATCTAAAATTGCAACAAAATATGGTTAAACACCAATTAATTCTGTAGATTTTATTTGACAACTGACAGGCGATATTTGTTTCGTTTTGTGTGAAATAGGTTTATATTCTGACCAATCAAAGGGTAGAATTTATATATCCCTAACTAAACCAACGCTATTCTTACGTGAAATAAAGTATAATAACAAAATATAAAACTTCAACACGTTTTAGTTGCGTTTAATCTATGTACGTCATTAGCACGCAGAAATCCAGAAATAATTAATTTCCATAATTTCCTGAAAACAAGAACCTGAATTCTATAGAAAAATGTATTAGAGAAATTTGCCAATTTGAAATAGTTGGTAGACGAAAGTTATGCATTCATCTTTTAAAAATGGGAAAGGAACCGAGTAAAAATATGCTTGCTCCTTGCATTTTGTAAAGCAAGATTATATTTTGCCGGGTATAACTACAAGATAATAATTACTTAGTGTCTTTATTAAAATACTTCGTAATGAAATCTAAACTTGTAGGCCTGCCTGCACAAAGATAATAAAATAATAATACTTATTTCTCCATTAATCTACCAAAGACTGTAATAATACAGTACTATGCAGATTCAAGAAAACAAAGACTCGAATCATGTAAATTCAAAATGTTATTCATACTAGAAACATTATTTTTATTTAATATTACTTTGTATTTCAAACGCCGCAGTGTATAAGAATGCAGTTGCCATATTGTTGCGTCACGCGCTAAGCTCCTCCTCTTCTTCACTCGCGAATAAACCATGTGACTGTATTTCTGGCTAAACCTTGTAAGTTTTCTTGTAATTTAAAAAAGGAACATGTACTTATGACAGATGTCGCCAAGTCCTTCTAATGGCTGCAAGACCCCTGTACTTGATTCTCCTTGGGTTATAAAAAGAACACGTGGTCTATGTTCTTTTAAGGCATTTTCTAATTCAATCAGAGAAAAACTTTTGCCTGGTGTTCCATTTAGTTTTATGGTAATTGATCCTGTGTTAAGTCACTATTTTTATCTCGAAAACTATAAGAGCTCACGGCCAAACAATTTCTATAGTTATTAACGAAAATAAAAATTGTTTAGCAGTAATTTTCTTTGTTACTATGCATACCACATCTGGACGCCATATCGGCAGCTCGACTACCCCATAAACCATTTGTTGGGAACAAGGCTTTATCTCCAGGTTCCAGAATATTGTCCAGACTTGACTCCATTCCAGCATGACCTGTACCGCTTACACATAATGTCAGCTGGTTTCTAGTTTGGAAAATATACTGAATTCCTAATTTTATTTCATCCATTATCTTGAAAAAAAAAAAACTAGATCAAATTTGGTTCAAAATAACCATGAGTTCCAGCCACGATTTAAAATATACTGGTTGTGCCACTCTGCACAAATGAGGGTCCAAAGCGATACGTGTTTCATTTAGTTGTTACGCTCTATGTGTTGTAATTAAATCGTTTTATTTAAAATGTATTCGTTCTCGCATTCAACTACGAGGGTCACGCCAAAATTATTGAGGTACAGAAATATTATTTGAAGGAGAAGCATGTAGTTTTACTGGTGTTCAAAGTATCCCCCCTGCTTCAATACACTTTTGTAATCGAATTTTCCAGAGATGGAAAGCTTTGAGCCATTCATTTTCTGGAATCGTATTAAAATACTCCATTATGGTGTTGTTAATCTCCTCTTCTGACGTAAAATGACGACCACGTAAATGTTTTTTCAAAAAATAGCCAGAAGTCACACATTGCAAGATCAGGAGAATACGGTGGGTGCTCAATGACTTTAATACCATTTTCTTTCAAAAAATTAACAGTTGTCGCAGCGGTATGGGAGGACGCATTATCATGGTGAAGCATTGAACCCTTAATTTTCACACTGCGAAGAACTTCATGTAGACATTTTTGTGTGTACCAATTGGCAGTAACAGTCTGCTGTCCCTCTAACCTAATTGCTTTCACAAGACCTGTACTTCTGAACCCTACTTTCTTGACGCGTTGGAACATCATAAAAGGGTATGTAAGTTTCATCGCCAGTTACAATTTTAGAAAGAATACGATGACCGCCATTATTTAACAATTTTAAAGTGGCGCGACTAATTGTAACACGCTTGGCTTTTTGTTCTTCCGTTAAGTTGTGTGGCACCCAACGAGAAACAATTTTTCTAACATGAAGTCTTCATGCAAAATTTTTGCTATTGCTGCGGATCCAATGCCAAGGGCATCTTCCATCGTTTGATAGGTAACGCGATTGTCATCCTTTACTATTTCCCTGAGTGTTTCTCATCACGCAAGAAATTACGACCTCTTTTGAATTCTGAAAACCAGCGAAATATAGTTGCTCGAGATGGAGCTTCATCTCCAAATGCCAATCGTAGACGTTCCTCGCATTGTTCTTTAAAGTCGTAGTAAATCATAGCGCGATAATGCTCTCTTCCTAACTTCATGTTGCAGTTTATTTCCACTTCGAATTCCACCACAATAAATCACTTCAACCAGATGTTATTATTGGACAGATATTTTAAATAAATTGTAGTTTGACATTTGTGCACTAAAAATTTTCCAAAGCCAACTGTTTCCCAGCATCTCAATAATTTTGGAGTGACCCTCGTATTATGTCTTTTGGCAAATCAATATGAGTTAATAGTGTTGGGACTAGAAATTGACATTCTTTTATTAAGCGATTGAGTTTAATAAATTTTGGACCAATTCAATTGTGGGATTGGTTTTCATAAGTAAGCTGTTCTTTCAATCCTTTTGGAGGTACAAAGCATCCCAGTACCTGTTAGCTGTTCCCATGCAGTCGACGCTGGTTCGTGCTCAAATCCATTTCCCGTTGTTCCTGTGTTGTAACCTCCTTCGAGTCAACGCTGGTTCCCGTCACATAAGGTCAGTAGTCTGTGCTTGATTTACTGGTTCCTTTGTGATAAATATTTTGTGTAAAAATTGCTGTGTTAGGGTCGTTCTCACGTAGCGCCTCTAGCGGATTATTCAAGGAAACACGTATCAAGCGAACCATCAGAAACAATGAAAAACATGACAAGTGGCATAACCAGTATATTTTAAATGATTGCCAGGTTCAGATGTGGTAATCAAGAGAGAAACAATAAATGCTGGCTATCAAGTGATGAGAGGAGTTTCAGGCTATGCGGGAGAGACGATACGTACCTTCAACGTTTCTTTGTGTAAGTGGCCCAAAACTGGATAACCCATAGCATGAAGCACTCTTGGGGAGCTATTTGACGGCCCGGGGCCCATCAAAAGTTTGTTTGGGACCAATAATGGGCACAATAATTCCTTTGGGGGTTGAATTTCAATATTGTTGCTCATTTTTAGGCTTAAATATTAATTAGTGTACAATTCTTTTTAACTAGGGTTATCGCTCATTTGCAGCTGTAGACACGTGTTTCGCTCTTATTAGAGCTCATCAGTATAGGATAGTTAGTTAATAGGTGGATATTAACTAGCTATGTTGTAGTGATGAGTTCTAATAAGAGCGAAACACGTGTCTAGAACTGCGATTGAGCGATAACCCTAGGAAAAAGAATTTTTTTTTAATCCAAAATATTAAATTATTAAAATATCTTTCAGAAATCATATTAATAATTAGAATAATACTACGTTTTTAGTTTATGTTGTGTATTTTTGTCACATTTTAATTTAATAAAAATACAAAACAAACTAAAAAGGTAGTATTATTCTAATTATGGTGAGTATTTTTTAACGTGAAACATTGGGTTTGTCATATCCATGGTTACGACTTGACATTTGATTAACAGCAATGTATTTGCCCGTTCCATTTGAAATGAAACATAGGGAACGAATTTGACATTTGATAAGACGTCAATAGAGGTTAATTTTGTTTAAATAATTATACCTGCATTCTAAATTAAAATTAGTTGTTGAAAAAATATAGTGTGCACCTTGTGCCCGAGCGGTTTTTTGTCAAATTCATTCCCCATGTGTCATTTTAAATGAGACAGACAAATACATTGCTGTCAATCAAATGTCAAATCATAACTTATAGGAAAATTCAACGGTTATCTGTCATATTGACAAGATGTCATTAGAGGTTAATATTGTTTAAATAATTATATGTTTTCTAAAAATTAAATTTAGATGTAGAAAAAATACTGTGTGCACCTTGTGCCCGAAATATATTTCCGCTAAATTTCTTACAATATTTAAATATAATACTTCTGTCAGATTCGTTCCCTATGTTTCATTTTAAATGGAACGGGCAAATACATTGCTGTCAATCAAATATCAAGTCGTAACCATGGACATGACAAACACAATGTTTCACGTTAAAAAATACGGTAAGCTATGAACAAAAAAATGTATGTCAATTTTAAAGTATCTACTTAAATGTCAATTCGACACTATTGTTAAAAATGTTATTTATTATATTTTCTCCTTAAAATTACATTTTACGATCAATTTGGACAACTTGGCTTTTGAAGTAAATAAAGATCAGACATACGTTTCTGTGTTCATAACCTACTACGAATTAGGTTTCTTTCTGAACACACTGTATTTAAAAAAGTAACTTTAACAACAATTATTTTCAATACTTAGATATTATAAATCTTCTAAATATAATATTTTCCACTCTATATTTATTTTTAATGAAATAACTAGTACGTACAACTAAATTTGGTATCGTAATCAGTAACACAAAACAACACTTTATATAATAAACGAAAAATGGACTTTATCTTTTATTTATACAAAAATGTTATCAATGTTTGACCTATTATACTTCCCATTTAGACAAGGCAACTAAAACAAATATTATTTGTGGTTTCGAAAACAAATATACAGGGTGTCTCTTAAATAAGGGGGACATGGCTTAACCACAGATTCCTGAGGCTAAAATAAGACTATTGTTTCTACCGGAAAGTGTACCATTTAGCCAGAATTCTGCCTCAAAGTTCTTCGAAAAAAATAATTTATTTTGCTTATAATAACAGAACGTTTTATTCCATTTGGATAAAATTTGGTATGCCAGTTTATATGGTTACAAATCATCTTTTAAGATGATACTAGTTATTATTAGTGAGCCACTAGTGTGTGAAACTTAGGTGCCCCACATTGATAGACTATAACTTTTTAATGGCCACGCCGATAACGCAAAATTATTTTTTTTCAGAAAGATACATTCAATAGTAAACTTTTCTCTCTGTATGTAATTTGTGATATATGTTACGGTTCAGACAGAAAAAAATAAAACCAGATGGACTGCACCATGGATTTTTTAAATAAATGCGATACGGTCCCTCAAGTTTTATTTTTTTCTGTCTGAACCGTAACAGATATCACAAATTAAACAGAGAGAGAAAAGTTTACTATTGAATGTATCTTTCTGAAAAAAAAATAATTTTAGGTTATCGGCGTGGCCATTAAATAGTTACGGTCTATCAATGTTGGGACACCTAAGTTTCATACACTAGTGATTCACTAATAATAACAAGTATCATCTTAAAAGATGACTCATAACCATATAAACTATCATACCAAATTTCATCCAAATCGAATAAAGCGTCCGGTTATTATAAGCAAAATTATTTTTTTTTCGAAAAAATTTCAAGCTAAATTCTGGCTAAATGGTACACTTTCCGGTAGAAGCAAGTTTGGTTAAATCGTCTTATTTTAGCCTCAGGAATCTGTGGTTAAGCCATGTCGCCCTATTTAAGAGACACCTGTATGTATTCGGCGGTATTTTCGTTTGAATTTCCCGCTCAAAACAATTGATTTCGCGCAAGCAAGTCAGTATAGTCAGTGCAAGAAGTAGAGAAAACTTTTGTTACGCAGGCGCGTTTCAAATGATTATTAAATAACTATAAAAACTATATATATTATATATAAAGGTTAATATTTTTGTTAAAAATATACAAAATAATATTGTATCGTATAAACGTAATTTATATTCGACAAATAGCACAGCAGATTTTTTAATATATTTGACAGATAATGTACATAAATTTTGACACATAAGCTGTCAAAAATATAAACACGTGTGTGAATAACCAGTTCTTTTCAGATTTTGGGCTAATTTTCAATATTTTAAACAATATTTAATATGGATTTGTGTTTAAATATAACAACAAATGTCGTATGTACAAAACCTGCTACTGAAATCAATATAAAAGTTAGTATTTCAAATATATATTAATACTTTATAAAAACGACTTTATTTTTCAGAAAAACAATAAAGTTAATAAAGAATATAAACCCAAAATAGCTCAACAATCAAATAGTTTTGATTTTAAATGGGATAGTTCCAAAAAAATTAAAAATAAAGGAATAGTTTTTAACAAAGGACAAACAAATGTTAATTTACCTCAAAAACAAAACAAAAGCCAACAGGAAAACAATAAACTATCGCCAACAAATGACGCATCAATTAAAAAAGAATTTAAACAATTTGCTTCAAAAAAACCCAAACAAGAAAATGACGAAAAGAAATTCCAAACTCCAGATTTTAAAAAACACGGTTACCCCCTTTTTGACAAATTTTCAGAGGCCGCAAAAGGAAAAATGTTTCAAAATATTGAAGGAAAATCCAAAGTAGAGCAAGTGTTCTCTAAAAAAGGCACTAAGTTTAAAGATTTACTAATTCATCCACATACTGTTATTAATTTGGAAAGAATAGGGTTAACCACATTGACCTCTGTACAGGAAAAGGCTATACCGGAAATAATGAGCGGGAAAAATGTTTTTGTAAGTATATAAAAATTGTTGTGGGTGTGACTAGCACAATACCTCTCGCCATTTGCATATTAGGTCATAAAATTATTGAATATATTTGACATTTCTAATACACACAAAAACGCATATATTCTTGCACTTGTTTCCCATGGGCTACGAGATTCATTACAGCATATTATTTTATATATTTATATGTCTCTATCTTTAACTGCATAGAAGATATAATAAAAATTTTAAATGTATCGTACAGAGATTTTTATATTTTTTAATATTAGTAATAACAGAAATTTTCAAAAATAATATTTAGAAGATTTTTTAAAGAAACTTGTACTTCCAGTTGTTCAATTGTTACCAAAATCTAATCAGCTCTTCCCAGGAATGTCAGATTGAGGAAACTGCAGTTAAATATTTTTTAAGTCACACACACACACCATAAAACGTGCTTATTCACTAAAATCTGGATATGTGATTTTTAGCGAAAGATAAAACGTCAAGTTATCTATTTAAAAAGTATTATTGCCTGTCATTTGTGCCGTAAAAATAATGAAAATAGCTGACAATATTTAATAAATAATGTGGAGTGTTATTTTTGTGCCTACTGTTATTTTAAATGCATTATTTGAGTTAAAATTTTGTGAGAGTGATTTAAATTGTTGCTATGGAGTTAATAATAACAGTTTAAAACGTCAAAATTGAATAAAAATTATTATTTCTACAATAGCTACAATATTCTGTTACGCCATGTTGTCGGCCCGCCATTTTGTGATGTTTTCAGCACGGTCTTATCCTTAGACCATAGAATACACATCTATAGAGAAGCGACACTCCGTGTCACTTTAATGTGTCGGTAAATTTCCGCGGGAAATTTAAATTAAGTTTCAAATAATAAAAGAAAAATTTGAACATAAAAGTATTAAAGTTTTAGTTTTATGAACGAATTAAAAAGAAATTAGATGAAATTCATTACAATGCATATTTTTTTTATAATTTCATCTGAAAATATTAGGAAAACTAAGACTATTGATGAAAATCCGGTGAAAAAATCCTATTAATAAGCGAGTTATGGTCTCCCGAATTTTGAAAAGATTGACATGACGTCATATGTGTTTTTATATCAAACTGTTTTCATCATGGACCTAAATGTTCTTGAAATATATGCTATTTTAAGTTATATTTACATAAAATAAATGAATATTATAACACTGTATAAGTCTACATACTTTATAATTACAGGTGTATTTAAATTATTAAGTTTAATGCAAGAAATTTATGTTAAAATAAAAACTGTTTGAAAACTGCAGTACAGGAATGTTAGCCCCTCCTTTCGAATTTGAATTTCTTAACTTCCATTGGTAGTAACCCCCACCTCCTAACACGCTATTTGTTATACATGTATAGGCGGTTCTTCGGGCGCCAATCAAAATATTATATATTGATTTCATGTTCGTGTCGAAGCGCTATAACAAAAAACCCCTTATTTCCGAAATATCTCAATTATACCATTTCATTTTTTTATTAATATTCGTTATTCAGCATATACATTTTTTAGGTTAGGTCTCAAACTGGTTCGGGTAAAACTTTAGCGTACGCTATTCCAATAATAGAATCTTTAAGGAGTATTGAACCCCATATAAACAGAAAAGATGGTATACATGCCTTAATAGTGTTACCAACAAGAGAATTAGCCTTGCAGACCTATGAACTATTTTTAAAATTAGTCGAAGTAAGTATTCAATCTACTAGATAAGAGATATGGCGGACTAATCCACCATTTTGGAGCCCAAATGAACTTTACATCGAAGAAGGATAGTCTAATTTTCTTGTGAAAGTTCAACTTCATATATAGTATTTGGTCTTCGTCCGATTTAAAAATTATTTGTAACAACAGAAAAATTATTTTTTAAAGTTGTATCTGTTACTTGAATTCCTTTCTGAAGACGTACAATTCACGGGAAGACATTAATGAATCACATCTTAAAATGGCGCTTGAAATCGTGTCGAAATAGATCCTTAAACTTATTAAAACACCCAAATACAAAACAATTACTTATTGCAGACCTTATAAAACACTGGCGAGAAAAGTACATGTCTATCTCGTCTGAGTCAATAAACTAGACTCTCTTTTACAGGGGAGTTATTGAACACCTGGCCCTTAACCGTCAAAATTAATCATGCTATCTATCTCTTCTGTCTTTTTCTAATGTCTGTGATTGTGACGTCACAGCTTTCAAAGTCAAAATGGTCGTTGCTCCGAACCTGTGACGTCACTAGAGTCTAGCTTAACTATGTCATTTTCAACTACAATTTTTTCATGATTAATGATCGTTTTGAGGAAAAATAAAAAATACGGGTCTATTATTTTTCACTACTCAATCGATTAAAGTTGAAAAAATTAACAATGTCTTTTTGTAGCCCTTCAGATGGATTGTTCCGGGTCGTTTGTGTGGAGGCGAAAACAGAAATTCTGAAAAAGCTCGCCTGAGAAAAGGAATTTCAGTTTTAATAGGTACTCCAGGTAGACTTTTAGATCATGCGTTGCATACACAAAATTTAAAACTTGATAAAGTTCGGTGTCTTGTTCTGGATGAAGCCGATAGACTCCTGGATATGGGGTTTCAAAAAGACGTGAACAAGTATGTCAATATATATATATATATATATATACAGGTGTCCCAGGACGAGCTTACGCTATCTATATTTTAAATACTATTTAATATAATTTAACGAAATTTGGTATTAAGGGGTTATCCAACATGCCCGTTTTAACTAAAATATTTTCAAAGCAGTAGCACTTCCGGTTTGACCGGAAATTGACCTCAACTTTCTTTTTTAAATGGAATATGCTATATTTTATTTTACCATTGAATGCAGCGGAAAATTTTACATATGAAGCAATGAAAACATTTTACTCATGGTCAACTACTTCCGGCGTTATTCCACTTTTTTTGATTTTTTGTCTGAAATCCGGCACATTTTCAAAACTTTGTATATCGGGAACGAGGTCGAATTTTTATAATCTGAAAAAAGCCTTTTATAAAGGAGACTTTAAGCTACATAATCCATAGAAGAATCCTCGATTATTTATAAAAATGTGACGGGTACGTTACACCAAAATTACAGTTGACAAACTCCAAAAAAGACAATTTTTTTAAATGGAACCCCCCCTTTTTATTACATAAATAAGGGTACTTTATGTAACATGTCCTGTGTTGAAAGTTGATAGAATTTCAGTAAATTAGAAAAACATGTAATCTGGGTATAATTATTTTATTAAAACGGATATGTAGGCCATGGAAAAACAATGTTTGTTTTTACAAACTCATCTACTTGATTTCTTAGATAATTTGCCGTTGGATCAAAGGAATTTAATATGGTACCAGCATGATGGCGCTCCACCCCACAATAGCCATAGAATAAATACTTTTTTGGAAACAATTTTTGAAGATAGGTGGCTGGCAAATAATGACCACATAGGTGGCCTCCTCGTTCACCTGATTTAACTCCACTTGATATTTTAGTTAAAACGGGCATGTTGGATATATCCTAGATACCAAATTTCGTTAAATTATATTAAATAGTATTTAAAACATAGATAGCGTAAACTCGTCCTGAGACATTCTGTATATATATAATTTTGTGATTGATCTTATTTGTGTTTCAGATTAATAGAAAAAATTACGGAATCAAAAAACTTGGACTATGACCCATTAGAAATAATGAAAAACAAAAATAAAATAACAAATTTTAACGAAAATATAGACGAGACTTTAACTTTACCGCCTCTTTTAAACATAAAATCAAAAGAACGACAAACAATTTTACTATCGGCAACCCTAACCTCAAACGTTAAAGATCTTGCTACGTTTACACTCACAGACTACGTTTATATTGACCCACTTAATCCAAACAGTCAAACCGATATTAATAATCTACCTGACAGTGATTTAACATCCGACGTCGCTATTCCTGAATCGCTTAAACAGCTATTCGTTGTAACCGACGTAAAAACAAAACTTGTTGTCCTATCGTCGTTTATCGTTTCCAAGGCGACGGAAAACAACTGCAAAATGTTTATTTTTATGGCCAGTCGACCAATGGTGGAATACCACGAAATGCTATTCAAAAAATGTTTGATAAAAAGACCGAAAAAAGAAAATAATGATGAGTCAGTTAAAATATCACTGGATGAAAGCGATGATGATGATATAGATCATCAAGAGGATGTTTTAGATTTGCAGTTTTTTAAGCTGCATGGATCCATGGACCAGAAAGAGAGAACTGAAGTTTTTAAGGCTTTTCGGGCCGCTAAAAAAGGGGTCCTTTTATGTACAGTAAGTAAAAGTTATTTGTTTTATTTATATATACAAGTTGGACAAAATAGTTCAGCCGTTATAGCTGTACGTATTCAAACTGATGTTACATCCACCGTATTCATCTGATCTAACGCCTAGTGATTTTTATTTATTATAGTTTTATATATTAGGGGCAATAAATACTGTCCAACCCTCGTATGCGTTTTAAATGCGTCTATATGTAAACCTAACCTAACTTTGGTATTATTAATTTAGGATGTGGCCGCCAGAGGGGTCGATATTCCTCACGCCGACTACGTAGTCCAATACACGAGTCCATTAAACGATCAAGACTATATTCACAGAGTAGGACGAACAGGCCGAGCAGGTCATAAAGGTCTTGCTCTTTTATTTATAACAGAACCCGAACTAAACTACATATCTCATCTTAAGGACAGAAATATTTTGTAAATATAACAATTGCAAGTCCAGACTTTCAAGATTGTAACTGCAGCCATATTTATTTCATTCCGATATTAGTTTTTAGATATTTCTGTAGGGATACGGGGTGGCATTTCGCAATGTTTTACTGTAGGGATACGTGGTGGTATTTCGCAATGTTCTATCTGCCAAAAATTGTCAAACTTTCTTATTAATCACGCTACAGAAAATTGATGTAGGTCTTTATGGGCCAACAAAGGCACTACAGGAATTTTACAGTCTTTTGTTTGTGAGCTACAAGCTAAAACTTGTTTTTAGCTTATTTTAAAAAATACCTAATATCTCGTTTATTATAAAAGATAAAGAAAATAGGTTTAGATAATTTTTATAGGGATACGGGGTGGCATTTAGCAATGTTCTACTGTAGGGATACGTGGTGGCGTTTCGCAATGTTCTATCTGTCAAAAATTAAGCCAATTTTTTTTATTAGGCGCGCTACAGAAAATTGATGTAGGTCTTTTATGGGCCAACAAAGGAACTACAGGAATTTTACAGTCTTTTGTTTGTAAGCTGCAGGCTAAAACTTGTTTTTAGCTTATTTTGAAAATACCTAATATCTCGTTTATTATAAAAGATAAAGAAAATATGTTTAGATAATTTGTATACAGTTTTTTACGTAGAATAACGCGGTCTAATTATAAATTATTTTTAATTTATAATTATTGTTATATAATCAAATAATAGAGAATTAAAATTTCAAAACAGTTCTCTCGCTATATTATTTTCTTGTATTTACAATCTTGATATTCTAGACCCGCATAATATATATATATATATATATATATATATATATATATATATATATATATATATATAATGTTGTTCTTTTGCGTATTTGTGTTTTCTTTTTAATTTTAGTTTGAAAAGGGAACAACAAGACAATATATTAAAGCATTTATTAGTTTTCATGGACCATGCAAGACCAGCCAATGTCCAAAGTGCTGCAGAAATACTACAAAAACGATATGAAAAGGCTGTTTTAAAAGATAAAAGCCTGCACACACTAGCTTGTCAAGGTAGGTACATATTATATTATTTTTTAGTAATCTATTGAAAAAAATTAACACGTATTCATTTGTTCCATTCATAGCACTCTTAATACAGCCATATTTTAATCAAACTAGTAAAAAACTTTTTATGAATTTTTCTCAAAGGGCATAAAAGTATTATATCGCTGAATTCAGAATTAAATTCTCTATTGAATGAGCAAATAAAGAATATATGTTTTATTTCATCGCCTGTGTAGCTCTTAAAAATGCCCTCTGTATATTATTTATTGCTTTAGGGTACTCGACATGGTCCCGATATTACAGTAGCTACCCGCAGGTATTAAGAGAGTATTTCAACATAAAAAAGGCGCATTTGGGGCATTATGTTACTAGTTTTGCCCTTAGGGATAACCCTCAACAAGTTGGCAAAACTGCGCGTAACCAAAACATGAAAAATGAAGACGTCAGGCTTAACAAAAAACTGCAAAACCATGAGTAAGTAATTTTGAGATGTAATTATTTTTTGTAGATTATAATAACGTGTTTATATTAGTTTTAAATAAATAAAAACTTAGTTAATAATTTATATAAAAGAAAAAAGAAATAAAATATATTTTTTGAAATTTTGTAGGAGTGAAGAATCAAAAATTGTAAAGCCATTACGGCCGAAGAAAAGACCAAGAGACCAAGAACTAGTTATGAGTGAATTTGACAGTGGATTACCCAAAAAGAAGAAAAAGAATAAGTAAATAAAGATAAATAGTTCATTTGTTAAATATGTGTCATACAAATTGAAACAATAAAATTTATTTTTATTTTTTGTGTCAGTTTTACTAAAAATATAATTTCCATATTAGGCTTAAAAAAAATTATAGAACTTTACCCAAATATTGTTTTTTATTGTATTTAACATGTCTTCTGCACACATATAATTCTAATTATATCTATTTTCATTGTATGAAGAAGTTCCTAAATGTCTGAGATTCTTCCAATTCATTAACCAGATTGGCGGTATTTCAAATTTTAACTATAATTTCAAATATTTAATTAATAAAACAATAAGAAAGATTAAATGTACTTCCCAGAATGTCACTAAAACTGTTGATTTTTGACACTGACATCTGTCATTTACAAAGTTATAAACATTTGAATTTGTCAACTGGTTTCCTTAGTGCCTCAGCCTTTGCGATTAGATTACTCTATATATTATAGTATCTTTAACTCTAAATCTATACAAGATATAATAAAAAATTGAAGTGTATTAGATGGAGAATTTTATGTTCTTCAATATTTAATAACAAAATTATATTTAGAAGATTTTTTTTAAAAAACTATTACTTCCAGTTATTCAATTGTTACCAAAACCTTTTCAGCTCTTCCCAGGAATGTCAGATTGAGGAATCCATAGTTAAACATCCACACACACACACACATCATTTTAAAAATGTTATAATTTTAGCATGAATCCAATACCTCTCTTAGCAAGAGGTAAACACTTATTCCTTTTGTGTACAATATTCTGTTCCGCCATGTTGTCGGCCCGCTATTTTGTACAGTTTTTAGTGCAGTCTTAACCACAGACATCGTTTTCCTTTTGAAAAACCAGTAATAATAAGGCATACTATTTTATGTCTTATAAACCAATAACTGAGAAAAGAAGGTAGTTTAGTAATCTTGATTCTTTGCAACCAATCATGTGAAAGTGCAAAACAAATGATTTATTTGAACCAACCAAACATCTGAGTGTTTTATCTATGCTGTAGTGAAAGATAGGGACGATGAACGATTCTGATCTGTTCTAGGAACGAACAATTGAATATAGGCGGGAGTTTTATCAGAGCAAGATTTTATTACATTTTCTCCAATCAAATTAAATGAAGGGTGTCTTATGTTTTCTTATGAACCAATAACGTTTCTCGTTAACATTATGTGTCAGTAGTAAAGGATACGGACGATTCTGATTTGTTCTAGAAACGAACAATTGAATATAGGCGGGAGTTTTATCAGAGCAAGATTTTATTACATTTTCTCCAATCAAATTAAATTAAGGGTGTCTTATGTTTTCTTATGAACCAATAACGTTTCTTGTTAACATAATTCGTCAACCAATAGGATAAGTCGTTCGTTTTAAATGAACCAATAGCAAATAACAATATATACTTTTGGCGAAACAATAGTATATATTCGTAATATAATTTTATTGGATTTATAGAACCTTTTTCAAGGAACTTTTGGTATGGAATTTTGTGATTATTTTATATGATTTTTCTGGATTACCGCTTATTAAATGATAAAAATGTTCTTTAAGCCGAGTGTCTATTTGTCTTTTAGTTTGACCGATGTAAACTTTATCACAATCATTAAAACAAATTTTAATTTTTAAATTTATGTATTTAAATATGTTTCAGCTATCCTATACTTTAAAAACTAACCTTTTCTTTTTAAAACATCCCTCCTGAATCCATATATGAACACCACGAGTTCCTATTTCTCCTAGTTTTCGAAACATTTTTTTTATTAGAAAGAAAATATAAAATCTACTTTTGATGTCCAGGAATTCTGTAACAGAAATGTGGTTAATATTTGTCTTCAACTATTTATGAAGATTTGAAAATCCTGAAAGAGAAAATGTACATTATTTCTTCGGAGTTTATTTGAAATTTTCGACGTTTTCGACGCAGTTTAAGTTATATTTTACCGCAATTAGATAATTTATTATTAATTATTATTGTTTTTATACATCCTACCTAACATTTTAGCTAAGAAATACATACATATAAAAACATAAATAAATAAATGATGATGTGGGCCTCCTGATAAAACTGAAAAGTAAACATACATATACATATTAAAATGGGGGAACCTAACAATGTGTCCTCAACGACGGTGTTGAGTTGTGTGAAGCGTGTACGTCCCTAGGGTCTTCCTCCGCCACGGATGCATCCACCGCAATGGCTAAGAGGTTCGCACCACCGCGAGTGTGGCAGACCAGGCCCTGACTCGAGTTAGCAATGCAAGGCCATACTCAAATCAGTTAACGCTCTTTCAAGCTGCAACTTTAGTTGCAGCGAGAAAGGAAAGGGGCCGAGTACCGCTAGACGCCCCACCGCCTAACGGCCCCGGCACCTGAAAGGGAAAAGTTAGCTCAGGAGGCCCCGTTGAAACTGCTCACGCCCTAACCATAATATACATATACATAATGCACATACATAAATACATAATATACATACATAAATACATGAAAAATCAACAATATATACGGACGAAATCGCGGCGACGAACGGATAAAATTATTCAAAAGCTAACGCGAATACTAAAAACGCATTTTCTTCATATATCTATTAACTTTAATAGATATATTATTTTGTGTATGTGTGTGTGTGTTTGCAAAACTAATCCAAAAGCAAGTGTGTGTAACTACAATTTAATACTTTAAAATGCAAGTAAACTAATTGAAACTGTTTAAAACTGTAAATTAATACTTCAAAACCTGGGAATCAGTACAGGGGGTTACTCAGTCCGGCGGCCCATAGTGTGGGTACAGGCGTCCTTCCCAGAGGCCCCACTGCCCTATCCCAGAGGGGAGCAGCGAAAAGAACGACCAAGTTTGCCCAATGGGTCCCAGCCGTTCTTGGGAAATTGACTTTAATCTAAAAGGGGCATACTAGAAAGAGCTGCTTGGATAGTAAAGAGGAAAACTGAAAAAAAGCAAAAGCATGCAGGGAAAGGTGGTTCTTCTTTCTTCAACTGATGTTTTCTCTGAAATCGCGAAATATCTAATGTTTTTACGATCTACAGCCGGTGCTATAGATCATTGATAAATGTAGTTTCGTTTCTAAATGAAGTGTCCATTCTTTAATTATTTATTACAAAATTATTGAATCAAAATGAAATAAAATTAAATATTAAAATATGTCTACGTCTTTAAATAAATTATACAATGAGGTCCTCCACTATTTTTACCTTCCGTCACCTTTAAGTAAAGAAGGTAGGTTTTGTTTTTGATCAATCAAAAAAATCAGTAGTGAGTTTTTAATGAATAAGCACGTTTAATGGTCCCTAGAATAAGAATTTACTATTTTTAAGATGATGTCTGTATGTATGTATGTATGTATGTATGTATGTGTATGTGTGTGTGTGTGTGTGTGTGTGTGTGTGTGTGTATGTGTATGAAGGAAGTACCCTTATTTGAAGTTTTTTACAGTTTTTCTTAAAAAAAACGCAGTTAAATATTATTTTTTTGACATTTTATGTGTTATAAATATTAAAGAAAATGCTCTTCTCTATACGGTTCGATTATACATTTTCCTTCATATTCAATAGATATAGAGTCAAAAAGAGATTAAAAAGAGATTAATTTTCAAAAATCAGTTATCTTTGCTATTTATCATGGAAACATCTGATATATGCAAAAAAATTTAATTGACAGATGTCAGTGTCAAGTGCAAAACCAAATATGGCAAGTATAGGATCAGAATGTCGGGAGTACAAAGAAGGCGAAAGAGAAGATGGAAGGACTGTATCGCAGAAGACTTGAGAGAGGAAGAACTGTGTGAAGAAAATGCGTTGGACAGGAATGAGTGAAAGAGAAGAGTAAGAAACAGTGACACTTTTGGTATGGAATTTGTAAAAAAATAGTATGTGTTCATGTTATAATTTTATTGGATATATAGAATCTTTTCCAAGAAGCTTTTTTATAGCATTTACCCATTTTTATTTCAATACTTTTATTTCTAAACATTCACACAGTTGTTCAAATACTCTAAAAATGCATACACTTACGTAACATTCTCTTTACAATCAAATAATATTACTACCAAGTTTATATCTCTACCCATTTTTGAATTATTGCCCCAAAAGTCAATATACCCCATATTTAGATAAAAACTTCAAAATTTTCAAAAATCTAATTTTTATGTATCTAGATACTTCTCAATGCGCTGATTCCAAATTTTGAAACCGCAGGTCGATATCTCGTTTCGTTCTCGAGATATTTAGTTTTAAAATTTTGGTCAAATCTGCCCATTTTTGGGTAATAACCCAAAAATGGGTCGAAATATGAATTTGGCGATATCACCATTCGATTCTACGGGCAAAATTACATAAGTGTACCAATTTTCATTAATTTTGTCCAACTGGTTCATTTTTTATGAATAAAAGTTTGAAAATGGCCAAAATCTGAAAAAATCGTAAGGGGTACCCCTTAGGATTTTTTCGATTTTTGGTCATTTTCAGTTATTTTGCTTTAGAGATTGTATGCGGTGTTCAAAAATTCTGAAAATTGGTATACATATGTAATTTTGCCCGTAGAATCGAATGGTGTTGTCGGAAAAATCATATCTCGACCCATTTTTGGGTTAATACCCAAAAATGGGCAGTTTTGAGCAAAACTTTGAATCTAAATATCTCGAGAACGAAAAGAGATATCGACCTGCGGTTTCAAAAGTTGGAATCAGCGCATTGAGAAGTATCTAGATACATAAAAATTAGATTTTTTAAAATTTTGAAGTTTTTATCTAAATGTGGGGTATATTGACTTTTGGGGCAATAATTCAAAAATAGGTAGAGATATAAACTTTGTAGCTATATTATTTGATTGTAAAAAGAATGTTACGTAAGTGTACACATTTTTAGAGTATTTATATATGAGTAGGTATACATAATGTATATTCATGTGATAATTTTACTGGATATATATAATCTTTTCCAATGAACTTTTGGTATGGGATTTGCACAATATACATCAAATGAACGGAAGGTCTTGTGCTGGCCACAACAGATTTTTTAAATTTTTAATACAATAGTTCACGTTTTGATTGCCACTGGCAGCTACGTCATTCAACATATCTTTTACTTTCAAATAAGGCTTGAAGTAATAAGAATTTGGAATAGAGTGGATGTGTGACGTAGATGTTAATGACATTAAAAACTAGAATATTTTAATAATTAATATTTTTTTAAACATTGATAGTCCCTATCATACACTTTTAAGAACAAATTTTAATATAAATGAACCATAGTTTTATTTTTTTAGTGTAGTGGAAGACCCATTAATAAAAACTGAAATATAAGAGTAGCAAACCACTCAAAACAATAATAAATATACATATTTTTACTGTGTTTATTGAACACTTTTGAATCTGAACTTTAAAAAATACAACAAATTTTTGATATAGTTTTGAACCCGAGTATTTTACGTTTCTAGTCAATTATTTAACAACTAATGATGTGTAATATTAAATTAAATAATGGGGTAGACACTTCAAATAAAAACTACGCTACCCTGTCCTTAAATATCGCGGAAACCGAACCGAACCCGAAAAAGTATCGACGAAACTTTAATTATATTTTATCCTAACTTTAAAATGCAAATGAATTTAATTTTAATGTAATATTAGCAAAAAAATAATCGCGACTTTAACAACTAAAATAATTCTAACTATTTGCTGCCTTCTGGTGGTTGTAGATTGGCCTTAACGTTCTTAAAGCCTTAGACAAAGCTTTAGTAAAGCCCTGTTGTAGAATCAAAGGCTTAAACCAGCCTTTACACTCCTTGGAAACTTCACCTGTATTGCAAACTGTACTTGTTTAAATATTAATTTGAACAAATACAATTTTTTGGGGAAGAAACCTATCACTGAACGAACGGATATTTAACTAAACTAATTCAAAAATGAAAAAAGCTAATTATTTCTATAAGTTTCGCCGATTTATTTACGATATTGTAACGAGTAACGACGCCCGATGTTAGAAACATAGATAGACATTCACAATGTGCCTCGGAAAAGAAGTATAGAAGAAAATATGATTATTTGAATTAAATTCAACAACATAAATCATATTTTCAGAAGAAAAATGAATTTACTTTTGTGTTAAGCTGAAAAAAATAGCAAAAAAGCGACAGTGAAGAGAGGCACACATTATAACGACTTACATTGATGAACACAGCTCAGCAACCAGCAAACAGCAACTTCCAAAACAGCTCCGGTACGCCCCTGGAACAAAGAAACACAATATTTTAAAATACAAATATTTCAATAATAAAACATGTTATCAGCAAAAATAACTATTAAAACAGTTAAACTATTGTTTAAACTTACCATTGTTGCTAATTTGCAACAATATACACCAATATTTCACTATTAAAATAATATTTTTATAATATAGAGAAATAAATTTTCCAAGACCAACGTATGCGAATTCCGAAGTTTGCTATCATGCAACAATCTACAGAACGTACAAGTTTGAGACGGTTTTTAACAAACTAAATCTTGGATTTTATATGGAAAATCAATATTAAATACCAATATATGTATTTCAACGTAAAATATAGACATTTCTGTATGTTTTACATACAAAATTTGCCATTTTGTGATAGAATTTATGCTTGAGAAATAAATACAAACACATTTATATGATATTCTAATCACCTTAAAATGTATGAAATCATGAGAAATACAAATTACAGTATAAGAATTACTACGAAAAGAATGTTTTTCATAGCTTGAAGTACATTTAGAATTATTTAAATACAAATAAACAACTAATATGTACTTACAATTGTTGCTTCGACGAGTCCCAAAGACGGCACACATAGTTCATTATTTTCACTCATTTAAATTGCGATTCCCGTAAAAATTATTATTAGAAACGTTAGACTAACACTTTATCTTTGATTTTCACACAAATTTTCTAATGTTCTTGCAATATTTCCGCACATATTAATAGTTTAAAACACCGAACGCGACTTCGCGGAATAGCGCCATTCAACTGTCGCCCTGGCATGCGCACAGACTTGACGATCGGATTGTTGTCAGTGTTGCCACCAGTCTGTAAAGAAAAAACAATGAATTAGTAAAAATATTATTGAAATATAATAATTTAAACTGTCAAATATTAATATTTAAGTATATATAATATTATAACATGTATTTGTAATAAAATAATATTTTTTTTTATACTTGTTAACTGATTTGTATTTATGTGTAACCAAAAAATAACACCACAAATAACAAAGTCTCAGCAAAAGTACTGAAGTTTAGGAATACTAACTTTAATTTTCAGACTAGTTTTAAACAATTAATTTACAATAAGGGCCGAGATCCTACCATGCAGAACAAATTATTGTTATGGTTATAACGTAGAAACTAATAAGAATTGTTGTCATATTTTTGTTTTACAATGTTTAGGAACACTAACTTTAAATTTCAGACCACTTTTAAAAGAATAATATTCAGTAGGGGGCGAGATCCTGTCATGCAAATCAAATTATTGTTATGGTAATAACACATAAACTAATAACAATTGCTGTAATATTTTTGTTTTACAATGTTTAGGAACACTAACTTTAAATTTCAGACCACTTTTAAAAGAATAATATTCAGTAGGGGGCGAGATCCTGTCATGCAAATCAAATTATTTTTATGGGAATAACACATAAACTAATAACAATTGTTGTCATATTTTTGTTGTACAATGTTTAGGAACACTAACTTTAAATTTCAGACCACTTTTAAAAGAATAATATTCAGTAGGGAGCGAGATCCTGTCATGCAAATCAAATTATTGTTATGGTAATAACACATAAACTAATAACAATTGTTGTCATATTTTTGTTTTACAATGTTTAGGAACACTAACTTTAAATTTCAGACCACTTTTAAAAGAATAATATTCAGTAGGGGGCGAGATCCTGTCATGCAAATCAAATTATTGTTATGGTAATAACACATAAACTAATAACAATTGTTGTCATATATTTATTTTACAATATTTAGGAACACTAACTTTAAATTTCAGACCACTTTTAAAAGAATAATATTCAGTAGGGGGCGAGATCCTGTCATGCAAATCAAATTATTGTTATGGTAATAACATATAAACTAATAACAATTGTTGTCATATTTTTGTTTTACAATGTTTAGGAACACTAACTTTAAATTTCAGACCACTTTTAAAAGAATAATATTCAGTAGGGGGCGAGATCCTGTCATGCAAATCAAATTATTGTTATGGTAATAACACATAAACTAATAACAATTGTTGTCATATATTTATTTTACAATATTTAGGAACACTAACTTTAAATTTCAGACCACTTTTAAAAGAATAATATTCAGTAGGGGGCGAGATCCTGTCATGCAAATCAAATTATTGTTATGGTAATAACACATAAACTAATAACAATTGTTGTCATATTTTTGTTTTACAATGTTTAGGAACACTAACTTTTAATTTCAGACCACTTTTAAAAGAATAATATTCAGTAGGGGGCGAAATCCTGTCATGCAAATCAAATTATTGTTATGGTAATAACACATAAACTAATAACAATTGTTGTCATATTTTTGTTTTACAATGTTTAGGAACACTAACTTTAAATTTCAGACCACTTTTAAAAGAATAATATTCAGTAGGGGGCGAGATCCTGTCATGCAAATCAAATTATTGTTATGGTAATAACACATAAACTAATAACAATTGTTGTCATATTTTTGTTTTACAATGTTTAGGAACACTAACTTTAAATTTCAGACCACTTTTAAAAGAATAATATTCAGTAGGGGGCGAAATCCTGTCATGCAAATCAAATTATTGTTATGGTAATAACACATAAACTAATAACAATTGTTGTCATATTTTTGTTTTACAATGTTTAGGAACACTAACTTTAAATTTCAGACCACTTTTAAAAGAATAATATTCAGTAGGGGGCGAGATCCTGTAATGCAAATCAAATTATTGTTATGGTAATAACATATAAACTAATAACAATTGTTGTCATATTTTTGTTTTACAATGTTTAGGAACACTAACTTTAAATTTCAGACCACTTTTAAAAGAATAATATTCAGTAGGGGGCGAGATCCTGTCATGCAAATCAAATTATTGTTATGGTAATAACACATAAACTAATAACAATTGTTGTCATATATTTATTTTACAATATTTAGGAACACTAACTTTAAATTTCAGACCACTTTTAAAAGAGTAATATTCAGTAGGGGGCGAGATCCTGTCATGCAAATCAAATTATTGTTATGGTAATAACACATAAACTAATAACAATTGTTGTCATATTTTTGTTTTACAATGTTTAGGAACACTAACTTTAAATTTCAGACCACTTTTAAAAGAATAATATTCAGTAGGGGGCGAAATCCTGTCATGCAAATCAAATTATTGTTATGGTAATAACACATAAACTAATAACAATTGTTGTCATATTTTTGTTTTACAATGTTTAGGAACACTAACTTTAAATTTCAGACCACTTTTAAAAGAATAATATTCAGTAGGGGGCGAGATCCTGTCATGCAAATCAAATTATTGTTATGGTAATAACACATAAACTAATAACAATTGTTGTCATATTTTTGTTTTACAATGTTTAGGAACACTAACTTTAAATTTCAGACCACTTTTAAAAGAATAATATTCAGTAGGGGGCGAGATCCTGTCATGCAAATCAAATTATTGTTATGGTAATAACACATAAACTAATAACAATTGTTGTCATATTTTTGTTTTACAATGTTTAGGAACACTAACTTTAAATTTCAGACCACTTTTAAAAGAATAATATTCAGTAGGGGGCGAGATCCTGTCATGCAAATCAAATTATTGTTATGGTAATAACACATAAACTAATAACAATTGTTGTCATATTTTTGTTTTACAATATTTAGGAACACTAACTTTAAATTTCAGACCACTTTTAAAAGAATAATATTCAGTAGGGGGCGAGATCCTGTCATGCAAATCAAATTATTGTTATGGTAATAACACATAAACTAATAACAATTGTTGTCATATTTTTGTTTTACAATGTTTAGGAACACTAACTTTAAATTTCAGACCACTTTTAAAAGAATAATATTCAGTAGGGGGCGAGATCCTGTCATGCAAATCAAATTATTGTTATGGTAATAACACATAAACTAATAACAATTGTTGTCATATTTTTGTTTTACAATGTTTAGGAACACTAACTTTAAATTTCAGACCACTTTTAAAAGAATAATATTCAGTAGGGGGCGAGATCCTGTCATGCAAATCAAATTATTGTTATGGTAATAACATATAAACTAATAACAATTGTTGTCATATTTTTGTTTTACAATGTTTAGGAACACTAACTTTAAATTTCAGACCACTTTTAAAAGAATAATATTCAGTAGGGGGCGAGATCCTGTCATGCAAATCAAATTATTGTTATGGTAATAACACATAAACTAATAACAATTGTTGTCATATATTTATTTTACAATATTTAGGAACACTAACTTTAAATTTCAGACCACTTTTAAAAGAATAATATTCAGTAGGGGGCGAGATCCTGTCATGCAAATCAAATTATTGTTATGGTAATAACATATAAACTAATAACAATTGTTGTCATATTTTTGTTTTACAATGTTTAGGAACACTAACTTTAAATTTCAGACCACTTTTAAAAGAATAATATTCAGTAGGGGGCGAGATCCTGTCATGCAAATCAAATTATTGTTATGGTAATAACACATAAACTAATAACAATTGTTGTCATATATTTATTTTACAATATTTAGGAACACTAACTTTAAATTTCAGACCACTTTTAAAAGAGTAATATTCAGTAGGGGGCGAGATCCTGTCATGCAAATCAAATTATTGTTATGGTAATAACACATAAACTAATAACAATTGTTGTCATATTTTTGTTTTACAATGTTTAGGAACACTAACTTTAAATTTCAGACCACTTTTAAAAGAATAATATTCAGTAGGGGGCGAGATCCTGTCATGCAAATCAAATTATTGTTATGGTAATAACATATAAACTAATAACAATTGTTGTCATATTTTTGTTTTACAATGTTTAGGAACACTAACTTTAAATTTCAGACCACTTTTAAAAGAATAATATTCAGTAGGGGGCGAGATCCTGTCATGCAAATCAAATTATTGTTATGGTAATAACACATAAACTAATAACAATTGTTGTCATATTTTTGTTTTACAATGTTTAGGAACACTAACTTTAAATTTCAGACCACTTTTAAAAGAATAATATTCAGTAGGGGGCGAGATCCTGTCATGCAAATCAAATTATTGTTATGGTAATAACACATAAACTAATAACAATTGTTGTCATATTTTTGTTTTACAATGTTTAGGAACACTAACTTTAAATTTCAGACCACTTTTAAAAGAATAATATTCAGTAGGGGGCGAGATCCTGTCATGCAAATCAAATTATTGTTATGGTAATAACACATAAACTAATAACAATTGTTGTCATATTTTTGTTTTACAATGTTTAGGAACACTAACTTTAAATTTCAGACCACTTTTAAAAGAATAATATTCAGTAGGGGACGAGATCCTGTCATGCAAATCAAATTATTGTTATGGTAATAACACATAAACTAATAACAATTGTTGTCATATTTTTGTTTTACAATGTTTAGGAACACTAACTTTAAATTGCAGACCACTTTTAAAAGAATAATATTCAGTAGGGGGCGAGATCCTGTCATGCAAATCAAATTATTGTTATGGTAATAACACATAAACTAATAACAATTGTTGTCATATATTTATTTTACAATATTTAGGAACACTAACTTTAAATTTCAGACCACTTTTAAAAGAATAATATTCAGTAGGGGGCGAGATCCTGTCATGCAAATCAAATTATTGTTATGGTAATAACATATAAACTAATAACAATTGTTGTCATATTTTTGTTTTACAATGTTTAGGAACACTAACTTTAAATTTCAGACCACTTTTAAAAGAATAATATTCAGTAGGGGGCGAGATCCTGTCATGCAAATCAAATTATTGTTATGGTAATAACACATAAACTAATAACAATTGTTGTCATATATTTATTTTACAATATTTAGGAACACTAACTTTAAATTTCAGACTACTTTTAAAAGAATAATATTCAGTAGGGGGCGAGATCCTGTCATGCAAATCAAATTATTGTTATGGTAATAACACATAAACTAATAACAATTGTTGTCATATTTTTGTTTTACAATGTTTAGGAACACTAACTTTTAATTTCAGACCACTTTTAAAAGAATAATATTCAGTAGGGGGCGAAATCCTGTCATGCTAATCAAATTATTGTTATGGTAATAACACATAAACTAATAACAATTGTTGTCATATTTTTGTTTTACAATGTTTAGGAACACTAACTTTAAATTTCAGACCACTTTTAAAAGAATAATATTCAGTAGGGGGCGAGATCCTGTCATGCAAATCAAATTATTGTTATGGTAATAACACATAAACTAATAACAATTGTTGTCATATTTTTGTTTTACAATATTTAGGAACACTAACTTTTAATTTCAGACCACTTTTAAAAGAATAATATTCAGTAGGGGGCGAGATCCTGTCATGCAAATCAAATTATTGTTATGGTAATAACACATAAACTAATAACAATTGTTGTCATATTTTTGTTTTACAATATTTAGGAACACTAACTTTAAATTTCAGACCACTTTTAAAAGAATAATATTCAGTAGGGGGCGAGATCCTGTCATGCAAATCAAATTATTGTTATGGTAATAACACATAAACTAATAACAATTGTTGTCATATTTTTGTTTTACAATGTTTAGGAACACTAACTTTAAATTTCAGACCACTTTTAAAAGAATAATATTCAGTAGGGGGCGAGATCCTGTCATGCAAATCAAATTATTGTTATGGTAATAACACATAAACTAATAACAATTGTTGTCATATTTTTGTTTTACAATGTTTAGGAACACTAACTTTAAATTTCAGACCACTTTTAAAAGAATAATATTCAGTAGGGGGCGAGATCCTGTCATGCAAATCAAATTATTGTTATGGTAATAACACATAAACTAATAACAATTGTTGTCATATTTTTGTTTTACAATATTTAGGAACACTAACTTTAAATTTCAGACCACTTTTAAAAGAATAATATTCAGTAGGGGGCGAGATCCTGTCATGCAAATCAAATTATTGTTATGGTAATAACACATAAACTAATAACAATTGTTGTCATATTTTTGTTTTACAATGTTTAGGAACACTAACTTTAAATTTCAGACCACTTTTAAAAGAATAATATTCAGTAGGGGGCGAGATCCTGTCATGCAAATCAAATTATTGTTATGGTAATAACACATAAACTAATAACAATTGTTGTCATATTTTTGTTTTACAATGTTTAGGAACACTAACTTTAAATTTCAGACCACTTTTAAAAGAATAATATTGAGTAGGGGGCGAGATCCTGTCATGCAAATCAAATTATTGTTATGGTAATAACACATAAACTAATAACAATTGCTGTCATATTTTTGTTTTACAATGTTTAGGAACACTAACTTTAAATTTCGGACCACTTTTAAAAGAATAATATTCAGTAGGGGGCGAGATCCTGTCATGCAAATCAAATTATTGTTATGGTAATAACATATAAACTAATAACAATTGTTGTCATATTTTTGTTTTACAATGTTTAGGAACACTAACTTTAAATTTCAGACCACTTTTAAAAGAATAATATTCAGTAGGGGGCGAGATCCTGTCATGCAAATCAAATTATTGTTATGGTAATAACACATAAACTAATAACAATTGTTGTCATATTTTTGTTTTACAATGTTTAGGAACACTAACTTTAAATTTCAGACCACTTTTAAAAGAATAATATTCAGTAGGGGGCGAGATCCTGTCATGCAAATCAAATTATTGTTATGGTAATAACACATAAACTAATAACAATTGTTGTCATATTTTTGTTTTACAATGTTTAGGAACACTAACTTTAAATTTCAGACCACTTTTAAAAGAATAATATTCAGTAGGGGGCGAGATCCTGTCATGCAAATCAAATTATTGTTATGGTAATAACACATAAACTAATAACAATTGCTGTCATATTTTTGTTTTACAATATTTAGGAACACTAACTTTAAATTTCGGACCACTTTTAAAAGAATAATATTCAGTAGGGGGCGAGATCCTGTCATGCAAATCAAATTATTGTTATGGTAATAACATATAAACTAATAACAATTGTTGTCATATTTTTGTTTTACAATGTTTAGGAACACTAACTTTAAATTTCAGACCACTTTTAAAAGAATAATATTCAGTAGGGGGCGAGATCCTGTCATGCAAATCAAATTATTGTTATGGTAATAACACATAAACTAATAACAATTGTTGTCATATATTTATTTTACAATATTTAGGAACACTAACTTTAAATTTCAGACCACTTTTAAAAGAATAATATTCAGTAGGGGGCGAGATCCTGTCATGCAAATCAAATTATTGTTATGGTAATAACATATAAACTAATAACAATTGTTGTCATATTTTTGTTTTACAATGTTTAGGAACACTAACTTTAAATTTCAGACCACTTTTAAAAGAATAATATTCAGTAGGGGGCGAGATCCTGTCATGCAAATCAAATTATTATTATGGTAATAACACATAAACTAATAACAATTGTTGTCATATATTTATTTTACAATATTTAGGAACACTAACTTTAAATTTCAGACCACTTTTAAAAGAATAATATTCAGTAGGGGGCGAGATCCTGTCATGCAAATCAAATTATTGTTATGGTAATAACACATAAACTAATAACAATTGTTGTCATATTTTTGTTTTACAATGTTTAGGAACACTAACTTTAAATTTCAGACCACTTTTAAAAGAATAATATTCAGTAGGGGGCGAGATCCTGTCATGCAAATCAAATTATTGTTATGGTAATAACATATAAACTAATAACAATTGTTGTCATATTTTTGTTTTACAATGTTTAAGAACACTAACTTTAAATTTCAGACCACTTTTAAAAGAATAATATTCAGTAGGGGGCGAGATCCTGTCATGCAAATCAAATTATTGTTATGGTAATAACACATAAACTAATAACAATTGTTGTCATATTTTTGTTTTACAATGTTTAAGAACACTAACTTTAAAATTCAGACCACTTTTAAACAATTAATTTATAGTAGGGGATGAGATCCTATTATTCAGAACAAATTATTGTTATTAGATAAAATATATTTAGAATTAAGTAATAAATTGAGGTTATTACAAAAATTATTTTGTAGAAAATTTTGTTTGAGAGAAATAAATTGATTTTTATTTATTATCTCTTAAAATAAAGCGAATATAAAAATATATTTAATTATAACACTATCGTATTATGTATCTTTTAATGCTGAATAACTTTCTTCAAATAAACTTTTTTTAAAAATGAGAAATAAAGCCGTTATTTAATAATATATGAATCAATAATTCCAATAAAATATTGGTATAGCCACCTATTGACAAAAATTATAAACACTGGTTGGACTTGTTGTTGAGTTGGTTGAATTTTATTTTATTTATTTATTTTATTTATTTTCAGAAATTATTATCTTAAAATTGGGGCGTTAAACCGAAAAAAGTTTCAAATACAATTTGCTCAAAATATTCTATTTTAATTATTTATACAATAATCTTAATTATTCAGTTTCTATTTTTGGAGTTATAAATGTTTAAATAAATGAAACATTTTCTCAAGAACAATACGTAAATAAAATAAATTATTAGTTAAAATGTATTTAGAATTAAATAATAAATAGAGTTTATTACAAAAATTATTTTGTAAAATCTTTTATTTGCTAG
This sequence comes from Ophonus ardosiacus, assembly GCA_943142095.1. NCBI lineage: Eukaryota > Metazoa > Arthropoda > Insecta > Coleoptera > Carabidae > Ophonus > Ophonus ardosiacus. The sequence goes on from OW964840.1 coordinate 18,913,675, forward strand.
AAATAAATTGATTTTTATTTTTATTCATTACCTCTGAAATTAAAACGAATATAAAAAAAAGTTTCATCCAAACTACCTTTTATTTTCAATTACAAATATTTTTCCTTATGACAAACTTAGTCAAAATGTTATTAGTTTAGCCAAAAAATAGATTTCCTCAGAAATATTAATACGTAAACAATACTACTGCTGTACTCTATGATGAAACTTATAAACTATATTTTTTTATGTTGTGTTTAACAAAGTACGTTGATGTATCGTGTAAATGGGAGAAAATCAATAAAATCGATCCACCAATTGACCAATCAGGTTCGAGCTAATGTGAATAGGATCTGAAGGCTGTTTCCATTCCATACCTGTCGATACAATTTTTTTTGCAGTGGGAATATTGTTTATATGTGTATTTAAATGCATATTAAATTAAAGTCCCTTAAAGAAAACGCCTGCACTGGAAAATATTAAACAATTACAAGTGCTGCTATCTGTCTTAAAAAAAATCAAATTTGAGGGCTGGTGTTTTACTGTACATAAATTTAAATTTATATTGTTTTTATATTTGAATGATGTTTTATTAATTTATTCATAGACTATTAGACTACTAAAGAAAATATTTTGAAAATTGAGATATTTATATAGGAAAGTACGTAGAATCCAATGGCTCTATCGACAAATTTATATCTCAACCCATTTTTGGGAAGCGAAAATCTACCCATTAATTGGTACGGTTCAAATTTTATTAAAAATCGATTCCATAGGTCAAAACAAATTTCATAAAAATATTTAAACATATTGCTATTTAATTAATAAATTCTTAAATATCGTTGACCCAAAAAAAAACGGTTTTCACCATTTTAAATCGTCTTTTACTATGCTTAAACCACTCGTACAATAATTCTGAAAATTGGTAAACTTATATAAAAATATATGTAGAATTGAATAGTCAAGTCGGCAGGTTTGTATCTCGACCCACATTTGGGTAGCAAATATCTACCCATTTAAGGGTTGAAGATACGATCTTAATTTTATCAAAAATCGATTCCTCGTGTTAAAATACATATGTGTACCAATTTTTGTTAATTTTCTCTAAAGGATATACTAAATATTTGAACTTGTATTTGCCCTAAATTTCAGGAATTTTGTCGGCGTCCGACGCGTACCTTGCGCACTGAAAATTCAAAGATTTGCGGTAAAATTCAAAGTGTGTTTATTTGGAATTCCTTCAACAAAAAAAATTGAAAATTGGTACACTTATGTAAGAGTATACGTAGAATCTGATGGTGAAATCTAAAATTGTTTATCTCTACCCAGTTTTGGGTGGTGAATATCCACCCATTTAAGGGTTGAGGGTACGACTTTAATTTTACGAAAAATCGATTCTTTGGGTCATAATACATATGTTTCCTAATTTTTGTTAAAATATTGTAACAGATAATTGAGTAATATCAAAACAAAATGTTCACTGGTTATTGACCTTAAATGTGTAAATTTCTAATCTTATATTACTGTAATTATACTAATAGTACAATAATTCTGAAAATTGGTATACTTGTACAAAAAAATATGAAGATTCGAATGGTGAAGTCGACAGGTTTGCAACTCGACCCAGTTTTGGGTACTATATATCTTCCCATTTAAGGGTTGAAGATAGGGGTTTAATTTTATAAAAAATCGATTCCCCGTATCAAAATACATAAGTACAATAATTTTTATCAAAATATTTTGAATGGTCCAGTTTTTATTGTAATATTTATCAACAATGGTATCTGAATCGCTACTCAAGAATGGCTTTACTAATTTATTCATGGTACTTAGACCAATTAAGCAATTGAAGACTGGGTTATTTATGTAAGAAAGTACGTAAAATCTAATGGTATTATAAGAAAAAAATCCATCTTCATTTTCGGGTGTGAAAGTTATACCAAATTTTGGGTAACAAATGTGGATTTAATTTGATCAAAAATCGATTCCTCGGGTGAAAATACACATGTGTACCAATTTTCATTCAAATATTCCTCAGGATACAAAAGTTATTTAAATTTTCATGCACATGCACTTTGTAGGTAAAAGTTAAAAAAAAATATATCAATATAAAAATACAGTATAATGTAACTTTTAATTCTGAGTAATTTTCTTCAAATAAACTTTTTTTAATAATGAGAAATAAAGCCGTTATTTAATAATTTGTGAATCAATAATTCCAATATAATATTGGTATAGCCACCTATTGACAAGAATTATAAACACTGGTTGGACTTGTGAATTTTATATTATTTATATCCAGAAATTATTATTTCAAAACTAAGGCGTCAAATCGAAAAAAGTTTCAAATAAAATTTGCTCAAAATACCCTATTTTAATTACTTTTACAATAATCTTAATTATATAGTTTCTATTTTTGGAGAAACAAATGTTTAAATAAAGAAAATATTTTGTCAAAAACTATACGTAAATAAAATAAATTATTAGTTAAAATATATTTAAAATCAAATAATAAATAGAGTTTGTTACAAAAATTATTTTGTAATAAATTTTGTTTGCGAGAAATAAATGGATATTTATTTTTATTCATTATCTCTGAAATTAAAACGAATATGAGAAAAAGTTTCAACGAGACCACCTTTTATTTTTAATTACAAATATTTTTTTATATAACAAAGTTAGTCAAAATGTTATTAGTTTAGTCAAAAAATGGATTTTCTCAAAGTTATTAATACCAGAGCAATACTGCTACTGCACTCTATGATAAAACTTATGAACTATATTTTGTTGTAAGAAAAATTGTTTAAATGTTTAAACAAAGAAAATACGTTGTTGATAAATAGGAGAAAATCAATACTATCGATAAATTAATTAAACAATCAGGTTCGCGGTAATGTACATGGGGTCTAAGTGAGAAGAAAAATTGTTTAAACAAATGTCATTTCATTATTAATCAAATGACTGGTGGAAAATTTGTTAAATTTATCATTTTAAATAAATTAATAATTAAAATATAGTTTGGTACACGATTTTATGTTTATTATAATTAAAATATGCTTTTCTTTGTCAATTTTATTTGACGTTTGTTATATCTGCAGCAAGATGTCTCCACGTGTATTTCAGCAAATTTGACCTTCATGAAAACCAGGACTGTAATTAGAAATTATTGTTTACAGAAAATGTTTAACAGTTTTTTGGGCCAAAATTTATATGTATTTCAACAAGGATAAGACAATGGTTTATAAAAAATACAAAATAAATAATCAAACTTGTTTATTTAAGAATATTTACTGAAATATTGGCTACCAGAAAATTTCCTGAATACGTCTTGTGTGATAGCAACAAATTATTTATGGAATGCAAAATATGATAGGCGCTGGCGCCTAAATACCAAATAATAAATATTGGTATTTCTTCAAAATTTGACTATGTACAATAAATTTTCAATTAAATATTGTTATTATATGTAATTTGGGGGTTAAATAAATATAATATTGTACATATTATTCATTTTTTATTATAATAAATACCATATTTTGTTATATACTTTATAGAGTGTACAGAATAAAAGTATTTTATTGTTTATTAATATCATATACAATAATTATTAACTATAACATATTGTAAACAATATGCTAATAATACAGTTTACAGAAATAAACATATAATACAAAATAAATAACAATTATTATGTATAACACTGACATGGCACCTACATTTTTTTGTTTTACTTTTTCTTCACTAAATTTTCATAAAAAGTTAATGTGTTATACATCAGAAGATTCAGCAGAAAATTCTGAGTATAAAAATATAAAATTCATAAATTATAACTATAATATATCGCTAATATATTATACATTTCATCTGACATACTTGGATTTTTTTCGGTTACAATTTTCAATACAAAATTTTAATTAAAAGTTAATAAATTATACATCAGCAGATTCAGCGTGAAGCACTGAATAAAATGATACTATATACTTGTACTAAAATACTAAATTAATACTAAAATTAGTTGTCTAATCAATGATCATATTTTATTCCCTGCTGTCATTTGTTTGTGTTTTGTCTTCTTTGATTCGTCCTACAGTTTTTGTCTACACAAAAACAACCCCTGGAGTTTCATCCATCTCTATTTCATCCCCTGAACAACAATATTCTTCGCTGGAGAACTTCAAACATTTATGATGTTTGCATTTAGTTGGACATTGTAATCAGCTGATTTGCAGTTCTGTAAATAATACTTACACAGTAATAAATGATTATTTTATACAAATATACATACCGTATTGTTATAATACATAAAACATTGATATGCCCATTTGGTTTAAGAGGCATTATAAGCTATAGCATCCTTGTAAAGATATACATGATGATCCAGAATTGTTTATTATTAAATATGGAATAATTCTTGTCTCAAGATCTACACAAGAGTTAATAGATTTGTTCTCTACAAAAATAACTGGTTTTTAAACTAGTTCTCATTTGAAATCGGTTCGGGTAACCGGTTTTTATAACTGGTTTCTTTCACAAACCGGTTTTTTACGTTTAGTACTCATTAAAAACAAGTTTATTTACCCACAAATTTTGGAAAATTGGTTTAATTACCTGAAATATAATATATATTCATATCTATTGTTTAAATAATTGTTTTCTTACCAAATATCTCTCTGTTTTAAAACATAAACTGTTTAAATTTGTTATGTTTTTTGGTCCAATTATGTTCATTTGTTTATCCATTATTATCAGCTGTAATTTGTAACTAGAGGTTATAAATATTGTTATTAACAACTAACAATATATGCATTGTTAACAATTTTTAATGCATAAAATTGAAAAATATATTTAAAACTGTTAATTATTTTTAATTTTAAGTATATTATTTCAAATAAATGTTTTTTGAAAATGCTTTTATTATCGAGAAAAATCGATATATTGATAAATACTTTGTTAGATCAGCCTAAATCAATACAGGTCCTGCCATCTCTAAGAAAAATCATGAACTAATAATTTTATATATTGTTTAAACAAAAGTGTTTTAATTTATTTAAATAATTTCATTGAATATATTTTTCAATTTTATGCATTATAAATTGTTAACAATGCATATATTGTTAATTGTTAATAACAATATTTATAACCTCTAATAACAAATGACAGCTGATAATAATGGATAAACAAATGCATATAATTGGAGCAAAAAACAAAACAAATTTAGACAGTTTATGTTTTATTACAGGGAGATATTTAGTAAGAAAACAATTATTTAAACAATGGATATGAAAAATATATTATTACAGGTACTTAAACCAATTTTCCAAAAGTTGTGGGTAAATAAACTTGTTTTTAATGACTACCAAACGTGGAAAACCGGTTTGTGGAAGAAACCAGTTATAAAAACCGGTTATCCGAACCGATTTCAAATGAGAACTAGTTTAAAAACCGGTTATTTTTGTAGAGAACAAATTTATTAACTCTTGTGTAGATCGTGAGACAAGAATTATTCCATATTTACTAATAAATAATTGCGCATATCAATATTTTATGTATTATAACAATACGGTATGTATATTTGTATATAATAATCATTTATTACTGTATAAATATTATTTACAGAACTGCAAGTCAGCTGATTACAATGTCCAACTAAATGCAAACATTATAAATGTTTGAAGTTCTCCAGCGAAGAATATTGTTGTTCAGGGGATGAAATAGAGATGGATGAAACTCCAGGGGTTGTTTTTGTGTAGACAAAAACTGTGGGACGAATCAAAGAAGACAAAACACAAAAAAAAGACATCAGGGAATAAAATATGATGAAAAGCTTTGATCATTGATTAGACAACTAATTTTAGTATTAATTTAGTATTTTAGTACAAGTATATAGTATCATTTTATTCAGTGCTTCACGCTGAATCTGCTGATGTATAATTTATTAACTTTTAATTAAAATTTTGTATTGAAAATTGTAACTGAAAAAAATTCAAGTATGTCAGATGAAATGTATAAGGTATTAGCGATATATTATAGTTATAATTTATGAATTTTACATTTTTATACTCAGAATTTTGTGCTGAATCTTCTGATGTATAACACTTTAACATTTTATGAAAATTTACTGAAGAAAAAGTAAAACAAAAAAATGTAGGTGCCATGTCAGTGTTATACATAATAATTGTTATTTATTTTGTATTATCTGTTTATTTCTGTAAACTGTATTATTAGCATAATGTTTACAATATGTTATAGTTAATAATTATTGTATATGATATTAATAAACAATAAAATACTTTTATTCTGTACACTCTATAAAGTATATAACGAAATATGGTATTTATTATAATAAAAAATGAATAATATGTACAATATTATATTTATTTAACCCCCAAATTACATATAATAACAATATTTAATTGAAAAACTATTGTACGTAGTCAAATTTTGAAGAAATACCAATATTTATTATTTGGTATTTAGGCGCCAGCGCCTGTCATATTTTACATTCCATAAATAATTTGTTGCTATCACACAAGACGTATTCAGGAAATTTTCTGCCAGCCAATATTTCAGTATATATTCTTAAATAAACAAGTTTGATTATTTATTTTGTATTTTTTATAAACTATTGTTTTATCCTTGTTGAAATACATATAAATTTTGGCCCAAAATACTGTTAAACATTTTCAGTAAACAATAATTTTTAATTACAGTCCTGGTTTTCATGAAGGTCAAATTTGCTGAAATACACGTGGAGACATCTTACAGCATATATAACAAACGTCAAATAAAATTGACAAAGAAAAGCATATTTTAATTATAATAAACATAAAATCTTGTATCAAACTATATTTTAATTATTAATTTATTTAAAATGACCAATTTGACAATTTTTCCATCAGTCATTTGACTAATAATTAAATGACATTTGTTTAAACATTTTTCTTCTCACTTAGACCCCATGCACATTACCGCGAACCTGATTGTTAAATTAATTTATCGATAGTATTGATTTTCTCCTATTTATCATCAACGTATTTTCTTTGTTTAAACATTTAAACAATTTTTCTTACAACAAAATATAGTTCATAAGTTTTATCATAGAGTGCAGTAGCAGTATTGCTCTGGTATTAATAACTTTGAGAAAATCCATTTTTTGACTAAACTAATAACATTTTGACTAACTTTGTCATTTGAAAAAATATTTGTCATTAAAAATAAAAGGTAGTCTCGTTGAAACTTTTTCTCATATTCATTTTAATTTCAGAGATAATGAATAAAAATAAATATCCATTTATTTCTCGCAAACAAAATTTTTTACAAAATAATTTTTGTAACAAACTCTATTTTTTATTTAAATTTAAACATATTTTATTTAATAATTTATTTTATTTAAGTATAGTTCCTGAGAAAATGTTTTATTTATTTAAAAATTTATATCTCCAAAAATAGAAACTGTATAATTAACATTATTACATAAATAATTAAAATAGAGCATTTTGAGCAAATTTTATTTGAAACTTTTTTCGACTTGACGCCCCAGTTTTAAGATAATAATTTCTTAAAATTAATAAGATAAAATTCACTAAGTCCAACCATTGTTTATAATTCTTGTCAATAGGTGGCTATACCAATATTATATTGGAATTATTGATTCACAAATTATTAAATAACGGCTTTATTTCTCATTTTTAAAAAAAGTTTATTTGAAGAAATCTACTCACAATTAAAAGTTACATAATAGTGTATTTTTATATTGATATATATTTTTTTAACTTTTAATTAAAAAATGCATGTGCATGAAAACTTCAATAACTTTTGTATCCTGAGGAATATTTGAATGAAAATTAGTACACATGTGTTTTTTCACCCGAGGAATCGATGTTTGATAGAATTAAGTCCACATTTGTTACCCAAAATTTGGTACAACTTTAACACCCGAAAATGAAGAATGTGAGAATTTTAAAAAAAGTTTCAAACAAACCCCCCTAGAATTATATTTTGAAAAACTATTTTCATATAAATTTTGTTCTTAAGTGAACCGTTTAGCCGGAAATGATTTTTGTTACAATTGTGCAATAACATTTAAAAATTCGCCAGGGCTGTACCTATAAAAATTTCACAACCAAATTTTGGGTATATATGCAACTCAACCCGTAGATTCCAAAAATCGATATGTCGACTTCGTAGGTCTACCAATTTTCGGGGTGACTGCCCGTTGCCCAAAAATGGGTGGTGTTAGAAAATTGGCTTATCGATTTTTGGAATCTACGTCTCGAGTTATATATGTACCCAAAATTTGGTTAATTAATAATGATAAACTAAAAAGTTTTTTTCTAAAAATTTTCTTTAAAATTAAAATGTCTCCTGGATCCTGTTTTCAAAAATGTGAGAATTTTAAAAACAGTTTCAAACAAACCCCCCGTAGAATTAAATTTTGAAAAACTTTTTTCAAATAAATTTTGTTCTTAAGTAAACCGTTTAGCCGGAAATGATTTTTGTTTCAATTATGCAATAACATTTAAAAATTCGCCAGGGCTGTACCTATAAAAATTTTACAACCAAATTTTGGGTATATATGCAACTCAACCCGTAGATTCCAAAAATCGATATGTCGACTTTGTAGGTCTACCAATTTTTGGGGTGACTGCCCCTTACCCAAAAATGGGTGGTGTTAGAAAATTGCCTTATCGATTTTTGGAATCTACGTCTCGAGTTATATATGTACCCAAAATTTGGTTAATTAATAATGATAAACTAAAAAGTTTTTTTTCTAAAAATTTTCTTTAAAATTAAAATGTCTCCTGGATCCTGTTTTCAAAAATGTGAGAATTTTAAAAAATGTTTCAAACTAACCCCCCCTAGAATTTAATTCTGAGAAACTTTATTCAAATAAATTTTGTTCTGAAGTGAACCGTTTAGCCGGAAATGATTTTTGTTTCAATTATGCAATAACATTTAAAAATTCGCCAGGGCTGTACCTATAAAAATTTTACAACCAAATTTTGGGTATATATGCAACTCAACCCGTAGATTCCAAAAATCGATATGTCGACTTCGTAAGTCTACCAATTTTTGGGGTGACTGCCCGTTGCCCAAAAATGGATGGTGTTAGAAAATTGGCTTATCGATTTTTGGAATCTACGCCTCGATCTATATATGTACCCAAAATTTGGTATATTAATAATAATAAACAAAAAAGTTTTTTTCCAAAAATTTTCTTTGAAATTAAAATGTCTCCTCGATCCTGTTTTAAAAAATGTGAGAATTTTAAAAAAAGTTTCAAACAAACCCCCACTAGAATTAAATTTTGAAAAACTTTTTTCAAATAAATTTTGTTCTTAAGTGAACCGTTTAGCCGGAAATGATTTTTGTTTCAATTATGCAATAACATTTAAAAATTCGCCAGGGCTGTACCTATAAAAATTTCACAACCAAATTTTGGGTATATATGCAACTCAACCCGTAGATTCCAAAAATCGATATGTCGACTTCGTAGGTCTACCAATTTTTGGGGTGACTGCCCGTTGCCTAAAAATGGGTGGCATTAGAAAATTGGCTTATCGTTTTTTGGAATCTACGCCTCGATTTATGTATGTACCCAAAATTTGGTTAATTAATAATAATAAACAAAAAAGTTTTTTTCCAAAAATTTTCTTTGAAATTAAAATGTTTCATGGATCCTGTTTTCAAAAAGGTGAGAATTTTAAAAAAAGTTTCAAACAAACCCCCCCTAGAATATAATTTTGAGAAACTTTTTTCAAATAAATTTTGTTCTTAATTGAACTGTTTAGCCGGAAATGATTTTTATTTCAATTATGCAATAACATTAAAATTTCGCCAGGGCTGTACTAACTAAACTAAGTAAAATATTTTGATAAAAATTATGGTACATATGTATTTTGACCCGAGGAATCGATTTTTGGTATAATTAAATCTTTATCTCATACCCATAAATGGGTATATATTCACTACTTGAAAATGGGTGGAGATGGATTTTTTTTTGTAGCACCATTAGATTCTACATACTTTCTTATATAAATAACGCAGTATTGAAGGAAATTTTGGTATGGGATTTGTACAAAATACATAGAAATAACAGAAGGTAATATATTGGTTACGTCAGATTTATTTTGTACAGAAGTACAATTATATTTCATATATTTAACAACAATATTCTTCGCTAAATATTTTTAAACAATTATAATATTCATATTTGTAAGACTAGCCAAATTTTTAGTTTGAATTTCAATAAAATTTGATTTTAATTTGACAGTTGACAGCTTGAAATATGCACCGTAGTGCCATCTAGCTAAGAAATATATAAACGCATCTCAAATTAATCAACTGTTTATTTGTGTATTCGTTTCGTTTATATAACTCGTTAACAAGTATTATTTTTTAAATATATACTTATAAAATATTAATTATTTTATTCACCAGGTGCACAGTTTAATCTACAAATATATTTATCCTGATATTTATTTAAAATGTATGTTGAACATACGCGAACAAGTATAAACCAAAATAACGTGTTTATGTTTAGTAATAAGTACAGTGAACGTTTGTCGTTTTGTGCTACAAGAACATAAAATGTGTGAGTGTTGTGTTAATATTTATTTACAAAAGTGTAAATCCTTTAATTTATAAAGCCTTTAGTGTGTGAATTCGGTGTATATTATAGAAAATACCAGTTAGAATTTTGAAGAAAGTCGGTGACAAAATTGGGGAAATAACAACGAAATGTAAGTACTTTTTTTCTGTATTTATCGTTAATATTGATTGAATATAACCAAAAGGGCTCTAATACATGCATCCTTTATAACGAGAACGCTATAAAGTATTTAAATCATAAAATATAAGCTATAGAAATAGTTATTGTTTTATTAACTTGTAACAATTTTTACCTCTCGCTAAGAGAATCGCTTATCCAGATTTTAGTGGATAAATACATTTTAAGGTTCCTATAATTCAATTATAACGTTTTTACGATGATGTCCGTCTGTGTGTGTGTGTGTGTTCCTCAAATACTATAAAACTTTACAAATATTTAGCTGCAGTTTCCTCAATCTGACATTCCTGGGAAGAGCTGTTAGATTTTTTTAACAATTGGACAAACGGAAGTAATAATTTCTTTAAACAAATCTTCTACAGTAAAATTTTTGAAAGAAGTCCGATCAAGGCCATCTAGGAATTAAGATTTTATGCTGTCAAATTTAGTAGTGTCGTTTACATAATTTTTATAAGGTACACAAGATATTATGTATCCTTATAAAAACTAAAACTAAATCTTAATTCATAGATACAATTCGTAGATGGCCTTGATCGGACTTCTTTCAAAAATTTTACTGTAAATATATTTTTTTTGGAAATTTTTGTTATTACAAATATTGAAGAACATAAAATTCTCCATCTAATACACTTAAAAAAAATTATTATATCTTTTATAGATATAAAGAAACCAGTAGACAAATTCAATGTTTATAACATAGTTTGTAAATGACAGATGTCACTGTCAAAAATCAACAGTTTTAGTGACATACTGAAACCTTTTTCTGGGAAGTACATTTAATCTTTCTTATTGTTTTATTAATTAAATATTTATGCTATATAAATTGCACTTTATATTGACATATTTCAATTAAAATTATTTGAATATATCAGCTGTTTCTATGATTATAGCAAAGCTGACTGATTTGTGAAAGTTACTCACTTTATAATTCTTTAACTCCATATCTATTAAATATGAAGAAAAATATATATTTATTCATATAGACAATGAGATATTCTTTCATATTGATAATCACATAAAATATCAAAATATTTAACTCCGTTTTTTTGAAGAAAAACTGTTAAGAACTTCAAATAAGGGTACTTCCGGTTGACCAATTATAACCAAAATCTAATCAGCTCTTCATATGGATGTAAAGAAGAGGAATATGAAATACACACACACACACACACATATATATATATATATATATATATATATATATATATATACACACATACCAACAGACATCATTGTAAAACTAGTAAAATCGTATTCTAGGTACCCTAAAACGTGCTTATTCATTAAAAAACACCACCGAATTTTTTGATTAAAGACAATATCGTACTTACCTAAAGGTGACGGAAGGTAACAACTTGTAGAACACCCTGTATATCATGAAAATAATAAAACAAATAAATAACAAATATATATTCATTAAGTATTATTTATTTCGTATTATGAGAGACCAAAACATGACAACATGGAATACATTGTTATTTTTAATATTTAGTACTTTTAAGTTTCTAAAAGTCCATCGAAAATTCAAAATTTTATGGGAATGTAACTAAAAAATATATTTTCAAAAGTATTTACAAATGATTGTACCAAATATTGTAATTCAAAATAAATTATCATCCATTATTTCAAATATTCCCGCCATAATCTAGGGAATTCCCGCTGCGCAGTTGGCACCAACACTCCCTGCCGATGGTGTTTTGTTGCTAGACGTGTTCTCACTTAGTGGTTTTATGTTTGTTAGGGTGGTAGGTTTGCGCGACCCGCGCCTTCCACGTTTTTTGTTACTCCATCTTTGAGGGACGTTTTCTCGCTTTTCTGATTGGTCGTTTACGTTTGTTTGGTCCATTTCTGATGGCTAAAAAGGCGGGAAGTTTAAAATAATGATTGGGGAGGCGAATTTGGTAATGGGTTGTGTGTATCTCAAATAGTTTTGGAGATATGGAAGAAGAAATTTTGAATAAATTTTGACTGATTTTTAAAATTGTGGTTTTTTGGAAAATTGGTTGTAAAATTTGTACCATTTTTTTTGGGAAACTCAAAATTGGTACACATACTAATTAAAGTATAATAAAGTCAAATTTGAAAACGGATTTTAAATATCTCAATTAGTTTTAGAGATATACACTCATAAACTTTTCCCAAATTTTGGTTTATGTAAAATTCGAACCAATTTTTTGGAGAAACTGAAAATTGGAAAAATTACTAAATAGAGTGTGTAGAATTCAAATTTGGAAACAAATTTTAAATATCTCAATTAGTTTTTGAGATATGGGCTCAGAAACTTGTAGCAAAAATTTCACAGATTTCCAAAATTATGGTTTTGAGTTTAACCTTTTGTAAAGTTCGTACCAATTTTTTTGGGAACCTGAAAATTGGTGCACGTATTAATTACAATGTGTAGAATTCAAATTTTAAATATCTCAATTAGTTTTTGAGATATGAGCTCAGAAACTTGTACCAAAATTTTAACAGATTTCAAAAATTCTGGTTTTATGTTTACCTATTGATAAAATTCGTACCAATTTTTTTGGGAAACTAAAAATTGGTGCAAATATTATATACAATATGTAGAATTCAAATTTGGAAACAAATTTTAAATATCTCAATCAGTTTTTGAGATATGAGCTTATAAACTTAAACCAAAAATTTTACAATTTCCAAAATTTTGGTTTTGAGTTGTGACACATGCACCATTTTTTCGGAACTTGAAAATAGGTAAAATTCAAATTAGAAAGCAGATCTTAAATATCTCAATTAGTTTTTGAGATATGGGCTCAGAAACTTGTACCAAAGTTTTGACATATTTCCAAAATTCTGGTTTTATGTTTAACCATTGATAAAATTCATACCAATTTTTCTGGGAACCTGAAAATTGGTTCAAATATTAATTAAAATGTGTAGAATTCAAATTTGAAAACAAATTTTAAATATCTCAATTAGTTTTTGAGTTATGGGCTAAGAAACTTGTACCAAAATTTTGACAGATTTCAAAAATTCCGGTTTTATGTTTAACCATTGATAAAATTCGTACCAATTTTTTTGGGAACCTGAAAATCGGTGCACATATTAATTACAATGTGTAGAGTTCTAATTTGGTAACAAATTTCAAATATCTCACTTAGTTTTTGAGATATGAGCCTATAAACTTAAACCAAAACTTTTACAATTTCCAAAATTTTGGTTTTGAGTTGTGACACATGCACCAATTTTTTAGGAACTTGTAAATTGGTAAAATTCAAATTTGAAAGCAGATCTTAAATATCTCAATTAGTTTTTGAGATATGAGCTCAGAAACTTGTACCAAAGTTTTGACATATTTCCAAAATTCTGGTTTTATGTTTAACCATTGATAAAATTCGTACCAATTTCTTTGGGAACCTGAAAATTGGTATACATATTAATTACAATGTGCAGAATTCAAATTTGGAAACAAATTTTAAATATCTCAATTAGTTTTTGAGTTATGAGCCTATAAACTTAAACCAAAAATATCACAATTTCCAAAATTTTGGTTTTGAGTTGTGACACATGTACCAATTTTTTTCGAAACTTGAAAATTTGTAAAATTCAAATTTGAAAGCAGATCTTAAATATCTCAATTAGTTTTGAGATATGGGCTCAGAAACATGTACCAAAATTTCACAGATTTCCAAAATTATGGTTTTGCGTTTAACCATTGTTAAAATTCGTACCAATTTTTTTGGGAACCTGAAAATTGGTTTAAATATTAATTAAAGTGAGTAGAATTCAAATTTGGAAACAAATTTTAAATATCTCAATCAGTTTTTGAGATATGAGCCTATAAACTTAAACCAAAAATATCACAATTTCCAAAATTTTGGTTTTGAGTTGTGACACATGCACCAATTTTTTTTGGAACTTGCAAATAGGTAAAATTCAAATTTGAAAGCAGATCTTAAATATCTCAATTAGTTTTTGAGATATGAGCTCAGAAACTTGTAGAAAAAATTAGAAAATTCCAAAATTGTGTTTCTTTTTGTAAAATTCGTACCAAATTTTTTGGGACGTTGAAAATTGGTACAAATTATAAATAAAGTATGTAGATTTCAAATATGAAATCAGATTTGAAAAATCTTATCTAGTTTTTGATAGAGGGTTAAATATAAATTTTGCTGAAAATCTCGGATTTTTTCAATTTTAAACCATTAATTTATCAATTTTTTGGCTTATATTTGGTCAAAATTTTCCGTAGATTTCAAATCTATAAAAATTATTCATCTATCTTTAATCATATCTGAAATACACGGGGATATTTATCCGTATATTTTTGGACAAAAATTATTTGAATCATTTGGACATAATTTGGACTCACATTTTGACCCTGTCTGTTGGCTTTACTTGTTTTGGCCCTAGTCTGTGATTGGCCCTGACTAGGAGGCATCACCCGCCATACATTCCCGACTGCTTTTGTTCGGCCTTCGCGAAATACCATTCGTACCCCTGGTTTCATGTATTCGGGATGTTTTATGAACCGGAAATGAACTATGGCTTTATCGCCCGTTCTAAGACAGTCTCTAGACATTGAAAGAATGGATGCGGTTTGTCTAATGCTTCCGCAATGAACTAAAAATGGCTGAATTAGATTGGAGAAGATTAAGAAGAGATATGGGCCCAAACTCATAATATTTTAATTTTAATTTAGGGAATTTTGAAATGTTTGACTGGTAGATGTCTTTAAGTTGGTTTGGGCTCGTATACTCGTATATTTTTCAACGTGAAACATTAGATAACCTAAAAATAAAGTTACTAAAACAAAAGTATCCATAGCAACAGAGCAATTGAAATCAGCAAACGCCCTTCACATAAAATATTTATAATTATTGTAACGTCCAGTTGTAATTATTTTATTTAAATGTAATTGTCCGACTCGCTCCGCTCGTCGTGCGTATCACTTTTACTCCTTTTAGAAAACAGGTATAATTATTTAAACAAAATTGACATCTTGTCAAATTCGTTCCCTATGTTTCATTTTAAATGAGACAGACAAATACATTGCTGTCAATCAAATGTCAAATCGTAACCATGGATATGTCAAATCCAATGTTTCACGTTAAAAAATTCTCATGGTAAAAACTATATAGTTACCCATAGCTTGATATCGACTGCTTATGGTTGTTGGGTGGTGTAAAACCAAAATCTCGCCCTCAAATTCCCAACAAGCTTGTGGATTAACTACTGGGCTAACCATAACCATTCCTTTGCGAATTTGAGACCTTTTTATCTAAAAATAGTATGCCTAGTTCAGATTTGTATACAAATTTTAAATAACTCAATTAGTTTCTGAGATATGGCCCCACAACTTGACAGATTTCCAACATTCTCATTTTTTGTAAATTTAAAAATAAAATATGTAAAAAAAATTTTGGACAGTTGAAAATTGGTAAATATATTAAAGAAAGTATGCCAAATTCAATTTTGAAAACAAATTTCAAATATCCGAATTAGTTTTTGAGATACGGGCTCAGAAACTTGAAGCAATTATTTGACAGATTTCCAAAATTCCCATTTTGTGTAAATGTATTTATAAAATTTGTAAAAAAAAATTTGGAGCCTTGAAAATTAGTAAATATACTAAAGAAAGTGTGCCAAATTCAATTTTGAAAACAAATTTCAAATATCTCATTTGGTTCATGAGATACGAACCCATAAATTTCGAAACAATTATTTGACCTTTTCAAATTCTTTTTTGTAGAAAAATATTATTTGAAAATTGATACATTTGGTACTTAAAGTATGCTTAATTCAAATTTGGGAACAGATTTCAAATATCTCAATTAGTTTTTGAGATACGGGCTCAGAAACTTGATATAAATATTAGACCATTTCCAAAATTCTCATTTTTTGTTAAACTGTTTTTTATATTCGTACCAATTTTTTTGAGTAGTTGAAAATTTGGAAAAATACTGAATAATGTATGCCGAATTCAAATTTGGAAACAGATTTCAAATATCTCAATTAGTTTTTGAGATACGGGCTCAGAAACTTGAAGCAATTATTTAACAGATGTTTCAAAATTTAACCATTGGTAAAATTCGTACCAATTTTTTTGGGAACCTGAAAATTGGTGCACATATTAATTGCAATGTGTAGCATTCAAATTTGGAAACAGATTTCAAATATCTCAATTAGTTTTTGAGATACGGACTCAGAAATTTGATATAAATATTACACAGATTTTCAAAATTCTCATTTTTTGTTCAACTGTTTGTTATATTCGTACCAAGTTTTTTGGGTAGTTGAAAATTTGTAAAAATACTAAATAACATATGCCGAATTCAAATTTGGAAACAGATTTCAAATATCTCAATTAGTTTTTGAGGTATGAGCCCAAAAACTTTGATAATCCTACCATTTATATATTATAAAATTTATTTTAAATATTTGTATGAATACTTATTTTAGAAATAAAAATAAATTAGAAAACGACGAATGAAACTATTCTGTATCTTTCTTTATTATCTCTTCTTCTTAAAATTACATTTCACGATCAATTTTGCCAACTTAACTTTTGAATTGAATAAAAATCAGACATACGTTTCTGTGTTCGTAGCTTACTCCAAATTAGGTTTTTTTCTGAACACATTTTCGATATAATTTCATTGAAAATATTTGAAATAAATATAATATTAATCTGCAACTATTAAAAGATACAAATTCTTTTTTGTCTTTTTCATAATTTTAAATTAATTTAAATACTGCATAATAATGACATGTAACAATTTTATTAAATAATAAAAATTGATTTTATATATATTTTGAATATTTTTAAACAATTATACTTTCTGTAAAACAATTGATAATAATTAAAAGAATAATATTACATTGAAAGTGTATTGTGACGAAGTCAATTTATTTTCATACGGTTGGCAACACTTTGTTTACATCAGCAACTGAACGTTTTCAACGTTCGGTTACCTGGGCTGATTTTTCATATTTTTAACGTTTATTTATTAGTTAAATGTTATTTTAACTAATATTTAAACTATTTTTAAAGTGTTGTGAGTGTTTTTTCAACGTGGGATGCAAAATTTTCAAGAATTTCATGCGTAAGAAGTTTGTACTTTTGAACAGTAAGTTATTTGAATATTATATTGTCTCTTAAGCTTGTATAACAAGTGAAATTTATTGTAAAATAATTAAAAAAGATGTATTTATTAATATTTTTTAGTTTAAAGGTAAGATATTTGTCAATAAATTTTTGGTGATTTTGTGTTTTAGTTATGTTGTTGAAATTGTTGGATAAAAGTTGTTTACAACATATATATGTTGTTAAACATATTATTTAATCAATTTTAATAACATTTCTAAACAATTATCATCGAATAATATCAAATATTTGTCTATAAAATCGATTTAAAATCTCTGCCAATTTTTTAAGTTTCAGCTGTTTGAAGAACAGAAGAATGTTTAAATATCAAATAAATAAATTAAATTGAAGATAATTCCAAATATTTTTCATGTATTGTAAGTATATTATTAACCATAAAACAAAAATTGTATTCTGAATGTCGTTATATCGTCTTTTAGGCATTTTTAACTTTAACGAATCAAATAAATGAATATATGTGCCCCATTGCCCAAAAAAGGACCAGTAGGGCCCTTAAGAATATCTACTATATTTAGGAAAGTTGGTCCAAAAAAATGTCTGGGATTTTGAGGAAAAATGAATCGAAAAAAAAAAGGTTAGATTATTTATAATTGCATGGTAAACATAAAATCAATGGATTCCACTATTATCGGCGCCATCTTTGCAAATATAAAACAAATTATCAATGACAACGACATGAATATTCAAATATTTGAAAAATTTTACCGCAGCTATACTACAGTTTCTATTTCGTTATTCTCCGTTGGCTGGAGATAGCGTGTACCCCTTCTGTAACACGTATACAAAAAAGTCTCTCTCGACAATAATAGCTGTTTAAAACCCAATATTTTTCTTTCAAATAATTCCCAATGACAGACAATAATTATTGCAGAATTTTTTTCAATAACAATATAACAAAACAATCATTCAATGGCTACTTTATAATTTTAAATAGTATATCTAACTATGAACGAAAATATGAAAATGATTTAAGAAGTTTTAAAAAAGTGTTGGATAAAAAAACTCGCCCTCCAAGCCTCGTGGCTAATATATTACATTCCATACTCATAATAAATATATTCTTACCTTTTTCAAAGCAAAACTGGCTGTTTGACCTCCTCTAACTTCGTGAACAGCCATTCGTTTTCTATGTATACTCTTTACCGCTATTGGTTGGAAATGACCCAAAGGATCCGGCCCCAATAATAGGGTATCGTTTAATTTAATCACCCCTCTTAGGGTGGTACCTGAAACCACTGTTCCCACACCCTAAAATTGGGTAGAAATGAAACAAAGGAATTGTGTTTATCGTTAAACATAGGCTTCGGGATTTATAAAAAAGATTAGTATACAACACGTATTCATAAAATAATCTTTAATTTTTATAGTAACATAAAATGCGAAAAAAAATCCATACACATATACACACATACAGACATCATCGTTAAAATATTCAAATCGGATTCTAGGGACCTTACATTGTCATTTGCCAAAATCTCGATTTTTAGCTCAATCCCTATACCTCCCTTACCAAGGGCAGCGGGAGATAAAAGAATACTTTAATCCTTGATTAATTATGTCATTATTTTTCGAAGAAAAGTGCCACTTCCGGTTACCTGATTTACACCAAAATCTAATGGCTTCTTTTCATATTAGAATAAGGTAGAAATACAAGGTTTCAGAAATTTCTGAATGATAGTATTTGAGTTAGAGTGGAGACAAAATCCACACACACACACACACACACACATCGTGAAAATGTTAAAATCGGATTCTAGGGACCTTGAAGCGTGCTTATGCGATTTTTAGCACGATCTCTATACTTACTTTAGCGGGAGGTAAAAATATAACATGAAATTTTGAATTTCAAGTTAAATATTTTGAATCAATGGGGTGCACTTACCGGTACAGAGTAAGTGTCATCTATCTGAAATTCTGCCGGTTCGGATTCGTGACTCGGCATTCGAGTCGTCAACAAATTCAAAAACTGTTTCAACAAATCTAAATTTTCTCCGTTCACATTGGACACTTGGAAAATGGGACATAGTCTAAAAATATATCATCAAAATATCATCATTTTGCGGTCTAGAATAGCAAGGTTGCAACTGTAAGTTTTTGTTAAATTGAGACTTTTGTATCAGCCATAATCTATTTCTTTCCGATATTAGGTTTTAGATATTGAAGTAGGTATACGGGGTGGTATTTCGCAATGTTCTATCTGCCAAAATTTAATTAATCGTGAACGACGTTCTATCTGCAAGCAAATACTATAAAACAAGTATTTCTTGAACAAAAGAAGCTGAAAATAAATTTAAAAAAAGCGGAATTTTATGTATTTTGTACAAATTCCATACAGAAAGTTCCTTGGAAAAGATTCTATAAATCCAATAAAATTATACTCTACGTAAATTACACTTGACACCCACTTCTATCAATTGGAATTATTTGAACATATCAGCTGTTTTCCTGATTATAGCAAAGCTGACTGATTTTTGAACGTTAATCTCTTTATAATTCTTTAACACTATATCTATTGAATATGAAGGAAAATGAATAATCAAACTATGTAGAAAATAAGATATTCGTTGCTTTTTTTCAAGAAAAACTGTTAAGAACTTCAAATAAGGGAACTTCCGGTTGACCATAACAAAAATTTTAGCTCTTATGGATGTAAAGAAGAGGAACACGAGAGAATTATTTTTAGAATTGTAGTATTGGAGTTATCGTCGGAGAAAATTTGTCTCACAAATACAGACATTGTAAAACTAGTAAAATCGTTTTCTATGGACCCTAAACCGTGCTTATTTATTACTTTACTAAAAAATAAATTACAGTGAGTTAAACCTTCAAATCAATTTTCTCGCCTTGCTATTGCAATCTTGCTATTCTAAATTTAATTTATTTGCGTTCAAGATGAAATCATTTTTTTACCTTTCTGAAACGAAATTAGTGGCACTTAGAACCACATCGTCCTTAGATTTGACCATTACTGGAACCTTACGACACCCAGGACTTTTCAAAATGCGAACAAGTAATTTTAAATTGTCTTGTAATACATTTGGCGGACACATGTCTATTTTTGTTACAACAACAAAAACCGGAACACTTAATGCTAGAGCTAAGCCCAGATGTTCTTTTGTCATACCGACTATACCAGCATTGGCTCCTATCTACGACCGGAAATGGATATTAATAAATTTACGAGCCCTAATTCATGAGATTTATTCATAGAACAATCAAAGGCATGCACAGTTACATAAAAGTGTTCATAGTCACAAATTTCCTTGTTCACAGAAGTTTTCTGACATTTGGGATGGGTTGGCAGTGGTCTAATTCGCAAATAAGGCCATGTAGGACTTTTTATAACTTTAATTGATAGAGTAGTGAAAAATAATAGACCCGTATTTTTTATTTTTCCTCAAATCGATATTTAATTATGAAAAAATTGTAGTTGAAAATGGCATTGTTTAAAACGCGATTTGCTATGCTCGAGTGACGTCACAAGTTCGGAGCAACGACTATTTTGATTTTCACTGTTTTAAACGTGCTTTTACGAGGGTTACGCCAAAATTATTGAGATACAGAAATATTATTTGAAGGAGAAGCATGTAGTTTTACTGGTGTTCAAAGTAGTCCCCCCCTGCTTCAATACACTTTTGTAATCGAATTTTCCAGAGATGGAAAGCTTTGAGCCATTCATTTTCTGCAATCGTATTAAAATACTCCATTATGGTGTTGTTAATCTCCTCTTCTGACGTAAAATGACGACCATGTAAATGTTTTTTCAAATTAAAAAATAGCCAGAAGTCACACATTGCAAGATCAGGAGAATACGGTGGATGCTCAATGACTTTAATACCATTTTCTTTCAATAAATTAACAGTTGTCGCAGCGGTATGGGAGGACGCATTATCATGGTGAAGCATTAAACCCTTAATTTTCACACTGCGAAGAACTTCAGGTAGACATTTTTGTGTGTACCAATAGGCAGTAACAGTCTTCTGTCCTTCTAACCTAATTGCTTTCACAAGACCTGTACTTCTGAAAAATACAGCGTACGTTGTTTTTTCACGGTAACTGGTGTTGGGTCATACCCTACTTTCTTGACGCGGTGGAACATCATAAAAGGGTATGTAAGTTTCATCGCCAGTTACAATTTTAGAAAGAATACGATGACCGCCATTATTTAACAATTTTAAAGTGGCGCGACTAATTGTAACACGCTTGGCTTTTTGTTCTTCCGTTAAGTTGTGTGGCACCCAACGAGAAACAATTTTTCTAACACGAAGTTCTTCATGCAAAATTTTTGCTATTGCTGCGGATCCAATGCCAAGGGCATCTTCCATCGTTTGATAGGTGACACGATTGTCAGCCGCTGTACAAGGTCTCCCTGAGTGTTTCTCATCACGCAAGAAATTACGGCTTCTTTTGTATTCTGAAAACCAGCGAAATATAGTTGCTCGAGATGGAGCTTCATCTCCAAATGCCAATCGTAGACGTTCCTCGCACTGTTCTATAAAGTCGTAGTAAATCATAGCGCGATAATGCTCTCTTCCTAACTTCATGTTGCAGTTTATTTCTACTTCGAATTCCACCACAATAAATCACTTCAACCAGATGTTATTATTGGACAAATATTTTAAATAAATTATAGTTTGACATTTGTGCACTAAAAATTTTCCAAAGCCAACTGTTTCCCAGCATCTCAATAATTTTGGAGTGACCCTCGTATTAATATATTATAGCATATTTAGATATGTAACCTCAATTTATGTCTGTTTAAAATGAGTCTGAACTCAGGTTCAGACCCTGTGATGTCACAACACGGCTGGTTTTTGCAACTTTTTAAAAATATAATTTAAAACGATTTTAATAAAGCTATAGTAATTCAGCCGAACTATTATGGGTTTGGGCTCGTATTTTTCTAAAAAGATGTACGGAACCTTAAAGAACCTTAATCTTTATTTTCGTACCATTAGCATCCCAAAATCAGGCGCATGACCCGTCATCCCAAACACAGTCGTCTTCAAATATCTTTCATGACCTGCCAGGTCAATAAATGTAATGACCTTAGAGCTTTTCTCACAGATTTTGACCCAATCTAATGACCCGTGTTCGGGTTTGTTAACAACGTTTCCTAAAATGAGTGTATGGGTTATAAAAAGCAAAAAAATATACTTGAAAGTTACCTTTGCTATCGAACCCTAAAATATCGTTTCCGACAGAACTAGTTCTACCGCTTTCCATTTCGTGTTTATGTCGAAATAATTTTTGTCTAGCGTGACCCCTCCCGTTGTCGAGTTCTCCGTGAGTGAGAACACCTAATAATGTAGATTTACCGGCGTCTACATTACCGACAACGGCCACGCGAATTTCCAAAAAATCTAAAAATATCCCAAACATTTGATGCCATAAATATTTTCACATGGTTTTATACGCTGCTATAAATTTGTAAAAATAATAATACATGGGGGCATTTACCGTAAACGAGTTTAGTGCCCTCTATATAATGTCCTTGAAAGTTGTGACGTCACAATCACAGACATTAGAAAGAGACAGAAGAGATAGATAGCATGATTAGTTTTGACGGTTAAGGACCAGGTGTTCAATAACTCCCCTGTAAAAGAGAGTCTAGTTTATTGACTCAGACGGGATAGAGATGTACTCTTCTCGCCTGTGTTTTATAAGGTCTGCAATATGTAATTGTTTTGTACTTTGTTGTTTTAATAAGTCTAAGGATCCAACAGAAAGGAATTCAAGTAACAGATACAACTTTAAAAAATAATTTTTCTGTTATTGCAAATAATTTTTAATTCGGACAAAGACCAAATACTATATATGAAGTTGAACGAACAAGTTTCCTCGTATTCTTCTAAATGTTCGAGATTCTTCCAATTCATTGATTAGATTGGCGGTATTTCTGAAGGGTATATGATGAAATATATGTATAGCAAGCGCGTGTTTAGTTGACACTTTGTCTTTACCTCAAAATAACAAATTATAATTACTGTTACATCTTGACTTGTCCATGTACGAAGTTTAGGTTTTTCGCATTCAAGTACAGTCTCAACTTAACGTGCGACAGCTATATCTATAATTTTAAATATTTCAAACAATAAATTTACTTCCCAGAAAAAGTCTTCAGTAATGTCTTTTTGATACTGACAATTATGTCAATTACATTTTAATTTTTCAAATGGTTTCCATGGGTTGTTTGATTCATTATACAAATCTTTATTTTACATTTTTATAATTCTCTATTTCTAAATCTATAGAAGATATAATAAAAATATTCATTGTACTGAATAGAGAATTTCATATTCTTTAATGTTTGTAATAACATAAATTTCCAAAAAATAATATTTAGAAGATTTTTTTAAGAAACTATTTCCGGTTGTTCAATTATTACCAAAACCTTTTTAGCTCTTCCCATTAATGTAAAATTAAGCAACACACACACACACACACACACAGAGAGAGAGAGAGAGAGAGAGAGAGAGAGACATCAGTGTAAAAATGTCATAACTGGAATCTAGTGACCTTAAAACTTGCTATCCACAAAAAGTGAAGCCTTGCAGCAATAAATTGCAAAACAAAATACATCACTATTTTCACAAATTTTCAGCAGAGTATAAACAATGTGACCATTTACAAAATGCGTTTTAAGGTTCTTAGGGTTCTGTGGAACCTTACCGGTTTGATCCAACTTTTTTCGGATTAAATATTGGCCTATAAGACCCGTCTCGCCTTTACGTTGTCTTAACAAGACACAACTTGCATCAACAGTTGCTGCTAACGACTGTAACGTAGCAACAGCAGCTTCGTATTCGTCATCCGAAAGTCCTCCTTCAGACCCATCTTGGGCTGTCCCAATCTGGCCAAAAAATATATTTATGGCCCTCATATAACGTCTTATAAACTTAATATTGTTATTTGCAGTTTTTGAAATTGATCATTTTTTTTAAATATTTGTTGAATTGTACCAATTTTGTTTTTGAAATGTTGAAAATTAGTACAGGTATTAAATAAAGTATGTAGAATTCAAATTTGAAAACAGATTTCAAATATCTCAATTAGTTTTTGAGATATGGGCTCAGAAACTTGAAGCAATTATTTGACAGATGTTCTAAAATTCTCATTTCTGGAAAATTCATTTGTAAAATTTGTAAAAAATTTATTGGAAATTTGAAAATTGGCACATTTGGTAAATATAGTATGCAGAATTCGAATTTGTAAACAGATTTCAAATATCTCACTTAGTTTTTGAGATATGAGCTCAGAAACTTGATACAATTATTTGTCAGATTTACAAAATTCTCATTTATTGGAAATTCATTTGTAAAATTTGTAAAAATTTTATTGGAAATTTGAAAATTGGCACATTTGGTAAATACAGTATGTAGAATTCAAATTTAAAAACAGATTTCAAATATCTCAATTAATTTTTGAGATATAGGCTCTGAAACTTGAAGCAAATATTTCACAGATTTCCAAAATTCTCATTTATTGAAAATTCATCTGTAAAATTTGTAAAAAATTTTTCGTAAATTTGAAAATTTATACATTTGGTAAATAAAGTATGTAGAATCCAAATTTGAAAACAGATTTCAAATATCTCTTGTAGTTTCTGAGATATGGGTCTACAAACTTGAATCAAACATTTGACAATTTTTTGAACTCTCATTTTTTATAAATTTGTTTATAAAATTTGTAAATAAATTATTAGAAATTTGAAAATATGAACGTATACTCAATAAAGCCTGTAGAATTCAAATTTGAAAGCAGATTTCAAATATCTCAATTAGTTTTAGAGATATGGGCTCATAAACTTAAGTCATATACTGGGCACATTTCCAAAATTCTCATTTTTTGTAATATCATTTATAAAATTTGTAAAAAAATTATTAGAAATTTGAAAATTGTAACAAATACTAAATAAAGTATAGAGAATTCAAATTTGAAAACAGGTTTCAATTATCTCAATTAGTTTTCGAGATAAAAGCCCATAAACTTGAATTCTCATTTTTTGTAAATTCGTTTAAAAAAAAAACTATTGAAAATTAGTACAAAAATAAATAATATATGCTGAATTCAAATTTGAAAATATATTGAAATATAAAGGAAACTGATTATTAATTTAAGCAGGAAATACCGCAAAAATTAAATTTCCCCATTTCATATATTGTTTTGACAATTGCATCATGCGAAATTTATAATTGCACAATAATTACGTACATTATTATTAATTATGCAATATTTTAATACATCATATTTAAACAATAAAATGCATAATATATAGTTTTGTTTGAATTTCCCGCTTAGAATTACCGCCACAAAACAATTGCACAACTTTTGTTTACATGTAACAATTGAATATTGCGCCACTCAAAATCATGCATTATTTCAAATTTTAATAAATTGTGCAATGTATATTAATAAAATACACAAAAATGATATAATAATTTTTATATTTCCCGCGCTTTTCAACAAGTTTTGCCAATAGGGAAAAAGTTTAGCCTTGCGTCAATTTATGTTAAATTCTACGTACCTCATTTATAGTTTCTCCTCTTCCTTCATTTAATAATTCTTTTAATCTTTTTAAAAGCAAATCATATTGTTCTTCAGAAGGACTGACATATACTAATTTGCCTCTGATACTTTCATAATCATTTTTAGTCTCGGAATTTTCTGGCTGCATATTTAATTAAAAAAACACTCTAAATATGTTTCCAAAATTTAAATCCTCGGTAGTTTGTTGTTAAATAGTTTTGGGTCATACTATATTTTAAAAAATAGTATTGAAATCTGAAATAATAATTTGTTAAATTGTTGAAAAACAATATATAATAAAAGAATAATTGTTTATTTGATAAATACATATCAAAAACAAATAAAATATTGTTAATTTTATTGTTAAATTGACACATATGTTTATTTTTAACTCCAAGCTGACATTTTATGAATAAACTGTCAAATTGAACAATAATCTCTAAAAATTAACAAATTATACATAACACACATTATAGACAATATAAATATTATAAATTTTCAATTAATGAAATCGTTTTTACTATTTTTCTTTCAAAAATATTCAACTTACCAAATTTCATGCATTTATTTGTCAAACACAAGTAACCACGATTCAATACAACAAAGAAAATATATAATGTTGTCTTTATTTATATATTTGATTATTTCACCACAAGATGGCGTAAAATATCGGCGCCAAATTCAAACTACACTGTGAAGTTGCCTATAATGGTACAAGTAGCGCGCGCAAAAGCGCGGCAAAATATTTTAAATTCAAAATTAAAAAAATGAAACATTTTTCATAAATTTATTAATAAAATATTATTGAATACATAAAAAACTTATAAAATAATTATTTTTATTATTCGTCTTGTACCCAGCCATCTTCCTCGCTTAAAAATCGTCTTTTATAATTTGTATTCATATAAGGCCTCAAATTCCACTCGCTTTCAACAGCGTCGGCTATATCGAGTGTGCCTAACTTAATTTCATATAATTTCAGCTGAAATCTAGGGCCAACTTCACTCAATTCAACCTAAAACAAAAATTACCAAAATTTATTTTTGACATTTTAAAAATTCGTATCTCGGAAAATATTTGAGATAACGATTTGGGGATTGAAAATTTAAACTTAACAGATGTTTCTGTATAATATTATATGTATTTCAAAATATTTTAAACGTCCAAAAAACAATTGACAGATATTTGACATTTAGATAATTATTTTTATAAATGCGAATATCTCGGATATTAATTGAGATATATACTTGAATTTTAAAATTGGGGCTAAAATGTGCCAAATTCGAAAACAAAATTCAATTATCTCTTTAATTTTTAGAGATATGAACATTTGACTGCTTGTTGAAATTCAAATTTTTTTAAACTTTTATAAAATTTGTACCAATTTTTTTTGGAAGCTAAAAATTGGTAAATATACTAAATAAATTATGTAGAATTCAAATTTGAAAACAGATTTCAAATATCTCCATTAGTTTTAGAGATACAAACATTTGACATTTCTGATTTTTTCAAACTTTTCAAAGTTTGCACCAATTTTTTTGGAAAACTAAAAATAGGTATATATACTAAATTAGTTATGTAGAATTCAAATTTGAAAACAGATTTCAAATATCTCAATTAGTTTTTGAGATATGAGCTCAGAAACTTGTAGCAATAATTTAATAGATTTTTGAAAATTCTTATTTATTGGAAATTCATTTGTAAAATATGTATAAATTTTTTTGGAAATTTGAAAATTGGTACATTTGGTAAATAAAGTTAGCCGAGTTCAAATTTGAAAACAGATTTCAAATATCTCAATTAGTTTTTGAGATATGAGTTCAGAAACTTGAAATAAATATTTGACATTTCCAAAATTCACATTTTTGATAAAATCACTTGTAAAATTTGAAAATTAGTACATTTAGTAAATAAAGTATGCCTAATACAAATTTGAAAACAGATTTCAAATATCTCTTTTTGTTTCTGAGATATGGGCCTATAAACTTGAATCAAATTCTAAAATTCCCATTTTTTGTAATTTTGTTTACAAAATTTGTAAAAAAAATATTAGAAATTTGAAAATTAGGTCAAATACTAAATAAAGTACGCCGAATTCAAATTTGAAAACACATTTCAAATATCTCAATGAATTTTTGAGATATGGGCTCAGAAACTTGAAGCAAATATTTGACATTTCCAAAATTCATATTTTTGATAAAATCATTTGTAAAATTTGAAAATTGGTACATTTAGTAAATAAAGTATGCCTAATACAAATTTGAAAACAGATTTCAAATATCTCTTTTAGTTTCTGAGATATGGTCCTATAAACTTGAATCAAATTCTAAAAATTCCATTTTTTGTAATTTTATTTATAAAATTTGTAAAAAAAATATTAGAAATTTGAAAATTGGAACAAATACTAAATAAAGTACGCCGAATTCAAATTTGAAAACACATTTCAAATATCTCAATTAGTTTTCGAGATATGGGCCCATAAACTTGTCAAATAGTTTTTCAAAAGTTTGGCTTCAAATATCTCAGAAACCAATTAAGATATCGATTTGCCGTTTGAAAATTTGAATTCCGGGGACATTTTTTCATAAGTTAACTCACCTTTTTATCAACTATTTTGTAGTTATGATGCCGAAAACTTATATAATCGTCGTGATTAGCAAACGTTATTACGCGTTTTGATTCGTCCTTAGGCACTGGAAACAAATATTTCAAAATACTTTGGACCCTAAATCCAAGCTGCGTTTTGAAATTATGAAATATTAAATGCGGATATTGTTCGCTCATTGTACCAATTTCCGGTATATCATGTCTCATAATGACATCAGAAATAGTGAAATAAGCTGTTGGTCCATATGGTAAATGACATATTATTAACCCATCGGGAACCCCACGATGTTCGTGCACAATTATGAAATCTGTGACGTCATTCGCTTGACAGGCGTGCACCAATTGTTTCATTTCGTAATTCCCGCGGTTCATTTTTTGACAGTTTGGGAAAATTAAGCGAAGTTCTTTTGCAAATTGTTTCAAACGGCTACTTGGATCTCGTGAGGTTGTAATAACGATTTTTGGATTTTCGATTCCGGAATATCGATATTCATCGTCTTTGGAATTTGCTGTTGTTCCTTAAAATGCAATAATATATTTGTTAAATGAACAATAGTTTGTATTCAAACAAAAAAAAAAAATCGGTCTTTAAACAAACGGGTGATATTAAATATTGAATTATTTTATAGATTTTTCAAATTCTCATTATTTGGAAATTCATTTGTATAATTTGTAAAAAAAAGTTTAGGAATTTGAAAATTTGTACTTTTGGTAAATAAAGTTCGCCGAATTCAAATTTGAAAACAGATTTCAAATATCTCAATTAGTTTTTGAGATACGGGCTCAGAAACTTGATATAAATATTAGACTGATTTTCAAAATTCTCATTTTTTGTTCAACTGTTTGTTATATTCGTACCAATTTTTTTAGATGGGTGAAAATTTGTAAATATACTAAATAACATATGCCAAATTCAAATTTGAAAACAGATTTCAAATATCTCAATTAGTTTTTGAGATATGGGCTCAGAAACTTGAATTAACTACTGGGAAGATTTCCAAAATTCACATATTTGGTAAAATTATTTGTATTATTGGTACTTTAGGTATGTAAAACATGTGTAAATGTAGGAATGAATAAATCAGTATTTTTTTTTTTTTTTTTGTATTTGTACATACATTTCAATAGATTTATTTAAAAATAATAATAAACTAATTACTCTGTTGACTATAACAGCACAAAGTGTTTTTATTAAACAATTAAATCAAAAACAAATCACGGCTCATAAGTGAGGTTAACACATTAGCGAAATGAGCGAAACGTCAGATAAAAACAAATGCAGCCTACTTTATTTTTGTGAATATTAACAAACATGTAGTAGTGAAAAAAATTGTATATAAACCAAGGTTGAGATCATTATTGACCCAGCGTCAAGATTGTAACCCGAGGGCGAAACTCCATACTATTTCAATAAATTAATATAGAAACTTTTGACGTCTAAAAAACTATTTTTCTATGTTATAGCCCTAAGACCCGTTTCAAAATAGCCCTCAGCTTCAAATAAGACTTGAGCTACCAGCCTATATGTTTCGTCTTTAAATTAAATGTTAAAATATTTCATAAATGTTAAGTATTAATAATAAATACATACCTCCTGAGAAGCCCCCTATTTCAGCGGCTTTTTCTGGGCCAGAATCTTCCCAGTCTAATTTTCTCTGCAAATATAACCCTTGTTTTTGCAAATCGCCATGTATTGCAACATTTTCCTCTAAACTTTTCTTTATTCGATTCTTTTTATCTTGAATACTTTTTTGTTTATCTTCCGCATTTTTGCGATAAAGATATTCTCGTCTTAATCTTGCTTGACGGCGTAACATTTTAAAAATCGTCTTTTGGTCTTTAAGTTAGGTTAAAATATAACAACACGTGTCGACATGTCACTAGATTTTAAAATGTAGGGGAATTTTATGGGTTGGTATTTGTATTGATTTGAAGTTCGATGTAGTACGAGAGATTGATTATTTAACCTTGCAGGAATATCAAGTTGGCATATATATCAACTGTTTTCACTTTTCACAGCATGCTAGATGGCATGCAAATTAATTATTCATAATTTTCTTTTCGGTTTTTGTAATTTATTTCTTCAACAAAAATACACTTCAAGCACAACACTGTATTCGTAATTTTACGTAGATTTCAAAAACAAAAAAATATATTATCTATCTCGAAAACAATAAGATATATATATATATATATATATATATATATATATATATATATATATATATATATATATATATATATGTGTGTATATATATTATTTGCTCATTCTTTGAGTTAATTTTTTTCACATGGAATTAGAGTGCCGTGAAAGAAATATGTGAATATTTTGACATTTATGATCAATTAAAAGAACGTATTGACGTTTTAAGGTCCCTAGAATCCAATTATAACATTTTACAATGATAATACGAAATATATAGAATAAACTAATTCTACATTACATTGATTATTTTTACTTACCAGTGTTACTTTTTGCGCGTGAACAGAGACACTGAAAATACAGTCAATACACAAAAATATAACAAATATTTAAAAATATCGGTCTTTAAACAAACGGGTGATATTAAATATTGAATTATTTGATAGATTTTTAAAATTCTCATTTTCTGGGATTTCATTTGTATAATTTGTAAAAAAAGTTTAGTAAATAAAGTTCTATATTAAATTGATTATTTTTACTTACCAGTGATACTTTTTGCGCGTGAACAGAGACACTGAAAATACAGTCAATACACAAAAATATAAATATTTAAAAATATCGGTCTTTAAACAAACGGGTGGTATTAAATATTGAATTATTGATAGATTTTTCAAATTCTCATTTTTGGAAATTCATTTGTATTTGTAAAAAAAAGTTTAGAAATTTGAAAATTGGTACTTTTGGTAAATACAGTTCTATATTAAATTGATTATTTTTACTTACCAGTGA
Source organism: Ophonus ardosiacus (assembly GCA_943142095.1). Taxonomy (NCBI): domain Eukaryota; kingdom Metazoa; phylum Arthropoda; class Insecta; order Coleoptera; family Carabidae; genus Ophonus; species Ophonus ardosiacus. Next base: position 18,945,640 of record OW964840.1, read on the forward strand.
TACTTTTTGCGCGTGAACACAGACACTGAAAATATAGAATACACAAAAATATAACAAAAAATTATTTAATTATTACTAATAATTGAGTCTGATTACATTCATTAAATGTACAATTACGTAGCTTAACAAAATCACAGCAAAATTAAATACAATTTACAATTAAGTATTGAGAGCTGTCAACCTGTCAAATTGACACTTCCTTCTCATATATTTCGTCAACTTTGACAGAACGAATATTGCGTAGAAAAATATGACAGTTTGTGCTAAATAAATATCAAATTTTAAATTATTGCTAAATTTATAATTAAAATATAAAATAAAACTTAAAATATGTCTTCGTCACTTAAATCACTATTAAATATATTATCGTCGCCTGGATAATGTAGGAACCCTAGAAAGAACCCTAAAGTCAAATAGGAACCTTAAAAATATTTAAAGTTCTTACCAGTATCATTTTTGTCCATAGAAATTTGGATATAATTTTCATCGTCCCTGAGGTATTGTAATGATTTTTCTGTAAAAAATATGGCATTATAACTCAGAAAATATTAGAGATAATTAATTAATTTTTGCAAAAATGATCAAAGTAGCAAAGAATTTAGACAGATTGCGATTTAAAGTACCAGGAAGTACTTACCAAAGTTGTGTGTCATGTGTCGCACTTTTTTACACAAAACGGGCGGAAGTTCATCTAAATGGACACTTTGTACCCCATTTCCGGCCTTTTTAGTAGGTTGGGATACTTTCAACTTGTCACATTCTAAAACTTTATAATTTTCAGTCACAATATTCCATAAAAACATACAGCTTGATGTATATGCTTGAGGTTGCTGAGATTTTGAATATTCTTCTATAGCACCCAATTTTATACTGGCTGTACATATGATATCGCCACTGAATGGACATATCTGGAACCCAAAATAGACATTAAACGCGCCTTAAAATATTTTTTAAAACAAATTACATACATGTTGTATTTTAATATCATAATCTTCACAATGGCTGAATTTTAGTCGATTTTCCGAGCAGAGTTTCTCCGCCCGACGTTGACAAAATTGTTCGAAATCAAACGTTTTTTTGGGTTACTTTTAAATGGGGACCTGCCATTTCGTCAGTCACCCTACTAGGAACGGGATCAATTTGGTTATTATTGGCAGTATACACTAATGTTGGTAGGTCTATACATAAATAGTCGTCTAAAAAAATCAAAATTTTAGGGTTCCATATTTTTAGGGTTCCAAAATTTTAGGGTTCTAGAAAATTTAGGGTTCCAAAATTTTAAGGTTCCGAAAATTAATATTTCTGGAAATAATTCAAATTATATTTTTATAATTTTAGAAAAAAATGCTTTAAATAAAAGTTATAGAAAAATTAATTGTACGGATACAAGAAACAGTTAAACAAAAAATGAAAATTTTTGGAAACTGTCAAATATTTATGTCAAGTTTCTGAGCCGGTATCTCAAAAACTAATTGAGATATTTGAAAACTGTTTGCAAATTTGAATTCGGCGTACGTTATTTAGTATTTTTAGAAATTTTCAACTACCCAAAAAAAATAAGAATTTTGGAAATATGTCAAATATTCAGATCAAGTTTCTGAGCCCGTATCTCAAAAACTAATTGAGATATTTGAAATCTGTATGCAAATTTGAATTCGACATACTTTATTTAGTATTTCTACAAATTTTCAACTACCCAAAAAAATTTGTACGGATATAAGATATCAAATATTTATATCAAGTATCTGAGTCCGTATCTCAAAAACTAATTGAGATATTTGAAATCTGTTTGCAAATTTTAATTCGGCATACGTTCTTTAGTATTTTTACAAATTTTCAACTACCCAAGAACATTGGTACGAATATAAGAAACAGTTAAACAAAAAATTAAAATTTTGGATATCTGTCAAATATTTAAATCAAGTTTCTGAGCCCGTATCTCAAAAACTAATTGAGATATTTGAAATTTGTATTCAGCAACATTATTTAGTGATTTTACAAATTTTCAACTACCCAAAAAATTGGTACGGATATGAGAAACAGTTAGACAAAAAATGAAAATTTTGAAAATATCAAATATTTATATCAAGTTTCTGAGTCCGTATCTCAAAAACTAATTGAGAGATTTGAAATCTGTTTCCAAATTCGGCGGACGTTATTTAGTATTTTTACAAATTTTCAACTACCCAAGAAAATTTTTATGGATATGAGAAACAGTTAGACAAAAAATGAAAATGTTGGAAATCTGTCAAATATTTATATCAAGTTTTTGGGCTCATCTCAAAAACTAATTGAGATATTGCAAATCTGTTTCCAAATACTTTATTTAGTATTTCTACAAATTTTGAACTGCCCAAAAAAAATTGTACGGATATGAGAACGAGTTAAACAAAAAATGAAAATTTTAGAAATCTGTCAAATATTTATATCAAGTTTTTGAGCCCGTATCTCAAAAACTAATTGAGATATTTAAAATCTGTTTCCAAATTTGAATTCGGCGGACGTTATTTAGTATTTTTACAAATTTTCAACTACCCAAGAAAATTTTTATGGATATGAGAAACAGTTAGACAAAAAATGAAAATGTTGGAAATCTGTCAAATATTTATATCAAGTTTTTGGGCTCATCTCAAAAACTAATTGAGATATTGCAAATCTGTTTCCAAATACTTTATTTAGTATTTCTACAAATTTTGAACTGCCCAAAAAAAATTGTACGGATATGAGAACGAGTTAAACAAAAAATGAAAATTTTAGAAATCTGTCAAATATTTATATCAAGTTTTTGAGCCCGTATCTCAAAAACTAATTGAGATATTTAAAATCTGTTTCCAGATTTGAATTCTACATACTTTATTTAGTATTTCTACAAATTTTGAACTGCCCAAAAAAAATTGTACGGATATGAGAACGAGTTAAACAAAAAATGAAAATTTTAGAAATCTGTCAAATATTTATATCAAGTTTTTGAGCCCGTATCTCAAAAACTAATTGAGATATTTGAAATCTGTTTCCAAATTTGAATTCTCCATACTTTATTTAGTATTTCTACAAATTTTGAACTGCCCAAAAAAATTGTACGGATATGAGAAAGAGTTAAACAAAAAATGAAAATTTTTGAAATCTGTCAAACATTTATATTAAGTTTTTGAGCCCGTATCTCAAAACTCAAAAACTAATTGAGATATTTGAAATCTGTACAAATGAATTAACACGTTAAATACACGATTTCATAGGTACTATTTAAATTTTTTGATCATACTAGCTTTTAAAGCGTTGATGCAGGATACTTAGGGTTCTTTAGGGTTCCGAAACATCACTTACCTCTGCTTTGAACATCCGAAACCAAGCTTGCGCTTTCAAAATCTAAATTACTGTATCTTTTAACAACTTTTCTGATCCATCTTGGCTTTTCGTCAATTTTTTTTCCATCCACTATTAACAGGCCTGCATTGGCAAGATTCTTATCGGTAAATTCGCTAAGTTTTGTGGGGGCATTTGTTATTTGCCTCAAAATTAATTTAGATTCATAATCAGTGTCAATGTCTATATGGTTTGGGGAGTAGAATTTTTTTGAATTTTCTCTAGGGCTTATTGGCGATCGGCAATTGTTTGGGCTTAAGCGTAAAGCGGGACAGCTATTTCTAGGACTGCTAGGACTTAGCATAGGACTTCTGGGGCTTCGCAGACCATTGGGGCGGGGACTGACAGGGGATCGTAATAAACGGGTTTGATTACGTAATAAAAATCGGCGTTCTTGACGCAATAATTGAAATGGGATTATATTCTCGCTGTTGTCTTCGGAAAATTCGTATTTTTTGTCAGCCAAGCGTTTTTTTCTAAATGAAGATAGTTTTTCACACTTTTCATTGTCTTCTGTGAATTCGTAACATTTTTCAGCGATTTTTTTGTCAATTTTAGACTTTTCTGACGTTTGTGATTTCACTGGATTGTAAGAGGACGAATGGGCATTTAATATTAATTTAGTAGTATTAAAATAACTTCTACCAGTTACATTTAAAGGCTCACAACTTATGTTTAGCTCATGGAAAGGTTTAGGGCATTCAGAATTTTCTAATTCGTATTCACTAAAATCTTCAATGATCGCTTCGACTATATTTAATTTACTGTTACTAATATCGCTTTCTTGGATGTTATTAAATATGTCCAACCGTCCCGAACTGTTAAATAAATCTATTTCGTTGTGAATATCTCGTTTAGGTTTAACAAATTTAACATTTATTACATGTAAATAGTGACCCGTGTTTATAACAATATGCTCGGGATATGCTAGATGTAATATCGAATTATAAGCTGCGATTGGTGTGGTAATACTTAACATGAAATCTATTGTTACGCAATGGCGTAAACATGATGGCTGACCACTATCTGAAATTAAGGTTATGTAAATTTAAGTTTGACAGGTTGTCTCCCCTGAGCTTTACGTCGTTGATTTATAAAAATAAAAAATTAAGGTTCCAAAAATTTAAGGTTCCAAAATTTTAGGGTTCTGAAAATTTTAGGGTTCTGAAAAATTTTAGGGTTCCGAAATTTATATTTCTGGAAATTATTATTCAAATCATATTTTTGTTTTTTTTAAAAAAAATGCTTTAAGGCGTACGTTATTTAGTATTTTTACAAATTTTCAACTACCCAAAAAAATTGTACGGATATGAGAACTGACAAAAAATGAAAATTTTGGAAATCTGTCAAATATTTATATCAAGTTTTTGGGCTCATATCTCAAAAACTAATTGAGATGTTTGAAATCTGTTTCCAAATTTGAGTTCGGCACACATTATTTAGTATTTTTACAAATTTTCAATTACCCAAAAAAAATTTGTACGGATATAAGAAACAGTTAGACAAAAACAAAAAATTTGGAAATCTCAAATATTTATATTAAGTTTCTGAGCACGTATCTCAAAAACTAATTGAGATATTTGAAATCTGTTTTCAAATTTGAATTCAGCATACGTTTAGTATTTTTATAAATTTTCAACTACCCAAAATAAATTTTACGGATATGAGAACCAGTTAAACAAAAAATGAAAATTTTGGAAATCTGTCAAATATTTATATCAAGTTTCTCTGAGCGTTTTTATGACAATGTTTACATTAAATTTTATATCGTAATAAGTAATATACTATAATACATCCATAATAATGCCTAAAGCTTTAATAAAGCAATCTCACAAGCTAAATTACGATGTAAAGCTCAAGTGATCGTAATCGACTGATTCGACTTACCATCCTCTGAAATAAATTTACAGTCCTCACATTTTTGTAAAGTTGGTAAATATAGAATAGTTATATAAGCATCCGATGGATGTGTGGCACTATAATATTAATGTATTTATAAATTAAGGTTCCGGCAGGAACCTTAAAATGGTGATTTGCTATTTGTTAATACAGTTGTGTAAAAATTTCCATTAAAGAAGATAGCAAACCACCATTTATTCATTTGAGACTTACTTCACGCCAAAAACAACGACCTTATCTCGACTAGTAGGCCATTGAGAAAACGTAACATCTAATAATTCTTGGGGCCTATAATGCCTAAAAATTTTTTGTTTCGAGACCATTTTAAGCTTATGTCCAGGGGCGTATCGCCAAGAATATAAAAAATATATTACAGAAAACATGGGCATAGAATCTAGATCTATTTCTGTAGTCCACGTATAAGACAATAGATATTGGCCGCATATCGTAAAACCCATATAAATATGTTGCCTATAAAAAAGAGCAGTTGTATATCCCACTTCTGATGTGTTTCCTTTAAAACAAGTGTTCTTTTGTAAACTAAAGAGTTTAGAGAAAAATGTTATATACAGAAAATGATCAGTGTTAAGGGCCTAATTTATCTGTGATAACAAACAAAAAATTCAACAGTACAACAAAATATATATTTTTTTAAATAATAACCTATATATTGCATAGTGTAGTATAACTAGTAAATGAATAACGATTTTTTTGGATTGAAAAATATGTTTAGGACAAATATTTTAGTAGACAGTTTAAGGATTTTATAAATGTTTTACTTTCGAAAATCGATGGAGTGGTTATCAAAAAATATTGATTTGAAATTGTTGATCGATCGCCATTGTCATTTGAAAAAATAAAAAATAAAGGAGTTATGACGATTTTTCGAAAAACAAAAGAACTCCACCTGTATTCAGTTATAAACTTAAAGTTAATATTAGTTATATATTTTTCCAACATTTGGCAATACTTTTCAATTGTTTTATACTGTTGGCAACACTGAATTTTGACGTAAATCAAAGTTATACAAAATTAATAGTTGCACAAGAAAACACCTGTATAATATATTATATACAGTGTGTTAAACTTAAAATTAATATTAGTTATATAGTTTTTCACCATTTAGTAACATTTTTGAATCATTTTAAACTGGTGGCAACACTGAATTTTGACAAAAATCAAAGTTATACAAAATTAATAGTTGCACAAGAAAACACCTGTATAATATAATATATACAGTGTGTTGAACTTAAAATTAATATTAGTTACATAGTTTTTCACTATTTGGTAACATTTTTCAATTGTTTTAAACTGATGGCAACACTGAATTTTGACGTAGATTAAATTTAAACATATGAATTGTTGTTGATTTAACTTCAAATTTATATTTTTGGTACAAAATATAAATTTTAAATATTAAATATAGTTTTTGTGATGTTTATTCAAATTTACCGCCAGGAAAAACTACTTGAATCAATAATACAATTAAATATTTGATTAATAATTATAGCACTCGTCGCTGCAAAAGTTTTTTTTTAACTATTCAACATTTTATTAGAATTTTGTTGTTTACTAAATATAATTTTGTTATTTTTACTGTAAAAAAAAAGACCAAACACACGTATCAATAAATCTTAAGTAAATATGTTCAAAAATATTGTTAATTTACAAATCTTGTAAGAAATATAATAAAAATAATAATTATTATTTAAAAATGAGTATGTGAAAAAACAAAATAATATATTTCGGTACTTACATTGCATCATCTGTATCCCAAACTGGTAAAACTTCGCTCAGAAGTCTATTACAAGTTTCAGGAATTTTTTCATAAATTTTTTCCGTTCTGGCTTTCGGGTTTTTTGTAAACCGACCATATAACTGTAAACAAACATAAATATATACGGGCCATTTAAAAAATCGGTAAATATGTTGATATATTTAGACTTATTACAATATTTGTGTGATTGTTTTTATGTTTTAGGTTGGGGTTATACGAACTAATTTGTGTGCAACAAAAACATTTATTTATTCGTGATTTTTGCTAGTTAATAATATGTTAATTTGTGAAATATATATTTAAATATTAATATAGAAAATATTAAAATACTTTTTGAAGGTATATACTAAGTTTATAGTTAGATAACTTCATAAAATACTAACCTGGCGATTGGATAATTTGTGAACAACATTTATATTACATCTGTCTGTGTTTTCGTTGATTTTATGTTTATATTGTGTGCAGTACGAATCAGAAGACATAAAACTACCATCCACAGATACATCGTCGTCTGTAGTGGAATCCATATTTGATTTTATGTTTGAGTTAACCTCAAAGTTTAGTATTTGATGTTGATTTTATCCGTTTGTCTCGTAGAGGAAGAAAAAGAGACGTAAACCCTTTTTTTAGATTCAAATATTTGAAAAACTGGATATATTAACGGTAAATATTTGTCAATAAATAGATAATTATTCAAATGTTTTATTAGTAGATTTAGATGTTTTCAAAATGTCAAATATTCGCGATTCAAATTAACTTTTCCCGCCATTATATATCAGTGTTGTGACGTCACAACACTGTACAAGCTGTCAATCTGTCACTGAATTAATGAATTTTACGCTTTTTGTAAAAGTTTAAAAACATGAAACTTGTGCTACAGGATGTTTTAAATACCCTGCAATCGCTAGAAAGTTACTGTGAAGAAAAGGAGATAATATAATTTAGATATTTTTATGTTCAAAATTTGCCCACCAGGTAGAGTTTGCTTAATTTGAATCGCGAATTGGTTTATAACGACATATTTACGAAATGGATCAAATCTATTAACAAATAATCCAAAACTTTTCAAATTTGATATTTAAAACTAGTACATATTAGATTTTGACTAATGAATTTGAATTAAACATAAAATAAAAATGCTTTTTAGAACAAAATATTTTTATTAATAGTTATACAAAACATATTATTCTTCTTGAATATTTTCTGGGACAACTTTAGCGACTTTTCTAGGCTGTTTTTCCAAAGTTTTTGGACACTGAACTTCAGTCCAACTTATAGGAACCATAGCTATTCCGGCATTAGAATGCGCTATTACAACACCTAGTTCATTTTCAGCTGTTGACAGTTGGTATGTGTGTGCCTCCGTTATCGGCAACTTCACTTTTAAGGAAAATAAAATAAATTTTATTCAAAAATGATCAGCAAATTTTCAAAAGGATACAACTCTGGCCAGTATGATGTCCCCAGGTCGATAACTTTTATAAATAACTATTTTATCTTTTTCTGTGGCTCGAATATCTTCTTTTCTTAAAATTGCTCTATAAGGTCTACTTAAAACTGTGTCCCCAATACATTTAATAATACATTTACAATATTGTTGTGTTATAATCGTTACTTTAGCTGTAACAATATCGCCTTGGGCTGGAACTAATGTCTGATCATTACAAGAATGTACTTCAATTATTTTTACCTGGAAAAAAATAAATTATAAATAAACAACACCACCATAACCTAAAAACAATACTCACGTTGTCTTTTTCAACTATTTCAACAATTCCGGCCAGCATAGAATATATATAGCCATTTCTTTCGTAAGTTCCTTGTCCAGACAAATATATTTTGTCGCTAAGACTCAATCTTTGGCCAGGGACACTCACTAACAATCTTTTTTCCATATTCTTGATTCATTCGTTATTATCCACATGCATTAATGACAAATGAACTTGTTTTCGTTTCGATTTGTATTGGCCTGCCATCTATTAATGCTGTCCTTAAGTTATTCAAGGTCACAATTGTCAAAGAAATAATAAAAAAGGTTTTATGCATTTAGTTAACAATATTTATTCATAATATTTTATATTTATGTACAGAATTTATTTGTTATATTAATAATAAAATATTATAAAGAAGTATTCGTTTTGATTTGAACGACATCTATTGAGTTTACACTTAAATAATTCAAGGTCACACTTGTTAAAAAGGTTTTATATATTTAGTTAACAATATATATTTATAATATTATATATTTATGTACAGTATTAATACAGAATTTATTTGTAATATTAATAATAAAATATAAAGATGTATTCGTTTTGCTTTGCGCGACATCTATTGAGTTTACCCTTAAATATTTCAAGGTCACATTTGTCAAAAAAGGAAAAAAAAGGTTTTATATATTTATTGAACAAAACAAATACCTAATATTTTATATTTATGTACAGTGTTTATAAAGAATTTATTTGTAATATTAATAACAAAATATGAAGATGTTTCGTTTTGATTTGCATGACATCTATTGAGTTTATACTTAAATGTTTCAAGGTCACTATTATAAAAATAAAACAATATTTGTTGAACAATATATTTTATTAATATATGAACCGTATTATATATATTAAATTTGAGTATAATAATAAATAAAATTAATAATTATTTTATAAAATATATGTTTGAAGTATATTTAGGGACATCTATTGCAATATTTACGAATTATATTGAAAGTATTGCCACCAAAATATGAAAATATATGCATAAAATTTATAAAACTTATTGTAAAATCTTTATTTATTAAAATATATTAATATAACTACATTTTTTGTACTATATCATAAAAAAAAGTAACATTTACCAAGTTTTGCGTTACTTTAAATAAAATATGAACTATTTTATCAAATATATTAAATGTGACATGTACAAAAATCTTTACGGATTTCAAATTTTAAATAAGAATATAATTATCTCAATTAGTTTTCGAGATATGAGCTTTTAAAGTTACAATTTGGCAACCAGAAAGTTTTAGAAAGCAGTAATTTTTGATTTGTAGAGTTGGCAGCTCTATTCTAATGTATTAAACAGTTTTGTTTTATTTATTTTAAATTATTATGTAATCAATACATTTCATTTTTGAACAATAATAACATAAATTTAATAAATATAACACATACATAATTTATAATAAATGTTTATATAAAAAAGTTTATTAATCTTTTTTAAATAAGAAATAATAAAAAAATGATTATAGTTTCTATAAAAACAAATTTAATTTACACTTGTCACAGAATCAACTACTGAACAAAATAAAATACAATAAAAAAACAAATGAAACAAAATTTCGGTATCCATTAATCAAACCCTCTTCCTTCGGCCGTTTCCGGCAAACTTCGGCCGAATTCGTAAGGGAGGGGGCATTTATCGTTATTCCTAGACCGATCTAAATTTAAAACAAGTTAAAACTCGTCTTTAATGTTCAATTTACGCAAATTAAAAGCCGAACGTAACAAATTAACGTTTAATTTGGTGATAGTGCCCGTTAGTTAAATACTCGTCAAATTAACGAGCTCTTAACGAGTCTTTAAGTGTAGTGTCAAGTCAGGCAGACATTTTTCAACAACGTTCAACTGTCATCGTGAAAATAGCAGTTTTAATAAGTGTATAGTAAAAAAATGGATAAAACAAGTTGTTTAAGTTAATAATTAAAATATTTTAAGTTATAAAATATAATATAAACATTTGAAATGATAGGTAAACGTGTTTGAAGTATCTCTTTCAAATTATTGATTTCTGGTATAGTACATAAAATTTTGTAAGTTCTATTAAGAAAACTAAAGAAAATGATAACGTCTATAAAGAAATTCGTTATAAAAACAGTGAATTCGTCTGTTTTAAACAGATAAAAGGATTATGTTATACACAAGGTTCGTTAAAAAAAAATGCTAATATGATTTTAATGGTTTTTGATTTATACCCATATATTGATTTGTCTATGTATAAGTTTCAAATAAATGTTTTATTTTTTGCTGTATTTTATTTTCCTTTTGTATATTATTATTTATTTGCAGCTATTTTCATAGTAGAATTTATCCCTACATTCGCACGTTTTATGTTTAGTATTGTTGCTACATGCCTGTATATTTATTTGTTGTATTTATGTATAAAACATACCATAATTTTATGGTAAAACAAACTACAGATATTCATTTTTATTTGATTTATTTTGGGTACATAATAACCTGTACCATTTTTTGGGAAATGATTAATACCAAATCCCAGTAAAAATTACGCCAAATAAACTATAATTCCCTAGCAAAACATTTTATCAAACATGCATTTTTTATGGTTTATTTTAGGCGCTAAATAGTATGTACCATATTTTGGGAAATAGTACAAAACTTACATAAATTTAAGCAATAAATAATCGTCAAAATATTACATATTTTATTCCATACATTATGTGTATACACACATTTTTAATTGATTTGTTTTGGATATATTATAACCTGTACCATTTTTTGGAAAATTATTAAAAAATTATACCAAATCCCACTAGAAATTACACCAAATAAACCATAATTTCCTAGCAAAACATTTTATCAAGCATGCATCTTTTATGGTGTATTTTAGGCGCTAAATAACATGTACCATATTTTGGGAAATGGTACAAAACTTACATAAATTTAAGCAATAAATAATCGTCAATATATTACATATTTTATTCCATTCATTCCATGTATACACATACATTTTTATTTTATTTGTTTTGGATACATTATTACATGTACCATTTTTGGGAAATGATTTAAAAATTATACCAAATCCCACTAGAAATTACGCCAAATAAACCATAATTTCCTAGCAAAACATTTTATCAAACATACATTTTTTATGGCTTATTTTAGGCGCTAAATAACATGTACCATATTTTGGGAAATGGTACAAAACTTACATAAATTTAAGCTATAAATAATCCTCAATATATTACATATTTTATTCCATACATTATGTGTACAACTTTCTTGTAATGTACGCATTAAAAATGTTACAAAATGGCTCAAATTTATTCTGCAATTTCCCCTAAAATGGTTGCTCAAACATACCCCAAAATATATGCCATATATGCCCAATATTAAAAAAAAAATTGCGCCTACAGAATTTTCCCTAAATATGGTACAAAGTTAGCCCTAAATTTACAAAAAAATATAATGTATACCATTAATATTATTCAATATGTCCCCAAAGAAAATTTCAGATTGCCATTAAATTACTGATATTTCGCTCGCAATTATCCACAAGTCTCCCATAAAATGGTACAAATCACCCCACAAATTCCTTTCAAATGGTACATCATTCATTCGTCATAAACTTCCATAATGTGAACGTATGTCTTCACGGACATCTCTGAAACGATACACAAGTTTACAGTTGGTTTGTCTTATGGCAGATTGTGCTGACATCTGGTATGCAGTGGAGGAAACTGGCACGCACGAAAATCACCGCTGGTCGTACCAGAACCCGTAACATGCTCTGTTGCGGCCGAAGAAAGGTAGGAAAGGCCCATATGCCATTTGTAAGGCAATAGATGTAGAAAATGTCATTTTGATGTAGACGGTATTTTATTTAATTATTTGTCATTCTTGTACCAATTGAGGGAAAAAATTGAAACTCACCTCATTTATTAGGAAAAGTATGGGGAATCTAATGCCGTAAAGATATTTGAATTATCTCTTTTAGTTTACGAGATACAAGGCAAAAAGTCAACAATTTGAAAAAATGACATTTATGTTTATATCGTTATTTAATTCCCATAAAAAATTAATTTAAAATTTGGTACATATATACAAAAAAGTATGAGGAATTCAAATTTGAATTATCTTGTGCCGTTTTCGAGATAAAAGGGTCTAAACATGACAAAAATTACCAATATTAAACACATTTTTTGAAATTATGGAATTTTGTTTATTGCTATATAATTTTAAAAAAAAATGTAATAAAAATTTGAAATTTGGTGCACTTATACAAAAAAGTATGGAGATTTCAAATTTGTAAAGACATTTCAATTATTTCTAATCGTATCGGAGTTACAAGGTCTTGAACGTGACAAAAAAATTACTAACATTTTTACAATTTTTGCATTTTACGGAATTTTGTTTATTATGATATAATTTCCAAAATAATTGTAATAGAAATTTGAAATTTTGCAAATTTATACAAAAAGTGTGAGGAATTCAAATTTGAAACTTTAAATGAATTATCTCTAATAATTTTTGAGTTAAAGACATTTAAACACCTTCAAAAATGAATATTGAGCAAAGAACAAACTTTTATTTATTTATTACAAAATAATATCAAATGACAATATAATAGTACCCTAAATTTATATCACTTGAATTATTTAGCATATAATATCATGTAAACATATATACTACGTTTACATGCTAATTGTAGTACGAGCATTTCATTCATATAACATTATCGATTATTTAATTTACACCGACAAGCGTTTAAATTTCCCGCGTAATTTGCTACCGGAAGTCGTTTATTGTACCGTCACAAGAGGCGCAATGATCGGCGGTAAATGCATCCGCCAATAACGTCATTTCCGGTATTGGTGAATGCTATTATGGCGCGCATTTTAAAGCTGAGCTATTGTCATTTTGTATTGGAAAGAGTTATTATGTATTTTTCTTTTATGTACAGTATATATATATATATATATATATATATATATATATATATGTATTTATATATATATATATATATATATATATATATATATATACAGATATATCTATATATATATATATATATATATATATATATATATATATATATATATATATATATATATATAGATAGATAGATAGATTTGTCAAATTTTAGTATTTTATTAAAATGCAAATATTTCTAAAACTAATAGAAATATTTGAAATTCGTTTTCAAATTTGGAATCTACATAGTTGAATTAGTATTTATTGTTTGTCAAAATTTTGTTTTGATTTTTTTCTCAGATTTTTTTGGCAATTTTTGTATTATAATTAACGGTAAATATATCAAAAACTAATTGAGATATTTCAAATTTGTTTAAAAATTTGAAATCTACAGACTTTAATCTATAAATAAACTTATTTTCAAATTTTTTTAACAACGAATTAAAATCTGACACGTCATCAAAATAAAAGTTGTAAAAATCAACTTTTTGTGACCCCTGTCAATTTTTTCTTAATCCGGGACTGTATTGTCATCGTTTCACCTGAAAAGAGAGATAACTACTATTAGAAAGAGACAGCAATATGAGAGCGTTGTCCCCTTTTCCTATTGGTCGAAATTTTTCCCTCTACAGTTCGATCTAATTCATATGTACCGAACGTAGCCGAATGTAGGCGAAGACAGCCGAGCTCTTACTAGCATAGTAGGCGAATTTACGTATTCTACTATGAAGCTGGAATACGTAATATGTACAGATGACACTAGCGTAATAATGAATGTGTAGAATTATGGATAAATTTAAATTTGCCGCTCATTATTTTTAGGGGGGGGGGGTAAATTTGTGAAAATTGAGTCACTGGGGCAGAAAAGTATGGGGAATTTATTGGCGCAAAGTTTGCTCAATTATCTCCTTTAGTTTTTGAGATAGACTGATTTATAAACCTGTATAATCAATTTTAAGTTTGATTTTATAAAAATATTAGCTATTTATGTGCCCCTTTAAGAAAAAAATTGAAACTACGTTCGTTTATAAAAAAAACTATGGGGAATTCAATGCTGCAACAATTTTTGAGTTATCTCTAATAATTTTGGAGTTATAGGCCATTATTTGCTAGTATAAACAAAATTAAATTTTGAGTTTGACATTTTATATAAATATATGTAATTGCTGTGCCCCTTAAGGAAAAAAATTAAAACTACGTTTATTTATAAAACAAACTATGGGGAATGCAATGCTGCAACAATTTTTGAATTATCTCTAATAATTTTTGAGTTACAAGCCATTATTTGCTAGCATAAACAAAATGAAATTTTGAGTTTGACTTTTTATATAAATACTTGTAATTGCTGTGCCCCTTAAGGAAAAAAATTAAAACTACGTTCATGTATAAAGTAAACTATGCAGAATTCAATGGTGCAACAATTTTTGAACTATCTCTAATAATTTTGGAGTTACAAGCCATGAATTACACAAAAAATATTGTCAATAACAGTAATTGCTGTGCCCCTTAAGGAAAAAAATTGAAACTACGTTCGTTTATAAAACAAACTATGGGGAATTCAATGCTGCAACAATTTTTGAGTTATCTCTAATAATTTTTGAGTTACAAGCCATTATTTGCTAGCATAAACAAAATGAAATTTTGAGTTTGACTTTTTATTTAAATGCTTGTAATTGCTGTGCCCCTTAAGGAAAAAAATTAAAACGACGTCCATGTATAAAGTAAACTTTGCAGAATACAATGGTGCAACAAATTTTGAGCTATCTCTAATAATTTTGGAGTTACAAGTCATGAAATACACAAAAAATATTGTCAATAACAATACATGTATTAAAAATTTTATTGGATTTGAACTCAAGACATATGATTACAAACTAACCCTTCAAACAAATATATATTATGAGTGTGAAGATATTTTATATAGCTGTCCCTGTCTATAAATGGACTATTGATCGTTTCCTACTATCCCTCTCTCTTTTCATCCAATCAGGGAAAGGATACAAGACCTGAAGTTAGACAAAGATAGTAAATGAAATAGTAACAGTTATTAATTGCAAGAAAATTAACAATTTGGAAATTTAATTTAATTTTATTTGTTTTAAATTCAGTATAACATATGATTTGTAAATAATATATTTTTGATATTCTAAAAGGTAGGGTGTATCAAGTTTAACATTAAATATCTCGAAAAGTAATAGAGATATCGACTTGTACTTTGAAAATTTGGACTTAGCAGATAATTTTCTATAAGAAAACATATATTTCACATATTTCCTAAATATAGAAATATATAATAATCAATAAAACATATTTTGAAAATTTCTTGTTTTTACTAATTATCATTATAATTATTTTTACAATTTTCCGGCTTTTACTACCCGAGCGCCATCTAGAAAAGCGTGAATTTTCCGTACTAGCCAGTCGTGGAAAAGCTGTTCATAGTAAAGGACGCATTTTTGAAAAACTAGTATTAGTTTTCATATAAAATTTGCTGGACAATTTTAGTGAAATTTTTTAAATTTGTGAAAATTTCGGAAAAATTTAAGGATATTTTTACAGTGTATGTGTGATAAAAATGGTAGTGGATGCTTCTTTAGCAAAAAGGTATAAGATATTTTTGAGATTTTCAAAAAAAATTGAGTTTTTCAAAAAAATTTTTGAATGCATTAATATATGTATTGCTAAAATATACGTATGTAAATGATTAATTATTAGAAATTAAGGTTATTACAATCATTTTTAAAGTTAATAACAATAATTATTCAAAAATACAAGTTATTATTTTTTGAAAACTTTTAAACAAATAAAATAATTATTTCAAAAACTTGTGTTTGCTTATATCAAAATAAATTTATTTAACAAATAATGTATTCCTATACAAAAAAAATCTGTTGTGGGCAGCACAATACCTCTCGCCATTTCCATTTTATGTTATATAACTATTTGTATTGCAATTCGCTATCGAACCGTCGTTTTATAACAAAAACATTATCGAACTTTACCCAAATATTGTTTTTTATTGTATTTAACATGTCTTTTGCACACATATAATTCTAATTATATCTATTTTTTATTGTATGAGGAAGTTCCTGAATGTTAGAGATTCTTCCAATTCATTAACAAAATTGGCGGTATTTCTGATGGATATATGCATTTTACCTACAATTTTAAATATTTAATTAATAGAACAATAAGAAAGATTAAATTTACTTTAAATGTCATTAAAACAGTTAATTTTTGATACTGACATCTGTCACTTACAAACTATGTTACATTAAATTATTCTGTATATTGTAGTGCCTTTTGTCTCTAAATCTATACAAGATATAATACAAAAAATTAAGTGTATTAGATGGAGAATTTTATGTTCTTCAATATTTGTAATAACAAAAATTTCCAAAAAATAATATTTAGAAGAATTTTTCTAAGAAACTACTACTTCCGGTAGTTCAATTGTTACCAAAACCTTTTCAGCTCTTCCCAGGAATATCATATTGAGGAAACTGCAGTTAAATATTTTTTAAGTCTTACAGTATTTGAGAAACCGTGGTTCCAACACACACACACACACACACAGACATCATTTTAAAAATGTTATAATCGGATTCCAGGGACCTTAAAACGTGCTTATTTACTAAAATCTGGATACGCGATGTGTGCCAGATTAATTCTGTGACAATAATAACCAATTATTTATTTCTAATATGTTTTTGTATGTTTCATTCTTTATAGTATTAAGAGTATAGCTTTTTCCTAATGATAGCATTGGGAAATACATTAGTAGTACAAAATCAATGAATCCTTTTTTTACTTGTTCATTTTGTGACCATTAGTCGGATCATTAATATCTATTTAAAAATAAAACCATTAGAAAATACCATTAAAAACACAGATAATCAATATATATTTTATAGAAAGAATAGTGCAATTTACATAAATTCCAGATATACATACACAAGCAAGCACAATACCTCTGGCCATTTTCATATTAGGCTATATTCAGGGTGTTAAAAAATAAAAGTCACAAAGTCTTTGAAATTAAAATGTGCCCAAGATCCTGTTTTCAAAAATGTGAGAATTTTAAAAAAAGTTTCAAACTAACCCCCCCTAGAATTTAATTTTGAGAAACTTTTTTCAAATAAATTTTGTTCTTAAGTGAACCGTTTAGCCGGAAATGATTCTTGTTACAATTATGTAATAACTTTTAAATATTCGCCAGGGCTGTACTTATAAAAATTTCACAACCAAATTTTGGGTATATATGCAACTCAACCCGTAGGTTCCAAAAATCGATATGTCGACTTCGTAGGTCTACCAATTTTTGGGGTTACTGCACCTTACCCAAAAATGGGTAGCGTTAGAAAATTGGCTTATCGATTTTTGATATCTACGGCTCGAGTTATATATGTACCCCAAATTTAGTTAATTAATAATAATAAACAAAAAAGTTTTTTTCCAAAAATTTTCTTTGAAATTAAAATGATTCCAAGATTCTGTTTTTAAAAATGTGAGAATTTTAAAAAAAGTTTCAAACTAACCCCCCCTAGAATTTAATTTTGAGAAACTTTTTTCAAATAAATTTTGTTCTTAAGTGAACCATTTAGCCGGAAATGATTCTTGTTACAATTATGCAATAACTTTTAAATATTCGCCAGGCCTGTACTTATAAAAATTTCACAACCAAATTTTGGGTATATATACAACTCAACCCGTAGATTCCAAAAATCGATATGTCGACTTCGTAGGTCTACCAATTTTTGGTGTGACTGCTCCTTACCCAAAAATGGGTGGCGGTAGAAAATTGGCTTATTGATTTTTGAAATCTACGATTCGAGTTATATATGTACCCAAAATTTGGTTAAGAAATAATAATAAACAAAAAAGTTTTTTTTCAAAAATTTTCTTTTAAATTAAAATGACTCAAAGATCCTATTTTTAAAAATGTGAGAATTTTAAAAAAAGTTACAAACTAACCCCTCCTAGAATTTATTTTTGAGAAATTTTTCTCAAATAAATATTGTTCTTAAATGAATCGTTTAGCCGGAAATGTTTTTTTTTTCAATTATGCAATAACTTTTAAATATTCGCCAGGGCTGTACTTATAAAAATTTCACAACCAAATTTTGGGTATATATGCAACTCAACTCGTAGATTCCAAAAATCGATATGTCAATTTCGTAGGTCTATCAATTTTTGGGGTGACTGCTCCTTACCCAAAAATGGGTGGTGTTAGAAAATTGGCTTATCGATTTTTGGAATCTACGGCTCGAGTTATATATGTACCCAAAATTTGGTTTATAAATAATAATAAACAAAAAAGTTTTTTTTCAAAAATTTTCTTTTAAATTAAAATGACTCAAAGATCCTGTTTTTAAAAATGTGAGAATTTTAAAAAAAGTTTCAAACTAACCCCCCCTAGAATATAATTTTGAGAAACTTTTTTCAAATAAATATTGTTCTTAAATGAACCATTTAGCCGGAAATGATTCTTGTTACAATTATGCAATAACTTTTAAATATTCGCCAGGGCTGTACTTATAAAAATTTCACAACCAAATTTTGGGTATATATGCAACTCAACCCGTAGAATCCAAAAATCGATATGTCGACTTCGTAGGTCTACCAAATTTTGGGGTGACTGCTTCTTACCCAAAAATGGGTGGCGGTAGAAAATTGGCTTATCGATTTTTGAAATCTACGGCTCGAGTTATATATGTATCCCAAATTTGGTTAATTAATAATAATAAACAAAAAAGTTTTTTCCAAAAATTTTCTTTGAAATGTGTCCTCGATCCTGTTTTCAAAAATGTGAGAATTTAAAAAAAAGTTTCAAACTAACCCCCCCTAGAATTTAATTTTGAGAAACTTTTTTTCAAATAAATATTGCTCTTAAGTGAACTGTTTAGCCGGAAATGTTTTTTTTCAATTATTGTTCAAAATTTCCCGCGGTAATTTTTAAAATATCTTCTTTTTCTTTTCTAGGACAATGGAAGAGAAGTCCCCGATATCACCGCTAGTCCGGGGAGGGCGCCACCTGCACCTAATACCAGGCCTGCGCACCCTCCCGCAATGGTCATCCAAGGGGACTTTCGAAAAGTTTCCGGAATCAGCACTGAAATTTTTAAACAGATAGAAACCGTTGAAAACGATCATGATGCTACAACTGCTGCCGCCCTTGAGGTAAAAATTGTTTTAGGGTTCTGTTCATATTAAGGTTCTGTGGAACCCTAAAATATGTTGATGTTTGTTAATAAATTTTTGTATAGTTTTTAAGATTCTTAGGGATTCTAAATTAAGCCTCAAACTCCCTAAAGGTTTAGGGTTCTGTCGATATTAGTTTCTGTGGAACCTTAAAATATATTGATAATTTTCATATACTTTTATTAGGTTTTAAGTTCTTAGCGATCCTAAAATAAGTCTCAAGTTCCTCAAAAGTTTACAGGTCTGTTTATATTAAGGCTCTAAGGAACTTTTTGACATCAGTTTTAGTATACTTTTATTAGTTTTTAAGGTTCTTTGCGACCCTAAAATAAGTCTCAAGCCCCCCTAAAGGTTTAGGGTTTGTTAATATTAAGCTTTTGAAGAAATATGTTAATGTTTGTCAGTCAATTGTCATATACTTTTCAGTTTTTAAGGTTTTTAGGTACCCTAAAATAAGTTTCAAGCCCCCTAAAGGTTTACGATTTCGTTGATATTAAATTTCTGTGGAACATTGGAATATGCTGATGTTTATCAATCAATTTTCGTGTAGTTTTATTAGTTTTTAAGGTTCTTAGGGACTCTAAAATAAGTCTCAAGCCACGGAAAGGTTTAGGGTTCTGTTGATATTAAATTTCTGTAGAGTCCTAAAATATGTTGATGTTTGTCAATCAATTTTCGTATGCTTTTTTTGTTTTTAAGGTTCTTGGGGATCCTAAAATACGTCTCATGCCCCCCTAAAGGTTTAGGTTTTTGTTGATATTAAGTTTTTGTACAGCCCTAAAATATGTTGATGTTTGTCAATTTTCGTATGCTTTTTTTGTTTTTAAGGTTTTTAGGGACCCTAAAATAAGTCTCAAGCTCCCCAAAAGTTCATGATTCGTTGATATTAAATTTCTGTGGAACCCTGAAATATGCTGATGTTTATCAATCAATTTTCATTAACTTTTATTAGTTTTTAAGGTTCTTAGGGACCCTAAAATATATTTAAAGCCCCTTAAAGGTTTAGTGTTCTGTTGATATAAAGTTCAGTGGAACCCTAAAATATGTTTAAAAAATCAATTTTTTATACTTTTTACTTTTTAAGGTTCTTAAGGACCCTAAAATAAGTCTCAAACCCCCTAAAGGTTTACGGTTTCGGTGATATTAAATTTCTGTCGAACCTTGAAATTAGCTGATGTTTGTCAATTAATTTTCGTGTAGTTTTATGAGTTTTTAAGGGTCTTAGGGTCCCTAAAATAAGTCTCAAGCTCCCTAAAGGTTTAGGGTTTGTTGATATTAAGGTTCTATGGAACTCTAAAATATGATGATGTTTGTCAATCAATTTTCATGTTTTTTTTTGTTTTTAAGGTTCTTGGGGATCCTAAAATAAATCTCAAGCCCCCTAAACATTTAGGATTCTGTTGATATAAATGTTCTGTGGAACCCGAATAAATTTTTATTAGTTTTTAAGGTTCTTAAAATAATTCTCAAGCTCCCTAAAGGTTTAGAGTTTTGTTCATATTAAGATTCTATGGAACCCTACAATTTGTCGATATTGGTCAATCAATTTTCGTATAGTTTTATTAAATTTTAAGGTTCTTAGGGTCCCTAAACAAGTCTCAAGCCCCCCCTAAAGGTTTATAAATATAACGACATACAAATAAAACATGTTCAATAAATTTTGAGAACTTTAAATAAGTTTTAACAATGTTATTGTTGTCTAATAAATTGTTAAGGTCCCTAATAAAGGTATATTGTTTCACACCCATTTTTAGGCGGTGGAACGTCGGGGGGAGATGATAGTACGAATTCTCGATCCAAGACATTTGGGTCGATCAGCAGGCGAAGCTGCGAAAAAATTCTTAAGCCTACAGGTATGTCCATTTGACTAAGTTTATCCAAAAATAGACTTACAGAAATTTATTAGAAAAATTGACTAAGTATTTTTAAAAATTAACTTCCAAAGAAATTGAATAAGTATAAATAAAAGTTTAGTTCCAGAATTTGACTTCAATTACAATAATTGATAATTTTTTTTTAGGATTCTAAACATACTGTCCAACTGGTAGAAATTGTCAAAAGACCGGGTCAAACTTTGGGCCTTTACATTCGGGAAGGCAATGGAATCGATAGAAATGATGGTGTTTTTATATCGCGAATAGCTTTGGAATCTGCTGTGTATAATAGCGGATGTCTCAAAGTTGGCGACGAAATTTTGGCTGTTAATTTAGTAGACGTTACAAGAATGAGTTTAGATGACGTAGTCATAATTATGAGTATACCTAGAAGGCTAGTTCTAGCTACACGCCAACGCAAAGGTAAGTGTATTTATAAGCATTGATAACTAGTTGATTTGCTACCTATTTTTAGGTGCAAAAGGTGGTATGGGATCCCCAAACCTACCACCCAGAACTGAGCATAAACCTCCGCCAGTTGTAGTCATAAAACGAGATTTAAGGGACGACGAATCTGAAGAACAAGACGACAGGGGATCAACCGGCCCGGGTCAATCGGGATCCTTGCGCCAACGGCACACCGGCGACGGCAGAGAAATGACCGAATCCCGTTCGCGCCTAGGCTTGGGTCTTAGCGGGTATGACCCGCGATCAACCCAAGATCAAAATGGCGGTCTAGTCGACCTATATTACAACTCTCGACCTCCCGATTCCAGTGGCAATACTTGGGGGTATACGTCGGTCAACTAGTTGACCAGGTTGACCAAGTTGACTTTCCATTATTTTTAGGTACCAACCACCGCCACCTGTAATCACAGAGCAACCCAAGTCCAGTATGACTCATTTCCAAGGCCCGTATGACAGATCAACCTCTGGGGGTGGGTCAACCGGAAGTGGGTACCCTAAAACTTTGGAGAGTCTGGCGGAGAAAGTTCATAGTTTTTATTCGGGACCGCCGCCGCCTGGGATGATGGCGAATGGTAGAAGAATGTCAACTGGCACCCAACCATATAGTTCAAGACTTTCATCGCAACCTGGTCAACCGTCACCGTCTTCTTATTATGTGCAACACCCAGGAACGGGTTCTAGGCGACTTATGCCCAGATCTGGGTCTGATCAACACTTACCCAGGGTTGAATACAGTGACTATACTAGTATAACTCAAGCAGGGCGACATTCTCTACTTAGGAGTAGTTTGAAGAGCGGGTCAACTCTTAGTAGGTCAGTAGATGATCAAAAAAGTCAGTACTGACTACAATATTTATATATTCTATACACCGCTTCAGTAGTGACTTTAGTAATATTTGATAATTACAAGATTATAGTCAGTACTGACTACAACATTATTGATAGATTCTAAGTGTAGTCAGTACTGACTATGACATTCTAGGTACAACCAAAGATACGTAGACCAATCTGGCAGTCAACTACCCAATAAATATAGTCAGAGTCAGTATGCCGGCGGTGGTACTTTGACTAGACGAAACAGAAGCAGTCTTGACTACAGCAGCGATACTGAAGCAACATGCGGCCCTAGAAGCAGCTATTATTATTATAGGAATCAAAGTTCGATGCCCCATAGCACAATACCAACTTTAGCGAGAAATAACACCCTAACATCAACTGATATTTCCACTAAATTTAATTCGTTACCCCGAGACACTAGAGGGTCAACTAGAATGCAGCTTAGTAAGCGATTTGGGGACCGGTCAACAGTGTCCCTTTTGAGTCAAGATGAGTCAGATGGAACCTTAAGCGCACCGGAAATGCCTACAATTCGACGAGACAGAGGTACAAAATTTTTTTGCTCTCATTAAATAAATAACATTATTTTTTTAATAGGTCGTATACCATCTTCACCTAGTGTTTTTACGTCTGATGAATATAGAGCTTGGTTAAGTCGTACCCCGTCAACTAGCGCCATCTACGAACAAATACGTGCAAGTCGAGACGTGCTGAATCAACAAAGGGCTGCTAGGTTTACGTATAGTGCTGAAAATATTCATGCGGCGTTGAAAGAAGTGAGTATTTTTTATTTAAATGCTTGTAGTTTTTGGACACCCTGTAGAAAAAATTTGAAATTAGGGTCACTTATAAAACAAAACCTAAGGATTTTTTTGGTGTAAAGATATTTGAATTATCTCTTTTAGTTTAGAAGATATAAGGCATAATATCTTAGGGTTCCGCGTTACAATATCTCGTTTCATATAAATGTTTGTAATTTTTGGACACCCTATTAACACAACTTGAAATTAGGGCCACTTATAAAACAAAACATAAGGAATATTTTGGTGAACAGATATTTGAATTATCTCATTTGGTTTAGAAGATACAAGCCTTAATATGTTAGGGTTCCTCGTTACAATATCTCGTTTCATATAAATGTTTGTAATTTTTGGACAGCCTGTAGAAATAAATTGAAATTAGGGCCATTTATAAAACAAAACCTAAGGATTTTTTGGGTGTAAAGATATTTGAATTATCTCATTTGGTTCAGAAGATACACGCCTTAATATCTTAGGGTTCCTCGTTACAATATCTCGTTTCATATAAATGTTTGTATTTTTTGAAAATCCTATACATAAAAAATTGAAATTAGTGCCATTTATAAAACTAAACCTAAGAAATATTTTGCTGAACAAATATATGAAATATCTCATTTGGTTTAGAAGATACAATCCTTAATATCTTAGGGTTCCGCGTTACAATATCTCGTTTCATATAAATGTTTGTAATTTTTTGACTTCCTGTAGAAAAAAATTGAAATTAGGGCCACTAATAAAACAAAACCTAAGATATATTTTGGTGAACAGATATTTGAATTATCTCATTTAGTTTAGAAGATACAAGCCTTAATATTTTAGGGTTCCGTGAAATTAATGCAAAAAATTTAGGCTGAGTTTAAGGATGTGTAGTTTATTATTGTGCTTTATTTACAGGGAGATAATTACGGTTACGGATACGGAAGTCGTCCGGGAGTAACATCAACTTTAGACAGGCATTTTGGCGGGAGTCGAACCCAAAACCCTTCAATCCCAAGCCGATCACTTTCAAGCCAACATATAACTAGTTCTACAAGTGGTAAGCAATAAAAATACTTTATTTTTTTGGTATTTTATTGTTGTAGTTACGTGTTTTACAGCACTGTTTTTTTTTCTTTAACGAAAGAATTTGACGAAGTCCATTCGTATATAACAATAAATTGTTCCTTAATGTTATTTAAGGTTCTTTTCCATGTATTTAGAAAAAAAAAAATTTGAAATTAAAAGGTTCTGTCAAAATTTTGAACATTCTTCTTATTTTAAGGCTCTAAGATGTACTAAAAATTAGGGCCCATTGAAGTTTTTCAAAACTTCTAATTTTAAGGTTTTAAGGTGACAAGATGAACTCTCTTTAAATTTTAAAGCTCTAAGATACTTCAAATCTTTAGGGTCCATTCAAGATTTCTTTTTGAAATTGTAAGGTCTACTAGAATTCTAATTTTAAGGTTCCGTCCGAAATTTTGAGGAAAAACTTTTAGTTTTAAGGTTTTAAGGTGACAACACGAACCCTTTTCGACTTTAAGGCTGTAAGGTGTTTCAAATATTTAGGGTTCATTTACGATTTCTTGTTCAAATTGCAAGGTCTCCTAATTTTCAAATTTTAAGGTTCCGTCTCAAATTTTGGGAAAAAAATTTTAGTTTTAAGGTGACAACACAAACCCTCTTTGACTTTAAAGCTCTAAGGTGTTTCAAATATTTAGGGTTCATTTAAGATTTCTTGTTGAAATTGCAAAGTCTCCAAATTTTTAAATTTTAAGGTTCCGTCCGAAATTTTGAGGAAAACTTTTAGTTTTAAGGTTTTAAGGTGACAACACGAACCCTCTTCGACTTTAAGGCTGTAAGGTATTTCAAATATTTAGGGTTCATTTAAGATTTCTAATTTTTAAATTTTAAGGTTCTGTCTCAAATTCTGAGAAAAAACTTTTAGTTTTAAGGTAACAACACGAACCCTCTTCGATTTTAAGGCTCTAAGGTGTTTCAAATATTTAGGTTTCATTTAAGATTTCTTGTTGAAATTGTAAAGCTTCTCCTATTTTTCAAATTTTAAGGATCCGTCTAAGATTAAGACAAATATTGCCAATTTTAAGGTTCAAAAATGATGAGACGTAGTCTATAAATTTTAAGGTTCTAAGGTGTTTCAAATATTTAGGGTCCATTCAAGATTTCTTTTTGAAATTGCAGTCTCCTAATTTTCAAATTTTAAGGTTTCGTCCGAAATTTTGAGGACTTTTATAGTTTTAAGGTTTTAAGGTGACAACACGAACCCTCTTCGACTTTAAGGTTCTAAGGTGTTTCAAATATTTAGGGTTCATTGAAGCTTTTTCCGGATATAAAGTCACTTCCACATTTTAAGGTTCTGTCAAATATTTTGGAACCAAAAAATCCAATTTTACTGTTTTAAGGTTTGTTGTACAAATTATAGTTTTCGACATTTTTCAAATTTTAAGGTTCCGTCGCATTTAGAAGCAAACATTCTTTACATTTTAAGGTTCATATATAAAATATAAAAATTTTAAGGTTCGATTCGTGATTTATTCTATAAATTGTGAATCTCATTTTACATTTACATCATTGTCACTGAAAAATGGAAGAAATTTAAGGTTAGGTAGATTAGTTTCTACATATATCTAGTTCTAGTTACTACATAAATGATTCTAATTGTTACGTACCCTTTTCGTCATTCTTTTTTTTATCATTTGATCAAGGGACGTCATTATTGTTATCGGAATAAAACTTGGTCAAATCTTTTCGTTTCTTTTTCGTTCGTAACTCGGAACAGCACTACGTAAGTCGGACCACTAGCCACTAGTACTCCAGGACGTCTGTCCAACACTTTAACACTTTTCACGATTATTTTGCGTAGTGCATGTGCTTGTTGTATAATGGCGACATCTAAGTTCCGGAGGACAAATTAATTGTCTGATAGGATTAGGGTCTACAAGGTCACCGAGCATGCGACGTATGCGACATCTACTCGAACTGGAACAAACTCGTTTGGGGGTCATACCTAACCCTAGCCCCGTACCGACGCCTAGCAGCACTTTACCAAGAAGTCAACAAAGACAAATAGATATTAATCCGGCTGGTAATTAATATCATAAACGCACCTTACGCGCCTTAAAACATATAATTATTTACAGAATTTCTCAAATATAAATTGGATAAATCAACTTCTCAAAATTCTGGGTCGATGACTGGTCTTAGTAGCTTATCAATGAGCCAATCAAATCAAAGTGATGAACGTGGTGTTAGCGGCATGTTGTGGGTACATCTACTCGCCGGTAGGGGGCTAAGAGCTTCAGGGGTTGGCAGTACTGCGAGCACGCCGGTGACACCTAGCGGGAGCAGTCCAAGTATTGGTAAGCGCGAAATTTGAATTTTTAATTTTTTCTTGCGTTCAAATGATGATAACTCTGAAGCTAATAGAGATACAAGGATGAACGATGAAAATTTGGATTCAGCGTAGTTTTTTACACATATGCTCTAATTTTTGTTAATATTAAACGACTAGAAAAAAATTTAGACAACAATAAATAAAAAATCAATTTTTTGTTTAACTAAATTTTGTAATTAAGTAACGATAACTCTGAAACTAATAGAGATACAGGGATGAACGATGAAAATTTATTTTCAGCGTAGTTTTTTACATATATGTATTAATTTTTGTTAATATTAACAGATTAGAAAAAATTTGAAACAACTATAAATAAAAAATGTTTTTATTGCATGTTTCTTTTTTGATTTAATATTACATATCTCAGAAACTAAAAGAGATAATCATTTAAACTTTTCAAATTTGAAATCAGCATACTTTTTTCTATATATGAACTTATTTTCAAAAATTTCAAATCACTAAAAAAAATTTTTTTTAATTTTTTTGAAGATTTTGTTATATCATATTTAAACATCAGTATCTCAAAAACTAAACAAGATAGCAACTTGCACGTTTCAAATTTGAATTCTGCACACTTTTTTCAATAGGTACTCATATTTTTAGAAATTTTGAATGGCTGAAAATAATTTGAGACATGTTTTTCAAAATTTGTTTGATAATTCCAATATTATTAAATTTAAACATCAATATCTCAAAAACTAAACGAGATAGCAACTTGTACGTTTCAAATTTGAATTCTGCATACTTTTTTCTATAGGTACCTGTATTTTCAGTAATTTTGAATGGCTGAAAATAATTTGAGACATTTTTTTTGAAAAATTGTTTATTAAAATACTTTTAGAAATATTTTTTTGTTAATCATTGGTTTTTTCGTGTTATATCTTTGATTGCACATCTTTCTTTGGGAAGACCAATGCACTATTTATAGTTGAGTAATTTTACAATAGATGGCTAATATACGATAAAAAGTTTAGTAATTGAATCATAGATGTCTCTCATATTACGATTTGAAAATTTGGTTATAAATTTAAGGACATTTTTTGGACTTTTTATAGGCTCCAGTGGTCTACGAGACCTATACTGCGTTTTAGAATGCGATAGGGTTCACAAGGCCCGAACAGTGGTATGTATATAGGCCCCTTAGGGGACTATATGTCCTATATGATATTATTTGTTCAAGGTTCGTACAGGCGACTTAGTTTTTGATTGGGATGAGTCTTTTGAGTTAGATTTAGTCAATAATAAAGACTTAGATTTATTAATATATTCTTGGGATCCCCAGTATAGACATAAATTATGTTATAAAGGATCTGTACATTTACCTAGCTTATTGAGGGAAAGTCCAATACATCAATTGGCTCTTAAAATAGAACCACGGGGTTTGTAAGAAATTATTGTCAAATTTGAACAATACTAAGTTGTTCACTTTTAGGGACATTATATTTAAGATTAAGACATACTGATTCTATACAATTATATAGAAGAAGAGGACTACCCAGTTTAACATTGTCTAGGACTACAAACCCACCGTTGTTTGGCGCAGACTTAGAGGCAGTGGTAAGTGGTCAACTTGCTTAAAAAAATCTATTCTGGACAGCACAATACCTCCCGCTATTTACCAATACTCCAAACTATATTAAGCTCTTTTGCATAATTGTTCTATCTTGTATTTTCTTTTAAAAATGTCACCATTATTAATCTGAAATTATCTGTTTTTCACATACATTTAAAATATGAACTGTGTAACTAAAACGCAATCTGTGTAAATTTTTCGCTATACATAATCCATTTCGTAAATGTATAGTTGTAAACTGATATTTGACATTTAGAAAACACGTGCTTATTAACAGATCAACATGTACATGGTGGAGGAGCTTAAGTTTTTTCATTAAGAAAAAATGGTGGAGGAACTTAAGTTTTTTTTATTTAGAAAAATGGTGGAGGAGCCTAAGTTTTTTCATTAAGAAAAAATGGTGGAGGAGCCTAAGTTTTTTCATTAAGAAAAAATGGAGGAGCCTAAGTTTTTCCACTAAAGAAAAAATGGAGGAGTCTAAGTTTTTTCACTAAAGAAAAAATGGTGGAGGAGCCTAAGTTTTTTTTATTAAGGAAAAGTGGTGGAGGAGCCTAAGTTTTTTTTATTAAGGAAAAATGGTGGAGGAGCCTAAGTTTTTTCATTAAGAAAAAATGGTGGTGGAGCCTATCAGTTTTTTATTAAGAAAAAATGGTGGAGGAGCCTAAGTTTTTTCATTAAGAAAAATGGTGGAGAAGCGTATTCGTTTTTCCATTAAGAAAAAATGGTGAAGTTTTTTCATTAAAAAGATATTCTTTGACAGTAAATATACAGACTCTACACAGTTAACGTATCTTCAAGAATACAGAAAATGAAAAAACTAATAGGCTCCTCCACCATTTTTTTTTAATGAAAAAACTTAGGCTCCTCCCCCATTTTTTCTTAATGAAAAGATTTAGGCTCCTCCACCATTTTTTCTTAATGAAAAATCTTAGGCTCCTCCACCATTTTTCTTAATGAAAAACTTAGGCTCCTCCACCATTTTTTCTTTAATTAAAAAACTTAGGCTCCTCCACCATTTTTTCTTAATGAAAAGATTTAGGCTCCTCCACCATTTCCTCTTAATGAAAAGACTTAGGCTCCTCCACCATTTTTTTAAATGAAAAAACTTAGGTTCCTCCACCATTTTTTCCTAATAAAAAGATTTAGACTCCTCCACCATTTCTACTTAATGAAAAAACTTAGGCTTCTCCACCATTTCGTCTTAATGAGAAAACTTAGGCTCCTCCACCATTTTTCCTTAACTTCTATTTTATGAAATTTAATATTAATATTTAATCTGAAACATCAAATTATATCGAATTATATATAGCTATGTATGTAATAAGTTGCGAAATGGTAATATTTTAGGCACTCGACGTGAAATTTGTACGCACGAGCGTAAGCTAGTGATACAACCCGTCAAATCCTAAAACACTCATTTGACAATTATACACAAGATTTTTTGTAATAGCGTTTTAAAACAAATCATTTTGTTATTCTAAAGTAAATAAAATAAATATATCATCACGGCATATTACCCATTTCTGGGTGTGCCACAATCTGCTTTATCGCAATATCGGTAACGATGAAGACATATTTATACACGTGTCACTTTTGTGCCATTTCAAATTCGAAATATTTGGCGTCGGTCGGGATCGAACCTGCTTCGAAACTAAAGTTTTGCCACATCATATATGTTACTAGCGCGCCTAAACCCTAAATACTAAATGTGAAAATGCAACATCCCACCCCAAAACTTAAAATTGTTTTAGGTCACAAGGGAATCAAAAACTGGTGTTGTACCGGGTGGTGTCGCCACATCAATTGCTCTAGCTAATACGATTCAAGTTCCTATTATTATCAAACGATGTGTTGAAGAAATAGAACGAAGAGGACTTGACATTATAGGGCTGTATAGACTTTGTGGTTCTGCTACTAAAAAAAGAATTCTTAGAGAAGCATTTGAACGAAATAGCAGAAGCGTAGATTTGACGCCCGATAATGTTCCAGATATTAATGTCATTACAGGAGTCCTGAAGGACTATTTGAGAGAGTTACCGGAACCATTATTTACTAAATGTTTGTATCAGATGTTGGTGGATGCATTAGGTAAGTGTTATTATTTTATTTTGTCTTCTGGAAGTTCAACTTCATATATAGTATTTGGTCTTCGTCCGATTTAAAATTTTTTTTTAAGTTATATCTGTTACTTGAATTCCTTTTTGATGACGTAGTATTCACGGAATACTTATTAAAACAACCAATTACAAAACAATTACATATTGCAGATATGGAACGCTGTTTTACTATTTATTCTACATTTAAAGACATCTTCAATTATTTAAAGACGTCAAAAATTTAATTTCAGATATCCTTAATTATTAAAAGACATCAAAAATTGAATTATAGACATCTTTAAATAATTAAGGACGTCTAAAATTAATTTCAGACATCCTTAAATAATTTAGGATGTCAAAAGTTGAATATTAGATATCCAGAATTGAATAAAGGATATCGAAAATACATTTATAGATATCAAAAATTAAATTGAACATGTCCAGAATTCAATTTTGGATATCTGTATTTGAATTTTTGATATCTTTAATTCCATTTTTGATATCCTTAATTCAATTCTTGATATCCTTAAACAAATTTTTGATATCAAGAATTTGAATTTGACATCTTAAATTAATTTTGGATATCAAGAATTGAATTATGGATATCACATCTCCATAAATAACATGTCCAGAATTCGAATTTTTGATATCTTAATTTAATTTTGGAAATCAGGAACTCAATTTTTGATATCAAGAATTGAATTTTTGATATCAAGATTTGAATTTTTGATATCAAGAATTGAATTTTTGATATCAAGAACTCAATTTTTGATATCCAGAATTGAATTTTTGATATCAAGAATTGAATTTTTGATATCAAGAATTCAATTTTTGATATCAAGAATTTAATTTTTGATATCAAGAATTTAATTTTGGATATCTAGAATTCAATTTTTGATATCCATTATTCAAATCTTGATACCAAAATTAATTTAGGACGTCAAAAATTCGAATTCTGGACATGTTATTTACGGAGATGTGATATCCATAATTCAATTCTTGATATCAAAAATTAATTTAGGACGTCAAAAATTCGAATTCTGGACATGTTGTTTATGGAGATGTTATATCCAGAATTGAATTTTTGATATTCAAAATTCAATTTTTGATATCTTTAATTTAATTTTTGATATCCTTAATTTAATTCTTCATATCCTTAATTCAATTCTTGATATCTAAAAAAGAATTTTTGATATCTATAAATATTTGAATTTATGACGTCTTTAAAACATTTTGGATATCAAAAAATATTATAAGAACATCAAATGAATTAAAGACGTCTTTATTTCATTTAATGACGTCTTTATATAATTTAACATATCTTTAAATATGCAGATCTTATAAAACACTGGCGAGAAGAGTACATCTCTATCCCGTCTGAGTAAATAAACTAGCCTCTCTTTTACAGGGGAGTTACTGAACACCTGGCACTTAACCGTCAAAATTAATCATGCTATCTATCTATTGTCTCTTTCTAATGTCCGTGATTGTTACGTCACAGCTTTCAAGGACATTGTATAGAAGGCAAAAGTAATAGTTTTCAGAAATTAATTAAATATATTAAGAAATTTATTTAAATGAATTTCTAGTATTTTCTATTAAAACAAAAATTATTGCCAGATTTACTATCTATGGGGTTAGCTCTACGATCGTTGTACACTTACTTGCAAAACACCCTGTATATATATATTTTTTTTTTCTAGGTGTATGCCTTCCAGACGATCCCGAAGGCAACGCAAAATTAATGTTTTCGATATTAGATTGTTTGCCTCGTATAAATAGGGTGAGTTTTTTTAAGTTTTAATACTTTATGACCTAAAGACTATAATAATATTTAATAATAAAACAAATAACATTTATAATTATAACTAAATCGAAGAACGTTCAGTATGTTTAAATTATTTTTTATTTACAGTTTTGCTGTATAAAATAGTTTTAAAACATATTTTTAAAAAGTTGCAAAAACCAGCCATGTTGTGACGTCACAGGTTCCAAACCTAAGTTCAGACTCATTCCAAACAGACATTTTATATAGACAGAGAATTTCTAAAAGAAAAATATATATTTAGAACATAAATTAAGGATTACATATCTAAATATGCTATAATATATTAATATAACATCGTTCTATTCATTTTTATAAATATAATTTTATTTGGCGTGAACTTATCTACACGTTGCATATCAGCTGTTTCACTTTTGGTTTGGGATTAGACGATAGAAGGTTATAAACGCACGTGAGACATTGAATATATTGTAGAATATTACTACCAAGTTTATATATCTACCCATTTTTGAATTATTGCCCCAAAAGTCAATATACCCCATATTTAGATAAAATCTTCAAAATTTTCAAAAATCTAATTTTTATGTATCTAGATACTTCTCAATGCGCTGATTCCAAATTTTGAAACCGCAGGTCGATATCTCTTTTCGTTCTCGAGATATTTAGATTCAAAGTTTTGCTAAAAACTGCCCATTTTTGGGTAGTAACCCAAAAATGGGTCGAGATATGAATTTGGCGATACCACCATTCGATTCTACGGGCAAAATTACATAAGTGTACCAATTTTCATAATTTTTGTCCAACCCGTTCATTTTTTATGAATAAAAGTTTGAAAATGGCCAAAATCTGAAAAAATCGTAAGGGGTACCCCTTAGGATTTTTTCAGATTTTGGCCATTTTCAGTCATTTTGCTTTAGAGATTGTATGCGCTGTTCAAAAATTATGAAAATTGGTATACTTATGTAATTTTGCCCGTAGAATCGAATGGTGTTGTCGCCAAGTTCATATCTCGACCCATTTTTGGGTTACCACCCAAAAATGGGCAGTTTTGAGCAAAACTTTGAATGTAAATATCTCGAGAACGAAAAGAGATATCGACCTGCGGTTTCAAAATTTGGAATCAGCGCATTGAGAAGTATCTAGATACATAAAAATTAGATTTTTGAAAATTTTGAAGTTTTTATCTAAATATGGGGGCAATACAGTTA
Organism: Ophonus ardosiacus; assembly: GCA_943142095.1. Lineage (NCBI taxonomy): Eukaryota > Metazoa > Arthropoda > Insecta > Coleoptera > Carabidae > Ophonus > Ophonus ardosiacus. Next base: position 18,979,617 of record OW964840.1, read on the forward strand.
TCACTTTTCTTTTAATTCCATTTTAGGCCACGCTAATATTTCTTATGGACCATTTGGCGCTAGTAGTGAGTGCGTGTGACAGAAACAAAATGTCCGCCCAGAACTTAGCCATGGCGATGGGTCCGCCATTAATGCTACATTCAACGCAAGATACGCCATCTAGTAGTATGCCGTCAAAAACAAGTGATATCGATTACGAGCAGCCAATAGGAGTGCTGAAATATCTTCTTCAAATATGGCCGCCTCCTAAGTCAGGTAATGTGCAGTAGACAAGTCACTTAGGATAACGTAAATTGTATCGTAATTATTTTCTACTGTAATGTAAAAAATTATAAGAAATAGTCACTTTTTCTAATAGGTATTTTAAAAAATAAGGTTGGTACGCACTTTTTTTTAGTTTGACACTACACAACAGGTTTTAACACGCATAGACATGCATAGACTAGTGGCTGTGGTTCCGCATAAATTCTGGGGTCTAGAAATAGATTCTAGAATTTTTCAGGCACAAAATAGTTTATGTAGATTTAATAATTTTATTGAAAAATATTTTAAAAGTAAAAAACACTTCAAACTTAACAAATATACGAGTACTTATATTACGTATTTATTTTAGTTTTTTATTGTTTTGTTTATTTCTTTATTTTCATGATTAGTATTTATTTAGTCATCCAAATTTACTTTGTCGCCTTCAAAATAGACCCCATTAGGTGCGATATATATATATATATCGAAGCAGTTTTTCATTCTTAACATTTTTATTTAGTACACTTTTGTTCTAAAATTATTAAGTAAAGAGATATAGTCAAAACATAATTTTAACATTGAATTTCCCATTCGGAACAAGTAGACACCCGGTGTATATATATATATATATATATATATATATATATATATATATATATATTGCCAAGTCAAGCCTATATATATATATATATATATACCACCAAGTCAAGTCTATATATATATATATTGAATTTCCCATTCGGAACAAGGAGACACCCGGTATATATATATACCACCAAGTCAAGCTTATATATATATATATATATATATATATATATATATATATATATACCACCAAGTCAAGCCTATATATATATATATATATATATATATATATATGCCGCAAAGTCAAGCCTATGTATATATAATAACCACTTTAAAAAAAATTGAGAAAAATAGCATTTTTCATTACATAAAAAAAGATAAAAGAACGGATGTTTGGGATAGGTTTCCTTCAATATTAACTTTAGGTAATAGAATATTCAAAATGTTCTTTATTTGTTTTTATGTAATAAAAAATGTTATTTTCCTCAAATTTTTATAGTGGATATTATTCCTTTTCATATGTTGCTCCGCATATATATATATATATATATATATATATATATATATATATATATATATATATATGCTTGACTTTGCGGTATATATATATATATATATATATATATATATATATATATATATATATATATATAGGCTTGATTTGGTAGTATATGTATAAGTATAGTATTTTTTGTGCTGTAAAATAAAAAACAAACATTTTCGAATGTGAGTTTTTATAATTTTCTTATCATTTTAGAAACTAATATAATATTTTCATTACATAAACACATTCTCAAAACATTAATAAAAAATTGTGTAAAAAATTCGTCTGTTAAAATAAAAATTGTGAAGAAATTTAAATGCGGTAATTTTTTGGAAAAAATGTGAGTTTTTAAATATTCGCAATTAGATAGAACATTACGAAAAACACTTATCAAATTTGTCGGAAAATTACGTAACTTTTAACTTAACTTTAAGGTAAATAAGAAGGTTTGGATCGCCAACTACAATTGTACCGAAATGCTCCAACATGGCGGCGTTCATTCACAAATGATGTATTTAAAATGGCCGCCATACACTATCCAGATATGTATAGAAATCGTGGTTGAACCCCAAATTTATTGCAGCCAAACACCCTTTGAAATCCTCCCTAAGTCTTTCTTAAACCGGGCTGTACTACCCTTAGAATACCTCCCTAAGTCCAGCCTAAGCCAGCCTGCAAAGGCCGGGCTGTACTACCCGTAAAAGACTGCCCTAAGCTCAGCCTAAGCTAGCCTGCAATGGCCGGGGTGCACAACCCGTATAAAACCTCCCCGTTTTGCGGAAAATACCCTGCGAAGAGCGGCCGGTACAACCCTGTCATCCCCGTAGTTCATCCTAAGCTGGGCTGCATAGAGCGGCCGGTACGAACCTGTCACTCCCACAGCTCATTCTAAGGGCTGTACGACCGCCGAACCCCCTAAGACTGTCGTGTTTCCAGACAGGTCGTCGCGGGGCTGTAGTGTGCGGGCAGCGTGGAGGAGGTCTCAATGCGTGTCCAGCGGGTCCGGGGGCGCAGGGGGGCCAGGCGCAGGGCCCCCAGGGGCACCAGGGGCTGCAGGGATCTTATCGAGGGCAGTGTCAGCGCTCAGCGGCTCAGTGTCTTCCTCTTCCTCGCTCTCAAGCATCGGAGCGCAGAGATCGACCCATACTGGGCCCATCACACCAGACACTAGTAAGTGGATAACTATTTTACTCGCAGTTGAAAAATAATTGTATAGGGTGCGTGCATTTTAACTTCAAGCCCCAAGGGAAGAAAGCGGTGTTGACATGTTCAATTTAAACCCCATATCTTAATTTTAAATAATCTGTTGTGGCCAGCACAAGACCTCTCGCCATTTCCATATTAGGCTATATTAACATATCTAGTACACACAAAAACACATCTTTATATATTTTTATATTTTTTGAGATTCTTGATTCATTGATGAAATTGGCAGTATTTCTGAAAGATATACTGGTGTCTCATAACTCGCGCCCCAGAGCGAATGACAAGGTGAATAAAAAAGGCAAAGTCTTACCATGTATTCAGCCGCTGATTACTTAGAAATGATTATAATTTTCGGAGAATGTGGACAATAATATTTTACACAGCTGCTACAACACGTTGCACCGTACGATATAAATGATGATCTCGGATGACACCTTCGCTAACTTAAATTTGCTGACAGTGAAAAGTCTACTCTAAAGTGTAAGTCAAACAAATTTTGTAACTCACTAGTAGTATTTTTAAAACCTAGCAACCAGTTTTATTTTGTAATAATGTCATCACACCTGAAGATATCCTTCCGGGATTGGTGGATTAAAAAGTCTTGTAACTCCGTTATACAAGCAGCCGCAAATTATTTTTTATTTGTTGGCAACCTATTGTCATCGGCAAGTGTCAGTTTCGTCTGGGGCGCGAGTTGTGAAACACCCTGTATATGTAATATATGTATCTATAATTATAAATATTTAATTAATAATAAAATAAGATATATTAAATGTACTTTCCAAAAAATCTGGATGTACGATTTTTAGCATGATTCTAATACCTCTCTTAGTGAGAGGTAAAAATCTGATGTAACTAGCACATTACCTCCCGTCAATTCTATGTATTTTGTTAGAGGCTTGGTATGCAGAACTTGATCTTAAACTGTACGTACTCTATAAGTCACTTAATTTCCAGCTAATATTTTTTATTTTGTCCAATTAAACTCAAATATTTGAAACTTAAATGACATATTTCAATTTTTATAGGCATTCTATTAGTGATTTATTAGTGCTATACTAGTTTAGTAGCTTGCTATTTTCTATTTTATTATCACTAACACGTACATACACTGTTGCCACATTACATTTACAGAGAAAATACCACCCTTTGGCAACACTGCCAAGAACGGCAACATTGCGTCCACTGCTACCAACCCAACTTTACACCATACTTGGCAGTCCTACATCACCAGAAATAAATTCCCCTAACACAGTTGACGAGAAACCAACAAAGAAAACAAAAATTGATAGAACTCGACACAAAACTTGTACGTTGCTTACGTTTCTTTAGATTTTAGTCAAATTTTAACCAATTAATCAAATTATTTTCATTTTTTGTTTGAAGTTTTGTTAGTTTTTTTTTCAACCCTTATAAGCCCTAGTTTTAGTTTCTGAAATGGCTTGTATTTTTATTTAATTTTTTTTTGCTCAAACAGCAATAATATTTAACTGTTCCTGTACACATATACAAAATTTCCAAAAAAAAAATGTTCAAATAATTTGTATAATATTTAAAAAATATTGTTGTTGTTCCTTTCTATTTTTTATTTTCACACTTATACTTTTTCATATAAAGCACAAACATTAATACCATGCTTGAAACCTATGTACCATAAAACTTTAAAATATTGTTAATGTACGAAGTGTCTACAAAATAACGAGATTGATCTTAGAACATTGTCAAAATATAAAATATTGCTTCCGTCCACGTAATTCCCTCCCCGTACCCTACACCGCCCGATGCGAATATTCCATTGTTGGAAGCAATGCCTGCGGCCTTTTTTGTTAGGTTGTTCATAAGCTCTGCCGCTTTTCTATAACTACATCTCGGCCCCGAATTTGGTGTCTTTTAACGCAGAATTACAATTTGTATTTCGTCAAAAATGTCTTGCTGAACAGGACGTTTTGTTCCGGCGCGTTGTCTTACATTTCAGCCCTTTTTCTTCTCACCCGTGCATGAAACCTTCTTGTAGTATGCTTGGTTAACGAAATGCCCTTCAGGCACCCAATCTAAGTGAACAATCACTTATAATGAGCACGGCCGAGGCGCTAATCGTCTCCGATCTCTTTTCTTCCTTCTTTAAATCTTCTAAACTGCTCGAAAACTTGAGTACTAGATAGACCCTCATCACCATAAACATTCTTCAACAATTCGTACATTTCTGTAGCGGATTTTTTAATTTCATATTGACACTAACATAATTCCGGCGGAGTACGAAAAAGTAGTTAACTTCCATCAAAGGCTACTGCCGAACGGTTTGCCTAATTATCTTGAAATTTGAACAGTGGATGGAGGGAAGATGACAAATAATAAATCTCGTTATTTATTTGCCACATCTCGTATATCCCAAAAATAATATAGTTAACAAAAAAAATTCTTCGATGATTTGTTCTGCCCCTAGCCGAATGTGTTGCCTCTAGCCTGTACCCTCCGTCCAGGCTAAAGGAAACACATATTTGTTTTGAAGTTTATCTAACCCCTAAATGTCAACATATTATTTCTGGGATAAATATTAAATATAAATTTATTTAATTTATTATATGTGGGGTATATTCTGTGTTTTTTATTTATAGGGCCAATCGTTAGCAGTAAACAAAGGGTCCTACCGTCCACTCTCACCCCGGGTCGCTCCCAGTCAGCCTCAACAGCAACCTGCCTCCGGACTCAAACCCAGACAGGTAAGGTCGTTAATTACTGAACTCAAAAAACTTTAAATTTTTGCGAAATTTTGCAATGTTTGGGGGGCGATTTCTCTGAAACTATTAAAGGTAGACAGTTGTACAATAAAAATTTAGAATCCTTGGGGTCTTTTTTATATATGTACCACTTTTCAATTAATTTTTTTAATTCATACGGTTTTTATGTAATGTTATATAAAAAATGAGCAAACTTTTTTGGTGAAAAAATTTAACAATTTTTCAGAAATTTTGACAACCTTTGAGGACCGATATCTCTGAAACTATTAGAGATAGAAGGTTGTACGATAAAAAATTGAAATCCTTGGGGTTTCTTTTATATATGTACCAATTTTCAATTATTTTTTTTAATTCGTTCGGTTTTTATGTAGTGTTATATAAAAAATGACCAAACTTTTTTGGTGAAAAAATTTAACAATTTTTCAGAAATTTTGACAAAGTTTGAGGACCGATATCTCTGAAACTATTAGAGATAGAAGGTTGTACGATAAAAATATGGAATCCTTGTAGTCTCTTTTATATATGTACCAATTTTTAATTAATGATTTTAATTGGTTCGGTTTTTATGTAATATTATATAAAAAATGACCAAACTTTTTTGGTGAAAAAATTTAACAATATTTCAGAAATTTTGACAATGTTTGAGGACCGATATCTCTGAAACTATTAGAGATAGAAGGTTGTACGATGAAAATTTGGAATCCTTAGAGTCTCTTTTGTATATGTACAAATTTTCAATATATTATTTTGAGTGGTTCGGTTTTTATGTAATGTTATATAAAAAATGAGCAAACTTTTTGAAAAATTCCAAAATCAAATTTAACAAAAAGTGGTACACCCTGTGGATTTCATATTTTCAATGGCCGTTCTTTTATTTGTTCTAGATTTTGAAATATTGGCCTTCAAAATGACACTCTTTCCTTTCTAGGTGATAGTCTCTTCGCCCGGTTCACCCAGTAGTAGCAGCTCTAGCCAATCCGGCTCCGATTCCGTTAAGCACTGCCTGCCGTCAGTCCAATCAAGCCGCGTGAACAGCCCTGCCATGCGTCATTCCCCCACCCCTTCCGTTGTGCTCCAATCACCTCGCCCCTCCCCTTCCATAAGTTCCTTAGCCAATCCGAATCGCGCTAGCCCAAGCCGAGCAAGCCCCGCGTTGGGCGCTAATAGCAGGTCCAGTAGCCCGGCCTTAAGTCAAGGCTACAGTAACCAACGCGAAGGAGGCTACGGGATGACCACTCAGAATACAGGGGACGCTAAAAAAGATAATGTGGTTTATTCACAACCAAATACAACAAGTTTCAACTTGTATACGAGTTATCAACCGACTTATGCAAGTACAAACCCGTTTTTGACAGGCGCGTATATGCAGCCATACATTCCCGGACAGACTAGTTTCGCTGACTTAAAATTTAACGGAATTGATAACAAAAAACCGTTTTATGACCAGTATAGTGAATCAAGCGCTAAATATAATACTTTAGGGTCAAAAAATTCTTATCACGAATCTAATACTAACCCAATTTATACAAGTTCGGAAAGCACAAAATATAACACAATTGGCAAATCAGGGTATTCGAATTATGAGCAAAATATGACCAATAAAATGAATAATCGCGTATATGATCAAGGTTCAAATAATTCACAGAATATGCTAACTGTAGAAGATACACCAACCCCTACGTCGAGTATAGAAACTGAAGATTCAGCAACCAGAGAAATCGCTGAGAAAGATATTGAAGGTGACGGAGAACTTAGTGATTAAAAAAAGTAATTTTTTTATCATTTTCAAGGTATGTACAAAATTTTCTTTGCATTTTTGTCTATCTAGTTCTTCGAGACATACAGTATATATTGAAACAACTTTAAAATTTGTGTTCATTGGCCCTTGAAACCTCCTTCTAACCCCCCACTACTATCTCTTGTTTCCTATTGGTCGACATGCTGCCCCGGGCGTTTCTCATTGGTTAATATTTAACACATAGCTCCCTAGCTGTATTCTGATTGGTCGATGTGCCGTAGCTTACTAATATGGAGTGTGCTGATTGGTGTATATGTTTGGGGATGAGTACAGGGGTGAATTTGATTGGATGACGGTTTTAAAGGAGTGTTTGGATTGGGAGAATTTAAAGGCAGCATAAAAAGACATTTATTAGTGAATATTAGTTAATATATATAAAATGGGCTTTTAGAGTATTTAATATATATAATTAATATAGAATCATTGTTGTTACATAAATACTATTTTTTGTTTTTATTCAAATATTTATTATATGAACATAGGTTTAGAAGCAACTTTATTTTATTAATACGTTATAAAAGAGGTTGGTTGCATCGATTATACGACTTGAGTTTCATTGTTGGCAGAAGGTAATCCGAGGGGGCTAAATCTGGCGAATAGGGTGCGTGAGGAACTTTAAGTCATCAATTTTGATCATCCCGTTAACGCCGCTGTTTTTCTTAATTTCTACTTTTTAAAGATAATCAATGAAAATTATCCCACGCGTATTAAAAAAAAAATTAACGCCATGACTTTGTCTGTAGATGAAACTGTCTTTGGAGCCGATTTGCCCCTTTCAGTCCATTGTTTTGAATATTCCTTCGTTTCAGGTATAAAGTGATGGACCCATGTTTCATCCATGGTTACGAATTGACGCAAAAACATCTTCCTCGTATAGTCAGTACTGACTACAATATTTATATTAATTTTCCTACAGTCTATGTATCAAGTAGGCATTTGCTCTCGCTTTTGTCAACGCAAAATGTCACTTTGCCGCTCATGCACGACAAAGAAAAAACACTCGCTGTCCGAATTTTTATTTATAAAATGTTGAAAATGTATAGTTGAAATATTTCGGAAATAAGGGTTTTTTTTGTTATAACGCTTCGACACGAATATGAAATCAATGTATATTTTGATTGGCGACCGAAAGACCGCCTATACATGCATAACAAATAGCGTGTTAGGAGGGGGGGTTACTACCAATGGAAGTTAAGAAATTCAAATTCGACAAGAGGGGCTAACATTTCTGTACTGCAGTTTTCAAACAGTTTTTATTTTAACATAAATTTCTTGCATTAAACTTAATAATTTAAATACATAATTATAAAGTATGTAGACTTATACAGTGTTATAATATTCATTTATTTTTATGTAAATATAACTTAAAATAGCATATATTTCAAGAACTTTTCAAAATTCGGGAGACCATAACTCGCTTATTAATAGAAATTTTCATCAATAGTCTTAATTTTCCTAATATTTTCCGATGAAATTATAAAAAAAAAATGGTGGAATCCCCCATTATAAGAGTATAGTCAGTACTGACTATAACATTGTTGATAGATTCTTTTAAGTGTAGTCACTACTGACTATAACTTTCTAGGTACAACTTACGATATATGAACTAGAAGAGCAGTCAACTATCCAATAAATACAGCCAAAGTCAGTACGAAGCTCAAGTTGGAAAAATCTGTGTATAAAATCAAAATATTATAAATGTAATTTAAAATATGGTTGCTTCTTGGTCTGTATAGTTAATTTAAAGTTTAAATATTACTGTTAAATGTTATGCACAACCTTTAATATATTTTGTTTTTTTTTATTATAATAATAATTTAATAATAAGCACAAAAAATTCCTTTAAATGTTTCAAAATACACTGCCACAATATTAAGTAAATTAGGCAGTAGAACATTGCATTTTTGACTAACTTACTCAGGCAATATGATATCCTAAAGTTTTCAATTTTATACTTTAGTTAAAGTGCTTTTAAAAGTACTTTTAATCTAGCTATTTAAATCAACCTTAAACATCGTAATGCCTGGAAAAGTTAGCCCTCCCCCAAGTTAAAATTGTAAATTTAAATTCGAAATTAAAACCAGTATTAACTTAAATTTACAACTTTAACTTTTCATAATCATTTATTGTACAGATATATTTTCTTTGTATATAACATATACGCTTTTATAACATAAATAATCCAATGTTATAGCTAGAGAAAGATAGATTGAATGTTACTGTTATCATTTTGGTTAAAGATGTATATATTTGTCGTAGAAGCTTGGGTCTAAAAATGTATAAAACGTAAAATATTAGATCCAAAATTTTAGATCATACCACTTTTCTGTAGAAAATATTGTGCTAAATTCATATTTGATATCTTTTTTAATTTACGAGATATTCATATTTTAATTTTGTAATGTCAAAATTTTATTAGCCAAAATTGGTTTAATATTTTTTTTCATCCATTATGTATACATATAGCTAATAATGTGCTGAATTCAAATATTTTCAGTTTATTGAAAAATCTGAAATATATGTTTTCGTATGTAAAAAGACCTGCGCTGTCCAAATTTTCAATGTTCAGGTCGATATCTCTTTTAATTTTCGAGATATTCACAATTAAATTTGATAAAATCGTCAATTTTTCAAATATATCATCCTGAAAATAGTTTCAGGCGACTGAAATTTTTGAAATTAGTGGATTCCTATACAAAATGATGTGCTGAGTCCAAATTTTTAATGTGCAGATCGATATCTCTTTAAATTTTCGAGATACACACAATTACATTTGATAAAATCGCCAATTTTTCAAATATATCATTCTGAAAATAGTTTCAGGCGACTGAAATTCTTGAAATTAATGTATTCCTATACAAAATGATGTGCTGAGTCCAAATTTTTAATGTGCAGATCGATATCTCTTTAAATTTTCGAGATACACACAATTACATTTGATAAAATCGCCAATTTTTCAAATATATCATTCTGAAAATAGTTTCAGGCGACTGAAATTCTTGAAATTAATGTATTCCTATACAAAATGATGTGCTGAGTCCAAATTTTTAATGTGCAGATCGATATCTCTTTAAATTTTCGAGATACACACAATTACATTTGATAAAATCGCCAATTTTTCAAATATATCATTCTGAAAATAGTTTCAGGCGACTGAAATTCTTGAAATTAATGTATTCCTATACAAAATGATGTGCTGAGTCCAAATTTTTAATGTGCAGATCGATATCTCTTTAAATTTTCGAGATACACACAATTACATTTGATAAAATCGCCAATTTTTCAAATATATCATTCTGAAAATAGTTTCAGGCGACTGAAATTCTTGAAATTAATGTATTCCTATACAAAATGATGTGCTGAGTCCAAATTTTTAATGTGCAGATCGATATCTCTTTAAATTTTCGAGATATTCACAATTAAATTTGATAAAATCGGCAATATTTCAAATATGTCATTCTGAAAATAGTTTCAGGCGACTGAAATTTTTGAAATTAGTGGATTCCTATACAAAATGATGTGCTGAGTCCAAAATTTTAATGTGCAGGTCGCTATCTCTTTTAGTTTTTGAGATAATTGCATTTAAATTTTAAGATATTGAACATTTCGGAAGACAACTGAAATAATTTTGTTTAAAAATTGTTTCAGACGATGAAAATTGCTGAAAATATGTATACATATACAGAAAAGTCCAAGGATTCCAAATTTGTAAAGTTTAAGTCGTTATCTTTGTTATTTTCCGAGATATGAACATTTAAATTTGTTGGTATTTCAAATTTCAGAAGACATCTGAAATAATTTTGTTTAAAAATTGTTTCAGACGATGAAAATTACTGAAAATATGTATACATATACAGAAAAGACCAAGGATTCCAAATTTGTAAAGTATAAGTTGTTATCTCTGTTATTTTCCGAGATATTTGAGTTAAAATGAAGAGTGGTACGATTTGAGAAAACGTTAGTGTTTCAATAGTCCTTTACATTGTTTTATGTCAGATTTTGATCATTTTTTCCTAAATTTATATATTACTCCAATTATTTGGGGAAAAATGAGCAAAGTTTATCTTTCGGTGCTAGGATTTTGATGTTTAGAAATCACTTAAAATGTGTTAAGCATAACATATCCTATAATGCTTAAACATGCGCCTGTAAGAATCATATTATATATACTTCATCTTCATCGATAGAGAAATGACTTTTTCAGGGTAAAATTTGAAAAAATGGAGTTGGAAAAATTTGAAAGGCAATTTTCAGATTTTTGTTAGGTAAAGTATGCTTAATTTTTACCGAAAATAATTGGTAATTTTTTTGCTGATATTCTATTACATAGAAACTTTAAATATGAAATATCACAATTTTATCTTTATTATTAAAGAAAATATTAAATATTTTCCCAAATTTTTTCAAGTAAAGTACCTCTATTTATTGTTTTAAAAAATTGAGGATTTTTTTGTGAATGCAGTATATAGTCAAAACGTCAAATATGAAATTTGATAATTTTATCTTTATTATTAAAGAAAATATGAAATATTTTCCCAATTTTTTTTAAGTAAAGTACCCCTATTTATTGTTTTAAAAAATTGAGGATTTTTTTTATGAATGCAGTATACAGTTGAAACGTCAAATATGAAATTTCATAATTTTATCTGAATTATTAAAGAAAATATCAAATATTTTAAAAATTTTTTTCAAGTAAAGTACCCTTATTTGTAGTCCAAAAAAATTGTGGATTTTCCTTTGAATGCAGTACATGGTTGAAACGTCAAATATGAAATTTCATAATTTTATCTTTATTATTAAAGAAAATATTAAATAGTTTTTAAATTTTTTTCAAATAAAGTACCCCTATTTATTGTTTTAAAAAATTGAGGATTTTTTTATGAATGCAGTACATGGTTGAAACGTCAAATATGAAATTTCATAATTTTATCTTTATTATTAAAGAAAATATTAAATAGTTTTCAAATTTTCTTCAAGTAAAGTACCCCTATTTGTAGTCCAAAGAAATTGTCGATTTTTTTGTGACTGCAGTACATGAGTGAAACGTCAAATATGAAATTTCATAATTTTATCATTATTATTAAAGAAAATATTAAATAGTTTTCAAATTTTTTTCAAGTAAAGTACCCCTATTTGTAGTCCAAAGAAATTGTAGATTTTTTTATGAATGCAGAATATGGTTGGAACTTCGAATATAAAACATCATAATTTTATCTTTAATATTAAAGAAAATATTAAGTAGTTTTCAAATTTTTTTCAAGTAAAGTACCCCTATTTGTAGTTCAAAGAAATTGTCGATTTTTTTATGAATGCAGTACTTGGTTGAAACGTCAAATATACAATTTCATAATTTTATATTTATTATTAAAGAAAATATTAAATATTTTCCCAATTTTTTTCAAGTAAAGTACCCCTATTTATTGTTTTAAAAAATTGAGGATTTTTTTATGAATGCAGTATATAGTTGAAACGTCAAATATGAAATTTGATAATTTTATCTTTATTATTAAAGAAAATATTGAATATTTTCCCAATTTTTTTTCAAGTAAAGTATACCTATTTATTCTTTAAAAAAATGTGGATTTTTTTAAAATTGCAATAGATGAGTAGAACTTCAGATATGAAAATTTATTTTCAAGTAAAAAACGTTGATTTTTAGGAATGAAATTTCATAATTTTAGCTTTAGTATTCAAATTTCAAAACCATTTTTTGAAATGTGACCTTGAAAATAATTCGGCGATATTACTAGTCAATTTTAGTTCGTCAATTTTAGAATAGATAGATAAAAAAATGCACCCTAGAAATATTACTTGCAATAAATAATATTTAGAGATTATTTATTGTTACTTAGTAACATTATTTTTGTTTCTAGTTCAAGAAGTTGTATAAGACAATAAAATTATTAATGCAACTATTTATTGCAAGAAATATTTCATGTCCAAAAAGTAATAAGATTTGGACCTAGTAGAATGATTGTCAGACATATCATCGCACAATGTTTTTTGTCATAAAATGTGTATTATAATTATTTGTGTATAATAATTTTTGCAAATGTATATGTACTAAACTTCTAATAACTTAAAAAAAAATTAAAATATTCTTATATTTTGGCCGATTTGCTACGCCTACACTGCGTGCGGTTTTGCAGTCTCTGTGTTCACGCGCAAAACTTATTGAAGTAAGCTTGAAGTCAGCAAATTTTTTCTGATTGGTTCATTTTTTACATTTTTATTCATAACTCTTGAGTGGTTTGAAATAGCTACCTGCGCGTTGAAAATTTGAAATCTAGATGAAATTCTCTATAAGATACATTATATTTTAATTTTTACTATGGGGTGGTTCAAAAATTATTCATCACCAAAAACACAAATTTTTTAAAAATGTTTTGTCAGTTTGCTGTACGCCCATATTTTACATTTTTATTCATAACTTTGGAGTGGTTCAAAATAGCGACCTGCACATTGAAAATATGAAATCTACATGAAATTCTCTAGAAGATACATTATATTTTAATTTTTACTATGTGGTGGTTCAAAAATTATTGATCACCAAACACACACAAATTTTTTGAAAATGTTTGTCAATTTTCTGTACGCCCATATTTTACATTTTTATTCATAACTTTTGAGTGGTTTGAAATAGCTACCTGCGCGTTGAAAATTTGAAATCTAGATGAAATTTTCTATAAGATTCGTCTTTAATCCGTTTGATACTTTAGCCTGGGGTCATACAAATCGACCAACAAAATAAGAATATTTTTTTAACTTTAATAAAAGTTATAGAAAACCATTATTTAATGTATATGTTAGAAGAATTCTATCAAATGTTATTATGTATACTAAGGTGGTACAAAAAGAATGTTTATTTAACGTTTCCATAGCAATAATTTTTTTTTAACTTGTTTACAACGAAGTATTTTCCTTTTGTACTACCTGATAAATGTTAAAACTAAAATAACAGTATTTACTTAGCTTCAACTACATAGAAAATGTCCTATGTATTACTATGGAAATATACAGTTAAAATATATAATAACAAGTAGTTTTCGATTCGTAATTTCAAGGTCATCTTTTGTTTATATATTTTTCATCATATTTGATATAGTCAAAGGATTATAAAGAGATTAACTTTCATAATTAGCCAGTTTTGCTGAAATCATGGAAACAGCTGATATATTCAAATAATTTTAATTGATAGATGTCAATGTCAATAACAATTTACATAGTATATGTTCGTGTTATAATTTTATTAGATTTATAGAACTTTTGGTATGGGTTTTGTACAACAAGGTAATGTGTTGGCCACATTAGATTTTTTCTTCAAATTTTGAAAATATTGTTGCCTATTATGCTACAAAATGTCTAATATCAATAAAATTTTATATTTTGAAGTCCAAAGAATCCGATTTTGCAGTCGAAATGAAGATATTTCTACCCGTTGAGGAGTTATGAGCAAGAGAAAATGAAGTTTCATCGCTGGAGAAAATCTTGTGGACGGTACGTTAATATATTTGTGAATTCGTTTGTTACAAGTGTTTTTTATTGTTGTTGACAGCTGTATGAAACCCTGTTGCAAGTGGACAGACATGCAGACATCGCTTGACTTAATTCTGGACCTGTTAAACTTGCACGACGACTGGCCGAAGACAACGCGGGGAAATGGGGCCCTGCAGCCGAACAGATGGACAGACATCGCGCCCTGAAACTGTAAAGGTAGGTAAATTGTTTTTACACCGACCAATAATTCATGTTTTATCCTTCACATCCTCTGTCAATTGTATTGTCTTTTGTATTGTGTATTATCTTGTTTATTGTATTATCCTGTGTTTAATAAACGATTATTCCTGTGAAATTGTACATTTGTTCCTTTTTAAATCCTTCCAGAAATCCTGAATTTCCAATGAATTAGTGACGGTAAGTTTCAATAGATTTAATTAATTTATCATTGAATATCTCGAAAACTAATTGAGATAGCGACGTGAAGATTATAAATTTAGACTCAACATACTTCTTTCTATATGTGTTTATAGTTTATTTCGTAAATAAATCAATAAAAACAATAAATAACACCATTTACAACAAAAACACTTCAAAGTGTCATATTTCTTTCCGAAAACTCCAATTTGGACGTTACTTAATTTTGTTATCTACTGATATTTTTGTTTTCCAATTATTAATAACTTTTTCTTTAGGGTCAATGAACAGTATTCAGCTTCCGGGGGTGGCAACTACAGAAATTGTGGGAATTCCGGACCTGCTCGACTTGGAAAATATCTACAACGGCCCGCCTGATCTCCTGACTTCATTCCAGCGCCGATAACTCCCGAACTAAATGGAATTCTGTATCGATTCTTGAAAATTTGAACTTTACGTGGAATTCTACGTCCATATTTGTTAATGTAGTTTTTAAAAATTAATTAGGGTAGGAGTTATTAAGGGTTTAAAAATGTTATATGTAGGAAAAATGACTTTTTCTTTAATAACTCCTAAACTAAATGAAATTCTGTATCAATTCTTGCAAATTTGAACTTTACGTGGAATTGTACGTCCATATTTGTTAAGGTAGTTTTCAAAAATTAATTAGGGTAGGAGTTATTAAGGGTTTAAAAATGTTATATGTAGGAAAAATTACTTTTTTTTTAATAACTCCTAAACTAAATGAAATTCTGTATCGATTCTTGCAAATTTGAACTTTACGTGGAATTCTACGTCCATATTTGTTAATGTAGTTTATGAAAATTAATTAGGGTAGGAGTTATTAAGGGTTTAGAAATGTTATATGTAGGAAAATTACTTTTTCTTTAATAACTCCTAAACTAAATGAAATTCTGTATCGATTCTTGCAAATTTGAACTTTACGTGGAATTCTACGTCCATATTTGTTAATGTAGTTTTTAAAAATTAATTAGGGTAGGAGTTATTAAGGGTTTAAAAATGTTATATGTAGGAAACATTACTTTTTCTTTAATAACTTCTAAACTAAATGAAATTCTGTATCGATTCTTGCAAATTTGAACTTTACGTGGAATTCTACGTCCATATTTGTTAAGTTAGTTTTCAAAAATTATTTAGGGCAGGAGTTATTGAGGGTTGAAAAAAGTCATATGTAGAAAAATGACTTTTTCTTTAATAACTCCTAAACTAAATGAAATTCTGTATCAATTCTTGCAAATTTGAACTTTACGTGGAATTCTACGTCCATATTTGTTAAGGTAGTTTTCAAAAATTAATTAGGGTAGGAGTTATTAGGGGTTTAAAAATGTTATATGTAGGAAAATTACTTTTTCTTTAATAACTCCTAAACTAAATGAAATTCTGTATCAATTCTTGCAAATTTGAACTTTACGTGGAATTCTACGTCCATATTTGTTAAGGTAGTTTTCAAAAATTAATTAGGGTAGGAGTTATTAAGGGTTTAAAAATGTTATATGTAGGAAAAATTACTTTTTTTTAATAACTCCTAAACTAAATGAAATTCTGTATCGATTCTTGCAAATTTGAACTTTACGTGGAATTCTATGTCCATATATGTTAAGGTAGTTTTCAAAAATTAATTAGGGCAGGAGTTATTGAGGGTTGAAAAAAGTCATATGTAGAAAAAATAACTTTTTCTTTAATAACTCCTAAACTAAATGAAATTCTGTATCGATTCTTACAAATTTGAACTTAACGTGGAATTCTACGTCCATATTTGCTAAGATAGTTTTCAATAATTAATTAGGGCAGGAGTTATTGAGGGTTGAAAAAAAGTCATATGTAGAAAAATGACTTTTTCTTTAATAACTCCTAAACTAAATGAAATTCTGTATCAATTCTTGCAAATTTGAACTTTACGTGGAATTCTACGTCCATATTTGTTAATGTAGTTTATGAAAATTAATTAGGGCGGGAGTTATTGAGGGTTGAAAAAAGTCATATGTAGAAAAATGACTTTTTCTTTAATAACTCCTAAACTAAATGAAATTCTGTATCGATTCTTGCAAATTTGAACTTTACGTGGAATTCTACGTCCATATTTGTTAAGTTAGTTTTCAATAATTAATTAGGGCGGGAGTTATTGAGGGTTGAAAAAAGTCATATGTAGAAAAATTACTTTTTCTTTAATAACTCCTAAACTAAATGAAATTCTGTATCGATTCTTGCAAATTTGAACTTTACGTGGAATTCTACGTCCATATTTGTTAATGTAGTTTATGAAAATTAATTAGGGTAGGAGTTATTAAGGGTTTAGAAATGTTATATGTAGGAAAATTACTTTTTCTTTAATAACTCCTAAACTAAATGAAATTCTGTATCGATTCTTGCAAATTTGAACTTTACGTGGAATTCTACGTTCATATTTGTTAATGTAGTTTATGAAAATTAATTAGGGTAGGAGTTATTAAGGGTTTAAAAATGTTATATGTAGGAAAATTACTTTTTCTTTAATAACTCCTAAACTAAATGAAATTCTGTATCGATTCTTGCAAATTTCAACTTTACGTGTAATTCTACGTCCATATTTGTTAAGGTAGTTTTCAAAAATGAATTAGGGCAGGAGTTATTGAGGGTTGAAAAAAGTCATATGTAGAAAAATGACTTTTTCTTTAATAACTCCTAAACTAAATGAAATTCTGTATCGATTCTTGCAAATTTGAACTTTACGTGGAAATCTACGTCCATATTTGTTAAGGAAGTTTTCAAAAATTAATTAGGGCAGGAGTTATTGAGGGTTGAAAAAAGTCATATGTAGAAAAAAATACTTTTTCTTTAATAACTCCTAAACTAAATGAAATTCTGTATCAATTCTTGCAAATTTGAACTTTACGTGGAATTCTACGTCTATATTTGTTAATTAAGTTTGTAAAAATTAATTAGGGTAGGAGTTATTAAGGGTTAAACATGTGCTATGTTTTATTTGTTCCTAGTTATTGTAAAATACATTTATTTGTTTTAAACTGAATAAAACTTCAAAAATGAATATATTCTTTTATTTTACAGCCCTAATTATAATATCTTTGTTAATAGCATAACAAAAAAAACTGTCAAATGGGCCACTTCTAAACCCTTGGCCCTACGCCCTTGAGATTTGGATATGTTGTTCTACGACTCCTGCTTTTCAAAGAGTATCCGAGGGGAACGCAAAACTTCAAGGAAATCGCTGAAATCCTAGCCGTTTCCGAGATATCAACCCCTAAAGTTTTTACAGTATAATTCACTTGTAACTCCGAAAATATTAGTGGTAAAAGGGCCTAACAACTTCTAATATACTAATTTATTACATACTAACCCTACGGGCGTTTATTACGTGAGTTTCATTGTTACATTTCAAGAGGTCATTGACCTCATCAACAATACAAAGTTTAGGGTTAAATATCTTCGAAACTATGAGGGGTAGAAAGACCGGACAAGTTTTATTAAACTAATTTCGATCCGTAGAACACGAATCCGATGTCAGATTTGCCCTACGGCCCTTTGTTATGTGAGATTCATTGTTACATTTCATGATATTATATCATTGAATTACGTAAGAACTATTCGTAATTTCACAATTTGGACGCCGGATTCGTAATCCTTGGGGTCGAATTAGGGGGATGCCGTGTCTAACTCAAAATTTTTTTCCCCAATCGAAACTTAAAACCATGGACTAAAGCCTTGGGGTTTTTTTGGCAAAAAAAACTTTTTGACTCCGATTTGCTTCAAATTTGGTTTACGTATATTAGGGACAAAGGTCTAACGAATAGGGAAATCTGAGCCCATAGGGGTTGATATTAGGGGAGTTATTCAAGTCTAAAGTGGGTTATTGCAAATAATGCGAAAACTATGGACTTTAGGGGAAAGTTTTATTAGGATTTTTTGTTACAAATTAAATTCTAAACAACATTTATTTGAAACATTTTCCTATCAGACTTTTTTTTTTCGAGATAATTGTTAGAAAAGAATAATATTGTAACGTCAATAAACTGTGTTTAATAATGTTTTTCTTTATGATTACAGGTTCAACAAAGGGCCTTAAGGACCACTAAAGGACATCCCAGGGTATATCTATAGAAACTGTAAATAAAATGTATTGTATAGTGAAATAATAATGTGTATTATGTTTGTATTATAAATTATATAATAAAAGGACAGAATATTATTAAAATTTGAGTTTATCTTTTAAATCCCTAGTATATCCTTTTTATTTATCCCTTTAAATAATGAAATAACCAGTAAAACCTTTTTTGAAGGACACTTACGTAACAAAGGGCCTTAGGTAAAATTTGACCTCAAATTCGTCACCAGCGAGTCCAAATTAGTCTAATTAAATTTATTCCACTTTTCTAGCTCTATTAATAATGGAGTTATCAAAGGTCATCCCCTAAAATCTGAAAAGGGTAAATATATCAAAAATTGAAGAATTTTAAGCAATTCTGTGCAGGCCAATCGAAAGAGCGGCTTTAAATGTACCCGATACGTTATTTTCCAGCCCTTGATTTCATTAGAAATACGAATTACGGTAAAATAACCCCCCAGAATCTTTAGGGGTTGATATCTCGGAAACGGCTAGGATTTCAGCGATTTCCTTGAAATTTTGCGTTCCCCTCGGATACCCTTTGATAAACAGGGGTCGTAGAACAACATATCTAAGTCTCAAGGGCGTAGGGCCAAGGGTTTAGAAGTGGCCCATTTGACAGTTTTTTTTTGTTATGCTATTAACAAAAATATCGTTAAAAAATCGTTATTTTTAAAAATTTCTAGAGCCTGTGTTTATTGCCCTTTTGTCACCAAATTTTGGGAACATACTCTCCTCGGCCTGTACTATTCAAAAACCATAGTCTAAACAACACGCTTTCACCTTAATTTGGGTGTGGAAATTATAAAAAAAATCATAACTACTGTATTTATTAAAATTAAATATTTATATTAAGTCTGTTGAACGCATCTTAAGCTGTAGATTCCAAAAATTGCATTTTTAAGATTGTATGTCCACCCATTTTCGGGTTAATTTTTAATACCCAAAAGTGGGTGTAGATAAAAATCTGAAACATTCATATTTAAAATCTACGTATTGAATTATGTAAATAACCAAATTTTGGTTGCAAAAGCTGTCTCTATAAGGGCGCTATGATTTTTTGAAGTTTTTACATATCATTCGCGAATTACGTAAGATCTAACCGTTACATCACAATTTGGACACCGGATTCGTAATCCTTGGGGTTGAATTAGGGGGATGCCATGTCTAACTCAATTTTTTTTTCCCCAATCGAAACTTAAAACCATGGACTAAAGCCTTGGGGTTTTTTTGGCAAAAAAAACTTTTTGACTCCGATTTGGTTCAAATTTGGTTTACGTATATTAGGGACAAAGGTCTAACGAATAGGGAAATCTGAGCCCATAGGGGTTGATATTAGGGGAGTTATTCAACCCTAAAGTGGGTTATTGCAAATAATGGGAAAACTATGGACTTTAGGGGAAAGTTTTATTAGGATTTTTTGTTACAAATTAAATTCTAAACAATATTTATTTGAAACATTTTCCTGTCCGACTTTTCTTTTTCGAGATAATTGTTAGAAAAGTATAATATTGTAACGTCAATAAACTGTGTTTTATAATGTTTTTCTTTATGATTACAGGTTCGACAAAGGGCCTTAAGGACATCCCAGGATATAATCTTCTATAGAAATTGTAAATAAAATGTATTTATTGTCATATAAATGTATATTATGTTTGTGTTATAATAAAAGGACAGAATATATTAAAATATATGTTTATCATTTAAATTCCTATTATATCCTTCTTGTTTAACCCTCAGATTTACCCTAGGGGCGTTAATTACGTAAATTTCGTTGTTTTTTTTTTGGGGTCAATGACCGAATTTACTCAGTTTTTGAATCGAAAATTTTTGATGGTATCAGGATAACAGGAATGAAAAGAGTTCTCATATTTTAAATGTGACGACGGATTCGTGTTCTACGGGTCGTAATTAGTCTAAAAAACCCTGTCCGGCCCTTCTAACTTCTGTAGTTTACGAGCTACAACACTTTTCTTAACCCAATTTTTGGTGAATTTACTCAGTTTTTGAATCGAAAATTTTTGATG
Source organism: Ophonus ardosiacus (assembly GCA_943142095.1). NCBI lineage: Eukaryota > Metazoa > Arthropoda > Insecta > Coleoptera > Carabidae > Ophonus > Ophonus ardosiacus. Next base: position 19,000,792 of record OW964840.1, read on the forward strand.
GTATCAGGATAACAGGAATGAAAAGAGTTCTCATATTTTAAATGTGACGACGGATTCGTGTTCTACGGGTCGTAATTAGTCTAAAAAACCCTGTCCGGCCCTTCTAACTTCTGTAGTTTACGAGCTACAACACTTTTCTTCACCCAATATTTGGTGAATTTACTCAGTTTTTGAATCGAAAATTTTTGATGGTATCAGGATAACAGGAATGAAAAGAGTTCCCATATTTTAAATGTGACGACGGATTCGTGTTCTACGGGTCGTAATTAGTCTAAAAAACCCTGTCCGGCCCTTCTAACTTCTGTAGTTTACGAGCTACAACACTTTTCTTAACCCAATTTTTGGTGAATTTACTCAGTTTTTGAATCGAAAATTTTCGATGGTATCAGGATAACAGGAATGAAAAGAGTTCTCATATTTTAAATGTGACGACGGATTCGTGTTCTACGGGTCGTTATTAGTCTAAAAAACCCTGTCCGGCCCTTCTAACTTCTGTAGTTTACGAGCTACAACACTTTTTTCTTAACCCAATTTTACTCAGTTTTAGAGTCAAAAATTTTCGGTGGTATCAGGATAACAGGAACGAAACTGTAAAATCTAAAAGGGCTGGACAATAATTAGGGCTGTAAAATAAAAGAATATATTCATTTTCACAAGTTTTATTCAGTTTAAAACAAATACAATGTATTTTTACAATATCTGAGAACAAATAATACATAGTTCATTTTCAACCCTTAATAACTCCTACCCTAATTAATTTTTGAAAACTACTTTAACAAATATGAACGTAGAATTCCACATAAAGTTCAAATTTTCAAAAATCGACACAGAATTCCATTTAGTTCAGGAGTTATTAAAGAAAAACTAATTTTTCTACATATGACTTTTTTCAACCCTTAATAACTCCTACCCTAATTAATTTTCATAAACTACATTAACAAATATGGACGTAGAATTCCACGTAAAGTTCAAATTTGTAAGAATCGATACAGAAATTCATTTAGTTTAGGAGTTATTAAAGAAAAAGTCATTTTTCTACATATGACTTTTTTCAACCCTCAATAACTCCCGCCCTAATTAATTATTGAAAACTATCTTAACAAATATGGACGTAGAATTCCACGTAAAGTTCAAATTTGCAAGAATCGATACAGAATTTCATTTAGTTTAGGAGTTATTAAAGAAAAAGTCATTTTTCTACATATGACTTTTTTCAACCCTCAATAACTCCCGCCCTAATTAATTATTGAAAACTAACTTAACAAATATGGACGTAGAATTCCACGTAAAGTTCAAATTTGCAAGAATTGATACAGAATTTCATTTAGTTTAGGAGTTATTAAAGAAAAAGTCATTTTTCTACATATGACTTTTTTCAACCCTCAATAACTCCCGCCCTAATTAATTATTGAAAACTATCTTAACAAATATGGACGTAGAATTCCACGTAAAGTTCAAATTTGCAAGAATCGATACAGAATTTCATTTAGTTTAGGAGTTATTAAAGAAAAAGTCATTTTTCTACATATGACTTTTTTCAACCCTCAATAACTCCCGCCCTAATTAATTATTGAAAACTATCTTAACAAATATGGACGTAGAATTCCACGTAAAGTTCAAATTTGCAAGAATCGATACAGAATTTCATTTAGTTTAGGAGTTATTAAAGAAAAAGTCATTTTTCTACATATGACTTTTTTCAACCCTCAATAACTCCCGCCCTAATTAATTATTGAAAACTAACTTAACAAATATGGACGTAGAATTCCACGAAAAGTTCAAATTTGCAAGAATCGATACAGAATTTCATTTAGTTTAGGAGTTATTAAAGAAAAAGTCATTTTTCTACATATGACTTTTTTCAACCCTCAATAACTCCCGCCCTAATTAATTATTGAAAACTATCTTAACAAATATGGACGTAGAATTCCACGTAAAGTTCAAATTTGCAAGAATCGATACAGAATTTCATTTAGTTTAGGAGTTATTAAAGAAAAAGTCATTTTTCTACATATGACTTTTTTCAACCCTCAATAACTCCCGCCCTAATTAATTATTGAAAACTAACTTAACAAATATGGACGTAGAATTCCACGTAAAGTTCAAATTTGCAAGAATCGATACAGAATTTCATTTAGTTTAGGAGTTATTAAAGAAAAAGTCATTTTTCTACATATGACTTTTTTCAACCCTCAATAACTCCCGCCCTAATTAATTATTGAAAACTATCTTAACAAATATGGACGTAGAATTCCACGTAAAGTTCAAATTTGCAAGAATCGATACAGAATTTCATTTAGTTTAGGAGTTATTAAAGAAAAAGTCATTTTTCTACATATGACTTTTTTCAACCCTCAATAACTCCCGCCCTAATTAATTATTGAAAACTATCTTAACAAATATGGACGTAGAATTCCACGTAAAGTTCAAATTTGCAAGAATCGATACAGAATTTCATTTAGTTTAGGAGTTATTAAAGAAAAAGTCATTTTTCTACATATGACTTTTTTCAACCCTCAATAACTCCCGCCCTAATTAATTATTGAAAACTATCTTAACAAATATGGACGTAGAATTCCACGTAAAGTTCAAATTTGCAAGAATCGATACAGAATTTCATTTAGTTTAGGAGTTATTAAAGAAAAAGTCATTTTTCTACATATGACTTTTTTCAACCCTCAATAACTCCCGCCCTAATTAATTATTGAAAACTAACTTAACAAATATGGACGTAGAATTCCACGTAAAGTTCAAATTTGCAAGAATCGATACAGATTTTCATTTAGTTTAGGAGTTATTAAAGAAAAAGTCATTTTTCTACATATGACTTTTTTCAACCCTCAATAACTCCCGCCCTAATTAATTATTGAAAACTAACTTAACAAATATGGACGTAGAATTCCACGTAAAGTTCAAATTTGCAAGAATCGATACAGAATTTCATTTAGTTTAGGAGTTATTAAAGAAAAAGTCATTTTTCTACATATGACTTTTTTCAACCCTCAATAACTCCCGCCCTAATTAATTATTGAAAACTATCTTAACAAATATGGACGTAGAATTCCACGTAAAGTTCAAATTTGCAAGAATCGATACAGAATTTCATTTAGTTTAGGAGTTATTAAAGAAAAAGTCATTTTTCTACATATGACTTTTTTCAACCCTCAATAACTCCCGCCCTAATTAATTATTGAAAACTAACTTAACAAATATGGACGTAGAATTCCACGTAAAGTTCAAATTTGCAAGAATCGATACAGAATTTCATTTAGTTTAGGAGTTATTAAAGAAAAAGTCATTTTTCTACATATGACTTTTTTCAACCCTCAATAACTCCCGCCCTAATTAATTATTGAAAACTATCTTAACAAATATGGACGTAGAATTCCACGTAAAGTTCAAATTTGCAAGAATCGATACAGAATTTCATTTAGTTTAGGAGTTATTAAAGAAAAAGTCATTTTTCTACATATGACTTTTTTCAACCCTCAATAACTCCCGCCCTAATTAATTATTGAAAACTAATTTAACAAATATGGACGTAGAATTTCACGTAAAGTTCAAATTTGCAAGAATCGATACAGAATTTCATTTAGTTTAGGAGTTATTAAAGAAAAATTCATTTTTCTACATATGACTTTTTTCAACCCTCAATAACTCCCGCCCTAATTAATTATTGAAAACTAACTTAACAAATATGGACGTAGAATTCCACGTAAAGTTCAAATTTGCAAGAATTGATACAGAATTTCATTTAGTTTAGGAGTTATTAAAGAAAAAGTCATTTTTCTACATATGACTTTTTTCAACCCTCAATAACTCCCGCCCTAATTAATTATTGAAAACTAACTTAACAAATATGAACGTAGAATTCCACGTAAAGTTCAAATTTGTAAGAATCGATACAGAATTTCATTTAGTTTAGGAGTTATTAAAGAAAAACTAATTTTTCTACATATGACTTTTTTCAACCCTCAATAACTTCCGCCCTAATTAATTTTTGAAAACTACATTAACTAATATGGACGTAGAATTCCACGTAAAGTTCAAATTTGCAAGAATTGATACAGAATTTCATTTAGTTTAGGAGTTATTAATGAAAAAGTAATTTTTCTACATATGACTTTTTTCAACCCTCAATAACTCCTGCCCTAAATAATTTTTGAAAACTAACTTAACAAATATGGACGTAGAATTCCACGTAAAGTTCAAATTTGCAAGAATCGATACAGAATTTCATTTAGCTTAGGAGTTATTAAAGAAAAACTAATTTTTCTACATATGACTTTTTTCAACCCTCAATAACTCCTGCCCTAACTAATTTTTAAAAACTAACTTAACAATTATGGACGTAGAATTCCACGTAAAGTTCAAATTTTCAAAAATCGATATAAAATTTCATTTAGTTTAGGAGTTATTAAAGAAAAAGTAATTTTTCCTTCATATAACATTTTTAAACCCTTAATATCTCCTACCCTAATTAATTTTTAAAAACTAACTTAACAAATATGGACGTAGAATTCCACGTTGAATTCAAATTTTGAAGAATCGACGCAGGATTCCAATAAGTTTAGGTGTTATCGGCGCTGGAATGAAGTCAGGAGATCAGGCGGGCCGTTGTAGATATTTTCCAAGTCGAGCAGGTCCGGAATTCCCACAATTTCTGTAGTTGCCACCCCCGGAAGCTGAATACTGTTCATTGACCCTAAAGAAAAAGTTATTAATAATTGGAAAACAAAAATGTCAGTAGATAACAAAATTAAGTAACGTCCAAATTGGAGTTTTCGGAAAGAAATATGACACTTTGAAGTGTTTTTGTTGTAAATGGTGTTATTTATTGTTTTTATTGATTTATTTACGAAATAAACTATAAACACATTTAGAAATAAGTATGTTGAATTTAAATTTATAATCTCCAAGTCGCTATCTCAATTAGTTTTCGAGACATTCAATGATAAATTAATTAAATCTATTGAAACTTACCGTCACTAATTCATTGGAAATTCAGGATTTCTGGAAGGATTTAAAAAGGAACAAATGTACAATTTCACAGGAATAATCGTTTATTAAACACAGGATAATACAATAAACAAGATAATACACAATACAAAAGACAATACAATTGACAAAGGATGTGAAGGATAAAACATGAATTATTGGTCGGTGTAAAAAGAATTTACCTACCTTTACTGCTCAGGACGCGATGTCTGTCCATCTGTTCGGCTGCAGGGCTCCATTTCCCCGCGTTGTCTTCGGCCAATCGTCGTTCAAGTTTAACAGGTCTAGAATTAAGTCAAACGATGTCTGTATGTCTGTCCACTTGCAATAGGGTTTCATATAGCTGTCAACAACAATAAAAAACACTTGTAACAAACGATTTCACACATATATTAACGTACCTTCCACAAGACTTTCTCCAGCGATGAAACTTCATTTTCTCTTGCTCGTAACTTCTCAACGGGTAGAAATATCTTCATTTCGACTGCAAAATCGGATTCCTTGGACTTTAAAATATAAATTCATACATTTTGACAGCTTAAAAATGTTGTATTTATCAATTTTTATTGATATTAGACATTTTGTAGCATAATAGACAGCAATTTTTTCAAAATTTAAAAAAAAATCTGATGCGGCGACAATTCTATGTATTTTGTACAAATCCCATACCAAAAATTCTATAATCTAATAAAAATTAATAAATGTACAATTTCACAGGAATAATCGTTTATTAAACACAGGATAATACAATAAACAAGATAATACACAATACAAAAGACAATACAATTGACAGAGGATGTAAAGGATAAAACATGAATTATTGGTCGGTGTAAAAACAATTTACCTACCTTTACTGCTCAGGGCGCGATGTCTGTCCATCTATTCGGCTGCAGGGCCCCATTTCCCCGCGTTGTCTTCGGCCAATCGTCGTTCAAGTTTAACAGGTCCAGAATTAAGTCAAGCGATGTCTGTATGTCTGTCCACTTGCAACAGGGTTTCATATATCTGTCAACAACAATAAAAAACACTTGCAACAAACGAATTTACAAATATATTAACGTACCGTCCACAAGACTTTCTCCAGCGATGAAACTTCATTTTCTCTTGCTCGTAACTCCTCAACGGGTAGAAATATCTTCATTTCGACTGCAAAATCGGATTCTGTTTGGCCATTTTGTTAGTTATAAATAAAACATGCCTTGAACATGTCTAAATACAATTTAAAAAATTTATTCTATGAGTATTTCATATTCTTATACATTTATAATCACATTAACTTATAAATATATTGTAAAACTATTGATTTTAAATATATTGAATTAATATAATTGCACAAATAATAAAAAAAACTATGAGATCTGTATTTTATTTTTTTTTAGAAAAATAAGTATAATTTTTTTTTATAAAAAGCTACCAGGCACATATTTTAATAAAATATCTGTTTTTTTTTTTGCAAAAAAATATTAATTGATGCTTAAATGTGCTTTAAATTTAAAGTCATCTTTAAATACACGACATTTATAATATAGAAGTTATTATATTCAGTCGAATAATAGGAAAATTGACAAAATACAGTAAATAATTGAGCAAACATATGAAAATTATTCAAAAACTAACAACAAATTAAAGATAAAAAAATTGCTGTTAATTTATGAACTATAAAAAAATTATTTTAAATCACAAATATGGAATGTTTGTTTATAAAAAAGTATAAAAAAGAGCTTAATAATTATGGCATAAATTAAACTTACTCAAAAATGAGTTGTTGTTAAGTACACATATACATATAAAACTTATTTTTAAAGCTTAAAAAGTCAAAACTTAAATATTAAGTACGGAAAGAGTTTGTACAAAATCAGTCAAAATCCACACCCATTTCCGGGCGTATTAAACAGATGTTTCTGCGTTTGCGTCATTTCTGTAAAAAAAAAAAAAACTATAACTATTGGTGAATATATATAGATAACGTAGTTAGTATCTTTTTAATATCTAGATATTTATAAATATCTATTATCTTATCTGTTTTATAACATGCAGAAGAAAGATAAGATAACCATTATTTATGTTAGCTCCATCTATACTCAAATCAAAATACTATTTAGCAAGTTAGGACAAGCACAATCTACCCCATAGTGTCGTGTGCCGTGTCGTGTGTTCTCCGTCGCCGGTGTGGCTACCAGCGTAAACTTATGATCTGACGTGTGATTGTGATTCGTGAGCAATAGTGAGCAACATTATTTATGAAAATTAAAAGTATCTGTTATCCTTCAAATAGTCACAAAAGTTTAGCATATCGTCCGCTATCCAGTTATGTATAAAGATCAGTAGTGTTTGTCCATTTTCTCGAAAACAAAGGGCCGTATCAAAATTTCACAAGAATACAAAATTAAAGCCTGGAATTTTTTGTACAAAAAAGGTTTCTTGCAATTTTTATCTAGTATCAACTGTCAAAAAGTTATGTTTAAAAATAGTTAACCGAATAACAATTTAAAGATTTGTTAGTTATAAATAAGAAATCTTACCTTGAAAATTAGTAAGAAGAAGATTTTATTCTTTAATAGGATATTCCCAACACCATCTACAAGAAATAGAAAAATAGTAACCCTCAATTCATAAAAAAAATAAAAAAAACTTACTCTGTGTCTTGTGGTATTATTGGGCCGATCCCAGGAGACCCACGGTTACTCCCCCCATAAGTAGACCCTAGTCTAGAGTTTGGAGTGGTAACTGCGCTACCCAGAAACCCTCTATGGTGGTAGTCATTTATTGGAGGATTATTTATATCATTTGTAGTCACCATAGATAACGCAGGATGCATGAAACTAGTTCCACAGTGGTCTTCTTCAGCTGAAAAAATTGAGGTTATATTATTCATTTGTAAGTTTTGAAACGAGTAGTACCAATTGTAGAAAAAGAAAAGCGCCAAAATAGAAAAAATAAAATAGTATATTTATGGCAACTTACAATTATTAATAAAATTATCCGTTTCTGCATGAAATTTAAAAAATAATATATTAAAATTGTGATTAATAATTATAAAAATTCAGTTATCTAATTTGTAAACCACACTATAGTAAAAATAATAACATTATGTATAATATAGAAAATTTTCTGTAGATTTCAAATTTTCAACGGGCAAGACGATATTTTGAACCACTCCGCAGTTATAAGTAAAAATATAAAATATGAGCCGACCAAAAAATTTTACAAATTTTTTTATTTTTATTTTTGCCGTCCCATAACTTACAGACCACCTTTGGGAAAAAATCCAAACAAAGCGTATCTTATAGGAAATTTTATGTAGATTTCAAATTTTCAACGAGCAAGACGATATTTTGAACCACTCCAAAGTTATAAGTAAAAATATAAAATATGAACCCACCAAAAAAATTTACAAAATTTTTTATTCTTATTTTTGCCGTCCCATAACTTATAGACCACTTTAGGGATATAATCCAAACAACACGTATCTTATAGGAAATTTTATGTAGATTTCAAATTTTCTACGCGCGAAGCGCTATTTTGAACCACTCCGAAGTTATACATAAAAATGTAAAATATGAACCCACCAAAAAAATTTACAAATTTTTTTATTTTTATTTTTGCCGTCCCATAACTTATAGACCACTTTAGGGAAATACTCAATACAACACGTATCTTATAGGAAATTTTATGTAGATTTCAAATTTTCTACGAGCAAGGCGCTATTTTCAACCACTCCGAAGTGATAAGTAAATATGTAAAATTTGAGCACAACAAAAAAATTTACAAAATTTTTAATATTGTTTTTTGGCGTCCTATAACTTATGTACCACTTTTGGGACATAATGTAAACAACATATATCTTATAGGAAATTTTATGTAGATTTCAAATTTTCAACTCCCATTTACCTATCTTTAACCGTTTATGAGTTACAGACAAAAACATAAAAAATTAACTCAACCAGAAGTTCAAAAATTAGTTTTGTCAACTTACCAGTATAGGGAAATAAGTATTTATCGCCCACGTGCAGTTTTTCTTCCGTTTCCGACCCGTGTTCATAATCCTGGTAATTTTCCCCCAATTTAGCGTGGTAGTCTTGCTTCATAAGTTTCTGTACGTAATGAGGGTCGTTATGATACATTTGCTGAGTGTTAACTATATACTGATTTTCTTGGACACTTGATGATGGTAAATACGAATCTGGTGTTACATCTGGATGTGGTAAAGGATTTGGAGAAATTGGTTTTTGAGTTAGTTCATTATCAGATGCTGTGTCGGCCGACCATCGACCGATTTCGGAGACTAAAAAATAAGTATTTGAAAAACCCGCCAATTGTACAGAAGAATTCGAGTTCCGTATATGAAAAACTATTTTTATTAAAGAGACACCTATGAAACAAATGCCTTACCATTCTGTGTGCCCAAATAGCTGTCCGGGCATCTTGAGGTCCAGCGATAAGGCCCAAAAACATCGCTATTTACGTTTAAACTAGGAGGTGTACCACATCTAGATACATGTTCTGTAATATTAGGTAAATATCCGACAGTTGAAACACCCTGGGTCCGTAAACGGGTATTACGGCCCCTGGTGGTTGATGACTCATCGTCATCAGACGAATGACTTGAGGCTAGATCCAAAGAACGACCTTCAGATATCGATGTGTCGGATTCAGAATCGCGCCTTTCTCTAGGGTTCCCTGTTTCTATAAAATATTTGAAATTTGGTATACATATAGAAAAAAGCGCTAAATTCAAGTTTGAAACGTCGCTATCTCTTTCAGTTTTTGAGATAATGAATATTTTATTGGCCAAAAAAATTACAATATGAAATATGTGCCATTTTTGAAATAATCTTGTCTAAAATTTTTTTCAGCCATTCAAAATTACTGAAAATATATTACATTATAGAAAATAGCATGCTGAATTTAAATTTGAAACGAACAACTAGGTATCTCTTTTAGTTTCTGAGATAATGAATGTTTTATTGACCAACAAAATTACAATATCAAATATGTGCCATTTTTGAAATAATCTTGTCTAAAAATTTTTTCAGCCATTCAAAATTACTGAAAATATATTACATTATAGAAAATAGTATGCTGAATTCAAATTTGAAACGTACAACTAGGTATCTCTTTTAGTTTCTGAGATAATGAATGTTTTATTGGCAAAAAAATTCAAATATGTGCCATTTTTGAAATAATCTTGTCTAAAATTTTTTTCAGCCATTCAAAATTACTGAAAATATACTACATAATATAGAAAATAGTATGCTGAATTCAATTTTTTAAAGATATTAAATAAAAAAACTTACCATCACGATGTCTCCTCAGGTATCCTGGTACATCACTAGTACTATTATAATTACTAGTACTAGTACTAGTAGTATTGTGTCTCAAGTGGGTATCGCTTCTATAAGGACTGCTACCAGTTTTGGTAGTACTTCTACTGGTAGTACTTGATGTAGAAATTCCAATATGTCTTCTGGAAGTAGCTTCAAACCCAGCGCCTTGCGTATGGTACGCTAGTACTGATCTAGAAGCTTGTAAATTTATATTATGGCTTGAAGTCGACGGAGCACCAATTACGGAGGTAGTCTCTAAAAGTGGCACTTTTTTGCCCATACAAAACATGATAGACCTAAAAAAAATAAAGTACACCTATACAAAAAAGTCTGCTGAATCCAAATTTGAAAAGTACAAGGTGCTATCTCATTTAGTTTTTGAGATATTGTATTTTTTATCCACGTAAAAAAATGAACAGGTTTCAGTTTATACCATTTTTGAAACAAACTTGTCCGAATTTTTTTTCAGCCATTCAAAATAGTTGTAAATCAGTATACTTGTAGAAAAAAGCCTGTTGAATCCAAATTTGAAAAGTACAAGGTGCTATCTCGTTTAGTTTCTGAGGTATTGAATTTTTTATCCACGTAAAAAAATTAACAGGTTTCAGTTTATACCATTTTTGAAACAATCTTGTCCGAATTTTTTTTCAGCCATTCAAAATAGTTGTAAATCAGTATACTTATAGAAAAAAGCCTGCTAAATCAAAATTTGAACAGTACAAGGTGCTATCTCATTTAGTTTCTGAGATATTGAATTTTTTTCCACATAAAAAAATGAACTTGTCCGAATTTTTTTTCAGCCATTCAAAATAGTTGTAAATCAGTATACTTATAGAAAAAAGGGTGCTGAATCCAAATTTGAAAAGTGCAAGATGCTATCTCAATTCGTTTTTGAGATATTGAATTTTTTATCCACATAAAAAAATTAACAGGTTTTACTTTAAACCATTTTTGAAACAAACTTGTCTGAAATTTTTTTCAGCCATTCAATATAGTTGAAAATATGTACACATATAGAAAAAAGTGTGCTGAATCCAAATTTTCATCGTACAACTTTCTATCTTTATTAGTTTTTAAGATATTGTTTATCAAACATGAAAAAAATAATTACAAAATTTGACAGATTTCAGTTTGTACCATTTTTGAAATAAACTTGTCTGAAATTTTTTTCAGCCACTCAAAATTGTTGAAAATATGTACACATATAGAAAAAAGTGTGCTGAATCCAAATTTTCATCGTACAACAATATCTCTTTATTAGTTTTTGAGATATTGTGTATCAAACATGAAAAAAATAATTACAAAATTTGAAAGATTTAAGTTTGTACCATTTTTGAAACAAACTTGTCTGAAATTTTTTTCAGCCATTCAAAATTGTTGAAAATACGTATACGTATAAAAAAAAGTGTGCTGAATCCAAATTTTTATAGTGCAACTTTCTATCTCTATTAGTTTTTAAGCTATTGAGTATCAAACATAAAAAAAATTACGTACCTGAATAAGTTTTGCCGAACCCTCTGGTTTATAAAACAGTACCCAAGTACTGAAAAAATGGAATGTACTAAGACTATAATAGACAACAAATATGTCGTCATAGCTTGATGGTCACTAGCTAACAATAAAGCCAGAACCCAAATCGTAACTATTAATGGCAAAGAAACAACACTCAACCATAATAGGGTTCTAAGGTTCCCGAACCCTAGTACATGATCTTTTAGGGTAAAAGCCGCCCTGACTGACAGACCCAAAATAGTTAAATTCAAAAAAACCAAGACGCAAATTGGGCCAATCAGAGACCAGATTACAGATTCGTAAAGGGACAGCCAACAGAAATAATAGTTACCGTATTGGTCAATTCGCGCCCCAACTGGCAAAGACACAGCAATGGCGGGCAGAACATAACCTATCGTAAAATAAAATGGCATTTGTCCATGATTTATATCTCGCATCTCTGTTAACATTCTGTACAAGTGAATAGCATCCACTAAATTCCAAGAAAATACACATAACCACAAATAGTGTAACGCAATAGCTAATAGTTTACAGGGAAACATATTGGCGACTAATATTTTTCTGGCTTTAAGAGCTATGAAATATAATAATTGAGAAAGAAATATACATAAAACCAAATTTTTATGAATAGTATTTGAATTTGTTTGCAAACCACCCCTAATTAAAGACAAGATTAGAAAAGTAAACAACAATAATGGCAGAGAAATAGAAAAGCTAGAATAACTAGAAACACTTTCTAGAAGACTCGGTTCTGGAATATATTCCAGATCTATCAAATCAACTAATATGGCAAAAGTTGACAAATAGCTACAGGTACAGTTTATTATTATTGGGTGATTATCCATCCAGTTTTCTGTTAGTTCCGTTCTGCAGCCAACCCTCGACCATTCGCCTTTCCTGAAACAAAATGGCGGATGATTTGCCAACATATACCTATTAACTAATACATTGCTAATACTTGTATCTTTCCCAAGAGTAGCTGAAGGAAACACTGTGAAATGGAAATATCATTTCTGTATAAGTCTATCTCTCACAAACACCCAACCGCGAATTATGCGCATGCTCGGAAATCTTGTCTACTATTGGCTAACAAGGACAGCGTCGCTGGCTGGGCTGCGTTCCAAAATCCTACTAAGTACGAAATTATTCAAAGTTGTTTCAAAACTAACAACCTTACTCTCAGAGTTTACTCAACCTGTTGCAAAACAGCCAGAGTTTACTTCAAAGTGATGTTCTACTTACTCTACTAACGAGGAGGGTATAGAAATTACTCCACAATATTTTCAAACGTAGATGCTCACGATTCTCTACATATGGAAGTAATTTGTCTTCTTGCTTTTGGTTGAAAATAATCATAAGTAAATATGTTGGCGTGTATTACGAGAATACTTTTAGAATGAAAGCGATTTTATGGAGCGTACTTTCACATTATATTGAGGAGGGTGCTCCATAAAAGCGCTTTTATTACGGGCTTGACATTAATGTTGTAATTATAAGTAGTTTTGTTAGTTTTATAAAATTATTTTTAATTTCAATTTTTTACTCTCATTCGTTCCAAAACACAACACATCATACTCTACGCCAAAACTCGGTATTCTTGGTTTTGGAACGCTGCCCTGGTGATGCAGCGAGCACATGTTTGATTTCATTTCTGTTTGTAGTTGCACTTCGAAAGCATTTGCTTTGTGTTTCATATAGTAATTTATTGTCACCTAAATAAATTAATCCTGACCAGATTGTATTCCTATTATTTTTACAGTACAACAAAGTAAATTATTTAATTCAAATTTAGCACTAGAATATGTCAAAAGTGATCATGATTTCCTCGTTAGCCAATAGTAGTCGCGGTTTCCAAGCATGCGCATAATTCGCGGTTGGGTGTTTGTGTGAGATAGGCTTATGCAGAAATGATATTTCCATTTCACAGTGTTTCCTTCAAGAAAAGCAAAGGATCCGCAATATAGTAGTTAATAGGTATATGATTATATGTGTGTATGTAACTCAAAAGTGTTTGGTTAGGTTAAGTGGGAGGTTTCCACCATTTTTTTTGTTTTATAATTTCATCTGAAAATATTAGGAAAACTAAGACTATTGATGAAAATTCCTATTAATAAGCGAGTTATACTCTCCCGAATTTTGAAAAGATTGACGTGACGTCATATGTGTTTTTATATCAAACTGTTTTCATCATGGACCTAAATGTTCTTGAAATATATGCTATTTTAAGTTATATTTACATAAAATAAATGAATATTATAACACTGTATAAGTCTACATACTTTATAATTACAGGTGTATTTAAATTATTAAGTTTAATGCAAGAAATTTATGTTAAAATAAAAACTGTTTGAAAACTGCTGTACAGGAATGTTAGCCCTCCTTTCGAATTTGAAGTTCTTAACTTCCATTGATAGTAACCCCCACCTCCTAACACGCTATTTGTTATGCATGTATAAAGGGTCTTTCGGCCAATCAAAATATTATATATTGATTTCATATACGCGTCGAAGCGCTATAACAAAAAACCCCTTATTTCCGAAATATCTCAATTATACCATTTCATTTTTTTATTAATATTCTTTATTCAGCATATACATTCGTATTTTTTACTATTTTCCTTTAATTCGATTGAGCTGGAATCCCCCATTTTAGTGACTTATTTATACATTCTAGTTACTTTTAGGGATATTTAAGTTTATACGTACCCTCTCACTGTCGACCAATGAACGCATTGGGGGTTGGACCGTTCATTAAAAAACATTTCTTCTTCATTCAAAGCTATTTGAATTCTTATTGGTTGATTTAAAGGACCCATCCCTAAGTTTTTGTATAACATTTTTTTCGACAGCTGATATGCGTCTCGTTTTTTTCGAACTAAACTTGTATCTCGAAAATATGCCGAATTTTCGTGTTTAGTTTCCGTAAAAGTTTTTTTAACGATTTTTCTATTTTCGGAATTTTTATTTATAGCTTCAATATATTCAGGAACAAGTATACTTAATGATATAGTTGGCGACCCTGAAATTATAAAAAAAAAATGATGATAGCTCTACAGTTGTTTTATAAATGTAGATTTTTTGACGAAATAAAATTGCAACTTTTAAGTTTCAAATAAACGTTTTTATATATAGAAAAAAATCTGATGTGGTCAGCACATTACCTTCCGTCAATGTATTTTGTACAAATCCCATACCAAAAGTTCATGGGAAAAGATTCTATAAATCCAATAAGATTATAACACGAACATATATTATGTAAATTGCACATGACATGGTAATATTGTATCAGCTGAACACGGAAGTTAAAAATTAATGTACATACGTAGAAATGTCCATAGATTCGATTGCCGCAACGCCCGTTAACGAATCTTTAACCGTTCATTAGTTATAGCCCGGCAAAGTGAAATAAACGTGTTAGATTTCCAATGGAAAGAATACTGTGTATTTCCAAAACTAGAACCCTAGGAATTTTTTAACTATTTTTTCCGAAATTAGCACGTTTGACTTAATAGACATTGATACATTTTAATTTAAATATAGGGTGTTTAAATATTTTGGTTTATAACTGGCTACTGAAAAATCCAAGGTACCATTTTTTCATTTATTGCATGGTAATATTGTATCAGCTGAACACGAAAGTTAAAAATTAGTGTACATACGTAGAAATGACCATAGATTCGATTACCGCAACGCGCGTTAACGTATCTTTTACCGTTCATTAGTTATAGCCCGGCAAAGTGAAATAAACGTGTTAGATTTCCAATGGAAAGAATACTGTGTATTTCTAAAACTAGAACCCTAGGAATTTTTTAACTATTTTTTCCGAAATCAGCACGTTTGACTTAATAGAAATTGATACATTTTAATTTAAATATAGGGTGTTTAAATATTTTGGTTTATAACTAACTACTGAAAAATCCAAAGTACCATTTTTTCATTTATTGCATGGTAATATTGTATCAGCTGAACACGAAAGTTAAAAATTAGTGTACATACGTAGAAATGTCCATAGAATCGATTGCCGCAACGCGCGTTAACGTTTCTTTTACCGTTCATTAGTTATAGCCCGGCAAAGTGAAATAAACGTGTTAGATTTCCAATGGAAAGAATACTGTGTATTTCTAAAACTAGAACCCTAGGAATTTTTTAACTATTTTTTCCGATATCAGCACGTTTGACTTAATAGAAATTGATACATTTTAATGTAAATATAGGGTGTTTAAATATTTTGGTTTATAACTGGCTACTGAAAAATCCAAGGTACCATTTTTTCATTTATTGCATGGTAATATTGTATCAGTCGAACACGAAAGTTAAAAATTAGTGTACATACGTAGAAATGTCCATAGATTCGATTACAGCAACGCGCGTTAACGTATCTTTTACCGTTCATTAGTTATAGCCCGGCAAAGTGAAATAAACGTGTTAGATTTCCAATGGAAAGAATACTGTGTATTTCTAAAACTAGAACCCTAGGAATTTTTTAACTATTTTTTCCGAAATCAGCACGTTTGACTTAATAGAAATTGATACACTTTAATTTAAATATAGGGTGTTTAAATATTTTGGTTTATAACTAACTACTGAAAAATCCAAAGTACCATTTTTTCATTTATTGCATGGTAATATTGTATCAGCTGAACACGAAAGTTAAAAATTAGTGTACATACGTAGAAATGTCCATAGAATCGATTGCCGCAACGCGCGTTAACGTTTCTTTTACCGTTCATTAGTTATAGCCCGGCAAAGTGAAATAAACGTGTTAGATTTCCAATGGAAAGAATACTGTGTATTTCTAAAACTAGAACCCTAGGAATTTTTTAACTATTTTTTCCGATATCAGCACGTTTGACTTAATAGAAATTGATACATTTTAATGTAAATATAGGGTGTTTAAATATTTTGGTTTATAACTGGCTACTGAAAAATCCAAGGTACCATTTTTTCATTTATTGCATGGTAATATTGTATCAGTCGAACACGAAAGTTAAAAATTAGTGTACATACGTAGAAATGTCCATAGATTCGATTACCGCAACGCGCGTTAACGTATCTTTTACCGTTCATTAGTTATAGCCCGGCAAAGTGAAATAAACGTGTTAGATTTCCAATGGAAAGAATACTGTGTATTTCTAAAACTAGAACCCTAGGAATTTTTTAACTATTTTTTCCGAAATCAGCACGTTTGACTTAATAGAAATTGATACATTTTAATATAGGGTGTTTAAATATTTTGGTTTATAACTGGCTACTGAAAAATCCAAGGTACCATTTTTTCATTTATTGCATGGTAATATTGTATCAGCTGAACACGAAAGTTAGAAATAAGTGTACATATGTAGAAATGTCCATAGATTCGATTGCCGCAACGCGCGTTAACGTATCTTTTACCGTTCATTAGTTATAGCCCGGCAAAGTGAAATAAACGTGTTAGATTTCCAATGGAAAGAATACTGTGTATTTCTAAAACTAGAACCCTAGGAATTTTTTAACTATTTTTTACGAATTCAGCACGTTTGACTTAATAGAAATTGATACATTTTATTTTAAATATAGGGTGTTTAAATATTTTGGTTTATAACTGGCTACTGAAAAATCCAAGGTACCATTTTTTCATTTATTGCATGGTAATATTGTATCAGCTGAACACGAAAGTTAAAAATTAGTGTACATACGTAGAAATGTCCATAGATTCGATTGCCGCAAATCGCGTTAACGTATCTTTTACCGTTCATTAGTTATAGCCCGGCAAAGTGAAATAAACGTGTTAGATTTCCAATGGAAAGAATACTGTGTATTTCTAAAACTAGAACCCTAGGAATTTTTTAACTATTTTTTCCGAAATCAGCACGTTTGACTTAATAGAAATTGATACATTTTAATTTAAATATAGGGTGTTTAAATATTTTGGTTTATAACTGGCTACTGAAAAATCCAAGGTACCATTTTTTCATTTATTGCATGGTAATATTGTATCAGCTGAACACGAAAGTTAAAAATTAGTGTACATACGTAGAAATGTCCATAGATTCGATTGCCGCAACGCGCGTTAACGTATCTTTTACCGTTCATTAGTTATAGCCCGGCAAAGTGAAATAAACGTGTTAGATTTCCAATGGAAAGAATACTGTGTATTTCTAAAACTAGAACCCTAGGAATATTTTAACTATTTTTTCCGAATTCAGCACGTTTGACTTAATAGAAATTGATACATTTTATTTTAAATATAGGGTGTTTAAATATTTTGGTTTATAACTGGCTACTGAAAAATCCAAGGTACCATTTTTTTAATTTATTGCATGGTAATATTGTATCAGCTGAACACGAAAGTTCAAAACTAGTGTACATACGTAGAAATGTCCATAGATTCGATTGCCGCAACGCGCGTTAACGTATCTTTTACCGTTCATTAGTTATAGCCCGGCAAAGTGAAATAAACGTGTTAGATTTCCAATGGAAAGAATACTGTGTATTTCTAAAACTAGAACCCTAGGAATTTTTTAACTATTTTTTCCGATATCAGCACGTTTGACTTAATAGAAATTGATACATTTTAATGTAAATATAGGGTGTTTAAATATTTTGGTTTATAACTGGCTACTGAAAAATCCAAGGTACCATTTTTTCATTTATTGCATGGTAATATTGTATCAGTCGAACACGAAAGTTAAAAATTAGTGTACATACGTAGAAATGTCCATAGATTCGATTACCGCAACGCGCGTTAACGTATCTTTTACCGTTCATTAGTTATAGCCCGGCAAAGTGAAATAAACGTGTTAGATTTCCAATGGAAAGAATACTGTGTATTTCTAAAACTAGAACCCTAGGAATTTTTTAACTATTTTTTCCGAAATCAGCACGTTTGACTTAATAGAAATTGATACATTTTAATATAGGGTGTTTAAATATTTTGGTTTATAACTGGCTACTGAAAAATCCAAGGTACCATTTTTTCATTTATTGCATGGTAATATTGTATCAGCTGAACACGAAAGTTAGAAATAAGTGTACATATGTAGAAATGTCCATAGATTCGATTGCCGCAACGCGCGTTAACGTATCTTTTACCGTTCATTAGTTATAGCCCGGCAAAGTGAAATAAACGTGTTAGATTTCCAATGGAAAGAATACTGTGTATTTCTAAAACTAGAACCCTAGGAATTTTTTAACTATTTTTTACGAATTCAGCACGTTTGACTTAATAGAAATTGATACATTTTATTTTAAATATAGGGTGTTTAAATATTTTGGTTTATAACTGGCTACTGAAAAATCCAAGGTACCATTTTTTCATTTATTGCATGGTAATATTGTATCAGCTGAACACGAAAGTTAAAAATTAGTGTACATACGTAGAAATGTCCATAGATTCGATTGCCGCAAATCGCGTTAACGTATCTTTTACCGTTCATTAGTTATAGCCCGGCAAAGTGAAATAAACGTGTTAGATTTCCAATGGAAAGAATACTGTGTATTTCTAAAACTAGAACCCTAGGAATTTTTTAACTATTTTTTCCGAAATCAGCACGTTTGACTTAATAGAAATTGATACATTTTAATTTAAATATAGGGTGTTTAAATATTTTGGTTTATAACTGGCTACTGAAAAATCCAAGGTACCATTTTTTCATTTATTGCATGGTAATATTGTATCAGCTGAACACGAAAGTTAAAAATTAGTGTACATACGTAGAAATGTCCATAGATTCGATTGCCGCAACGCGCGTTAACGTATCTTTTACCGTTCATTAGTTATAGCCCGGCAAAGTGAAATAAACGTGTTAGATTTCCA
Source organism: Ophonus ardosiacus (assembly GCA_943142095.1). Lineage (NCBI taxonomy): Eukaryota > Metazoa > Arthropoda > Insecta > Coleoptera > Carabidae > Ophonus > Ophonus ardosiacus. The sequence goes on from OW964840.1 coordinate 19,020,423, forward strand.
ATGGAAAGAATACTGTGTATTTCTAAAACTAGAACCCTAGGAATATTTTAACTATTTTTTCCGAATTCAGCACGTTTGACTTAATAGAAATTGATACATTTTATTTTAAATATAGGGTGTTTAAATATTTTGGTTTATAACTGGCTACTGAAAAATCCAAGGTACCATTTTTTTAATTTATTGCATGGTAATATTGTATCAGCTGAACACGAAAGTTCAAAACTAGTGTACATACGTAGAAATGTCCATAGATTCGATTGCCGCAACGCGCGTTAACGTATCTTTTACCGTTCATTAGTTATAGCCCGGCAAAGTGAAATAAACGTGTTAGATTTCCAATGGAAAGAATACTGTGTATTTCTAAAACTAGAACCCTAGGAATTTTTTAACTATTTTTTCCGAATTCAGCACGTTTGACTTAATAGAAATTGATACATTTTATTTTAAATATAGGGTGTTTAAATATTTTGGTTTATAACTGGCTACTGAAAAATCCAAGGTACCATTTTTTCATTTATTGCATGGTAATATTGTATCAGCTGAACACGAAAGTTAAAAATTAGTGTACATACGTAGAAATGTCCATAGATTCGATTGCCGCAACGCGCGTTAACGTATCTTTTACCGTTCATTAGTTATAGCCCGGCAAAGTGAAATAAACGTGTTAGATTTCCAATGGAAAGAATACTGTGTATTTCTAAAACTAGAACCCTAGGAATTTTTTAACTATTTTTTCCGAATTCAGCACGTTTGACTTAATAGAAATTGATACATTTTATTTTAAATATAGGGTGTTTAAATATTTTGGTTTATAACTGGCTAGTGAAAAATCCAAGGTACCATTTTTTCATTTATTGCATGGTAATATTGTATCAGCTGAACACGAAAGTTAAAAATTAGTGTGCATACGTAGAAATGTCCATAGAATCGATTGCCGCAACGCGCGTTAACGTATCTTTTACCGTTCATTAGTTATAGTTCGGCAAAGTGAAATAAACGTGTTAGATTTCCAATGGAAAGAATACTGTGTATTTCTAAAACTAGAACCCTAGGAATTTTTTAACTATTTTTTCCGAATTCAGCACGTTTGACTTAATAGAAATTGATACATTTTATTTTAAATATAGGGTGTTTAAATATTTTGGTTTATAACTGGCTACTGAAAAATCCAAGGTACCATTTTTTCATTTATTGCATGGTAATATTGTATCAGCTGAACACGAAAGTTAAAAATTAGTGTACATACGTAGAAATGTCCATAGATTCGATTGCCGCAACGCGCGTTAACGTATCTTTTACCGTTCATTAGTTATAGCCCGGCAAAGTGAAATAAACGTGTTAGATTTCCAATGGAAAGAATACTGTGTATTTCTAAAACTAGAACCCTAGGAATTTTTTAACTATTTTTTCCGAATTCAGCACGTTTGACTTAATAGAAATTGATACATTTTATTTTAAATATAGGGTGTTTAAATATTTTGGTTTATAACTGGCTAGTGAAAAATCCAAGGTACCATTTTTTCATTTATTGCATGGTAATATTGTATCAGCTGAACACGAAAGTTAAAAATTAGTGTGCATACGTAGAAATGTCCATAGAATCGATTGCCGCAACGCGCGTTAACGTATCTCTTACCGTTCATTAGTTATAGCCCGGCAAAGTGAAATAAACGTGTTAGATTTCCAATGGAAAGAATACTGTGTATTTCTAAAACTAGAACCCTAGGAATTTTTTAACTATTTTTTCCGAAATCAGCACGTTTGACTTAATAGAAATTGATACATTTTATTTTAAATATAGGGTGTTTAAATATTTTGGTTTATAACTGGCTACTGAAAAATCCAAGGTACCATTTTTTCATTTATTGCATGGTAATATTGTATCAGCTGAACACGAAAGTTAAAAATTAGTGTACATACGTAGAAATGTCCATAGATTCGATTGCCGCAACGCGCGTTAACGTATCTTTTACCGTTCATTAGTTATAGCCCGGCAAAGTGAAATAAACGTGTTAGATTTCCAATGGAAAGAATACTGTGTATTTCTAAAACTAGAACCCTAGGAATTTTTTAACTATTTTTTCCGAATTCAGCACGTTTGACTTAATAGAAATTGATACATTTTATTTTAAATATAGGGTGTTTAAATATTTTGGTTTATAACTGGCTACTGAAAAATCCAAGGTACCATTTTTTCATTTATTGCATGGTAATATTGTATCAGCTGAACACGAAAGTTCAAAACTAGTGTACATACGTAGAAATGTCCATAGATTCGATTGCCGCAACGCGCGTTAACGTATCTTTTACCGTTCATTAGTTATAGCCCGGCAAAGTGAAATAAACGTGTTAGATTTCCAATGGAAAGAATACTGTGTATTTCTAAAACTAGAACCCTAGGAATTTTTTAACTATTTTTTCCGAATTCAGCACGTTTGACTTAATAGAAATTGATACATTTTATTTTAAATATAGGGTGTTTAAATATTTTGGTTTATAACTGGCTACTGAAAAATCCAAGGTACCATTTTTTCATTTATTGCATGGTAATATTGTATCAGCTGAACACGAAAGTTAAAAATTAGTGTACATACGTAGAAATGTCCATAGATTCGATTGCCGCAACGCGCGTTAACGTATCTTTTACCGTTCATTAGTTATAGCCCGGCAAAGTGAAATAAACGTGTTAGATTTCCAATGGAAAGAATACTGTGTATTTCTAAAACTAGAACCCTAGGAATTTTTTAACTATTTTTTCCGAATTCAGCACGTTTGACTTAATAGAAATTGATACATTTTATTTTAAATATAGGGTGTTTAAATATTTTGGTTTATAACTGGCTAGTGAAAAATCCAAGGTACCATTTTTTCATTTATTGCATGGTAATATTGTATCAGCTGAACACGAAAGTTAAAAATTAGTGTGCATACGTAGAAATGTCCATAGAATCGATTGCCGCAACGCGCGTTAACGTATCTTTTACCGTTCATTAGTTATAGTTCGGCAAAGTGAAATAAACGTGTTAGATTTCCAATGGAAAGAATACTGTGTATTTCTAAAACTAGAACCCTAGGAATTTTTTAACTATTTTTTCCGAATTCAGCACGTTTGACTTAATAGAAATTGATACATTTTATTTTAAATATAGGGTGTTTAAATATTTTGGTTTATAACTGGCTACTGAAAAATCCAAGGTACCATTTTTTCATTTATTGCATGGTAATATTGTATCAGCTGAACACGAAAGTTAAAAATTAGTGTACATACGTAGAAATGACCATAGATTCGATTACCGCAACGCGCGTTAACGTATCTTTTACCGTTCATTAGTTATAGCCCGGCAAAGTGAAATAAACGTGTTAGATTTCCAATGGAAAGAATACTGTGTATTTCTAAAACTAGAACCCTAGGAATTTTTTAACTATTTTTTCCGAAATCAGCACGTTTGACTTAATAGAAATTGATACATTTTAATTTAAATATAGGGTGTTTAAATATTTTGGTTTATAACTAACTACTGAAAAATCCAAAGTACCATTTTTTCATTTATTGCATGGTAATATTGTATCAGCTGAACACGAAAGTTAAAAATTAGTGTACATACGTAGAAATGTCCATAGAATCGATTGCCGCAACGCGCGTTAACGTTTCTTTTACCGTTCATTAGTTATAGCCCGGCAAAGTGAAATAAACGTGTTAGATTTCCAATGGAAAGAATACTGTGTATTTCTAAAACTAGAACCCTAGGAATTTTTTAACTATTTTTTCCGATATCAGCACGTTTGACTTAATAGAAATTGATACATTTTAATGTAAATATAGGGTGTTTAAATATTTTGGTTTATAACTGGCTACTGAAAAATCCAAGGTACCATTTTTTCATTTATTGCATGGTAATATTGTATCAGTCGAACACGAAAGTTAAAAATTAGTGTACATACGTAGAAATGTCCATAGATTCGATTACAGCAACGCGCGTTAACGTATCTTTTACCGTTCATTAGTTATAGCCCGGCAAAGTGAAATAAACGTGTTAGATTTCCAATGGAAAGAATACTGTGTATTTCTAAAACTAGAACCCTAGGAATTTTTTAACTATTTTTTCCGAAATCAGCACGTTTGACTTAATAGAAATTGATACACTTTAATTTAAATATAGGGTGTTTAAATATTTTGGTTTATAACTAACTACTGAAAAATCCAAAGTACCATTTTTTCATTTATTGCATGGTAATATTGTATCAGCTGAACACGAAAGTTAAAAATTAGTGTACATACGTAGAAATGTCCATAGAATCGATTGCCGCAACGCGCGTTAACGTTTCTTTTACCGTTCATTAGTTATAGCCCGGCAAAGTGAAATAAACGTGTTAGATTTCCAATGGAAAGAATACTGTGTATTTCTAAAACTAGAACCCTAGGAATTTTTTAACTATTTTTTCCGATATCAGCACGTTTGACTTAATAGAAATTGATACATTTTAATGTAAATATAGGGTGTTTAAATATTTTGGTTTATAACTGGCTACTGAAAAATCCAAGGTACCATTTTTTCATTTATTGCATGGTAATATTGTATCAGTCGAACACGAAAGTTAAAAATTAGTGTACATACGTAGAAATGTCCATAGATTCGATTACCGCAACGCGCGTTAACGTATCTTTTACCGTTCATTAGTTATAGCCCGGCAAAGTGAAATAAACGTGTTAGATTTCCAATGGAAAGAATACTGTGTATTTCTAAAACTAGAACCCTAGGAATTTTTTAACTATTTTTTCCGAAATCAGCACGTTTGACTTAATAGAAATTGATACATTTTAATATAGGGTGTTTAAATATTTTGGTTTATAACTGGCTACTGAAAAATCCAAGGTACCATTTTTTCATTTATTGCATGGTAATATTGTATCAGCTGAACACGAAAGTTAGAAATAAGTGTACATATGTAGAAATGTCCATAGATTCGATTGCCGCAACGCGCGTTAACGTATCTTTTACCGTTCATTAGTTATAGCCCGGCAAAGTGAAATAAACGTGTTAGATTTCCAATGGAAAGAATACTGTGTATTTCTAAAACTAGAACCCTAGGAATTTTTTAACTATTTTTTACGAATTCAGCACGTTTGACTTAATAGAAATTGATACATTTTATTTTAAATATAGGGTGTTTAAATATTTTGGTTTATAACTGGCTACTGAAAAATCCAAGGTACCATTTTTTCATTTATTGCATGGTAATATTGTATCAGCTGAACACGAAAGTTAAAAATTAGTGTACATACGTAGAAATGTCCATAGATTCGATTGCCGCAAATCGCGTTAACGTATCTTTTACCGTTCATTAGTTATAGCCCGGCAAAGTGAAATAAACGTGTTAGATTTCCAATGGAAAGAATACTGTGTATTTCTAAAACTAGAACCCTAGGAATTTTTTAACTATTTTTTCCGAAATCAGCACGTTTGACTTAATAGAAATTGATACATTTTAATTTAAATATAGGGTGTTTAAATATTTTGGTTTATAACTGGCTACTGAAAAATCCAAGGTACCATTTTTTCATTTATTGCATGGTAATATTGTATCAGCTGAACACGAAAGTTAAAAATTAGTGTACATACGTAGAAATGTCCATAGATTCGATTGCCGCAACGCGCGTTAACGTATCTTTTACCGTTCATTAGTTATAGCCCGGCAAAGTGAAATAAACGTGTTAGATTTCCAATGGAAAGAATACTGTGTATTTCTAAAACTAGAACCCTAGGAATATTTTAACTATTTTTTCCGAATTCAGCACGTTTGACTTAATAGAAATTGATACATTTTATTTTAAATATAGGGTGTTTAAATATTTTGGTTTATAACTGGCTACTGAAAAATCCAAGGTACCATTTTTTTAATTTATTGCATGGTAATATTGTATCAGCTGAACACGAAAGTTCAAAACTAGTGTACATACGTAGAAATGTCCATAGATTCGATTGCCGCAACGCGCGTTAACGTATCTTTTACCGTTCATTAGTTATAGCCCGGCAAAGTGAAATAAACGTGTTAGATTTCCAATGGAAAGAATACTGTGTATTTCTAAAACTAGAACCCTAGGAATTTTTTAACTATTTTTTCCGATATCAGCACGTTTGACTTAATAGAAATTGATACATTTTAATGTAAATATAGGGTGTTTAAATATTTTGGTTTATAACTGGCTACTGAAAAATCCAAGGTACCATTTTTTCATTTATTGCATGGTAATATTGTATCAGTCGAACACGAAAGTTAAAAATTAGTGTACATACGTAGAAATGTCCATAGATTCGATTACCGCAACGCGCGTTAACGTATCTTTTACCGTTCATTAGTTATAGCCCGGCAAAGTGAAATAAACGTGTTAGATTTCCAATGGAAAGAATACTGTGTATTTCTAAAACTAGAACCCTAGGAATTTTTTAACTATTTTTTCCGAAATCAGCACGTTTGACTTAATAGAAATTGATACATTTTAATATAGGGTGTTTAAATATTTTGGTTTATAACTGGCTACTGAAAAATCCAAGGTACCATTTTTTCATTTATTGCATGGTAATATTGTATCAGCTGAACACGAAAGTTAGAAATAAGTGTACATATGTAGAAATGTCCATAGATTCGATTGCCGCAACGCGCGTTAACGTATCTTTTACCGTTCATTAGTTATAGCCCGGCAAAGTGAAATAAACGTGTTAGATTTCCAATGGAAAGAATACTGTGTATTTCTAAAACTAGAACCCTAGGAATTTTTTAACTATTTTTTACGAATTCAGCACGTTTGACTTAATAGAAATTGATACATTTTATTTTAAATATAGGGTGTTTAAATATTTTGGTTTATAACTGGCTACTGAAAAATCCAAGGTACCATTTTTTCATTTATTGCATGGTAATATTGTATCAGCTGAACACGAAAGTTAAAAATTAGTGTACATACGTAGAAATGTCCATAGATTCGATTGCCGCAAATCGCGTTAACGTATCTTTTACCGTTCATTAGTTATAGCCCGGCAAAGTGAAATAAACGTGTTAGATTTCCAATGGAAAGAATACTGTGTATTTCTAAAACTAGAACCCTAGGAATTTTTTAACTATTTTTTCCGAAATCAGCACGTTTGACTTAATAGAAATTGATACATTTTAATTTAAATATAGGGTGTTTAAATATTTTGGTTTATAACTGGCTACTGAAAAATCCAAGGTACCATTTTTTCATTTATTGCATGGTAATATTGTATCAGCTGAACACGAAAGTTAAAAATTAGTGTACATACGTAGAAATGTCCATAGATTCGATTGCCGCAACGCGCGTTAACGTATCTTTTACCGTTCATTAGTTATAGCCCGGCAAAGTGAAATAAACGTGTTAGATTTCCAATGGAAAGAATACTGTGTATTTCTAAAACTAGAACCCTAGGAATATTTTAACTATTTTTTCCGAATTCAGCACGTTTGACTTAATAGAAATTGATACATTTTATTTTAAATATAGGGTGTTTAAATATTTTGGTTTATAACTGGCTACTGAAAAATCCAAGGTACCATTTTTTTAATTTATTGCATGGTAATATTGTATCAGCTGAACACGAAAGTTCAAAACTAGTGTACATACGTAGAAATGTCCATAGATTCGATTGCCGCAACGCGCGTTAACGTATCTTTTACCGTTCATTAGTTATAGCCCGGCAAAGTGAAATAAACGTGTTAGATTTCCAATGGAAAGAATACTGTGTATTTCTAAAACTAGAACCCTAGGAATTTTTTAACTATTTTTTCCGAATTCAGCACGTTTGACTTAATAGAAATTGATACATTTTATTTTAAATATAGGGTGTTTAAATATTTTGGTTTATAACTGGCTACTGAAAAATCCAAGGTACCATTTTTTCATTTATTGCATGGTAATATTGTATCAGCTGAACACGAAAGTTAAAAATTAGTGTACATACGTAGAAATGTCCATAGATTCGATTGCCGCAACGCGCGTTAACGTATCTTTTACCGTTCATTAGTTATAGCCCGGCAAAGTGAAATAAACGTGTTAGATTTCCAATGGAAAGAATACTGTGTATTTCTAAAACTAGAACCCTAGGAATTTTTTAACTATTTTTTCCGAATTCAGCACGTTTGACTTAATAGAAATTGATACATTTTATTTTAAATATAGGGTGTTTAAATATTTTGGTTTATAACTGGCTAGTGAAAAATCCAAGGTACCATTTTTTCATTTATTGCATGGTAATATTGTATCAGCTGAACACGAAAGTTAAAAATTAGTGTGCATACGTAGAAATGTCCATAGAATCGATTGCCGCAACGCGCGTTAACGTATCTTTTACCGTTCATTAGTTATAGTTCGGCAAAGTGAAATAAACGTGTTAGATTTCCAATGGAAAGAATACTGTGTATTTCTAAAACTAGAACCCTAGGAATTTTTTAACTATTTTTTCCGAATTCAGCACGTTTGACTTAATAGAAATTGATACATTTTATTTTAAATATAGGGTGTTTAAATATTTTGGTTTATAACTGGCTACTGAAAAATCCAAGGTACCATTTTTTCATTTATTGCATGGTAATATTGTATCAGCTGAACACGAAAGTTAAAAATTAGTGTACATACGTAGAAATGTCCATAGATTCGATTGCCGCAACGCGCGTTAACGTATCTTTTACCGTTCATTAGTTATAGCCCGGCAAAGTGAAATAAACGTGTTAGATTTCCAATGGAAAGAATACTGTGTATTTCTAAAACTAGAACCCTAGGAATTTTTTAACTATTTTTTCCGAATTCAGCACGTTTGACTTAATAGAAATTGATACATTTTATTTTAAATATAGGGTGTTTAAATATTTTGGTTTATAACTGGCTAGTGAAAAATCCAAGGTACCATTTTTTCATTTATTGCATGGTAATATTGTATCAGCTGAACACGAAAGTTAAAAATTAGTGTGCATACGTAGAAATGTCCATAGAATCGATTGCCGCAACGCGCGTTAACGTATCTCTTACCGTTCATTAGTTATAGCCCGGCAAAGTGAAATAAACGTGTTAGATTTCCAATGGAAAGAATACTGTGTATTTCTAAAACTAGAACCCTAGGAATTTTTTAACTATTTTTTCCGAAATCAGCACGTTTGACTTAATAGAAATTGATACATTTTATTTTAAATATAGGGTGTTTAAATATTTTGGTTTATAACTGGCTACTGAAAAATCCAAGGTACCATTTTTTCATTTATTGCATGGTAATATTGTATCAGCTGAACACGAAAGTTAAAAATTAGTGTACATACGTAGAAATGTCCATAGATTCGATTGCCGCAACGCGCGTTAACGTATCTTTTACCGTTCATTAGTTATAGCCCGGCAAAGTGAAATAAACGTGTTAGATTTCCAATGGAAAGAATACTGTGTATTTCTAAAACTAGAACCCTAGGAATTTTTTAACTATTTTTTCCGAATTCAGCACGTTTGACTTAATAGAAATTGATACATTTTATTTTAAATATAGGGTGTTTAAATATTTTGGTTTATAACTGGCTACTGAAAAATCCAAGGTACCATTTTTTCATTTATTGCATGGTAATATTGTATCAGCTGAACACGAAAGTTCAAAACTAGTGTACATACGTAGAAATGTCCATAGATTCGATTGCCGCAACGCGCGTTAACGTATCTTTTACCGTTCATTAGTTATAGCCCGGCAAAGTGAAATAAACGTGTTAGATTTCCAATGGAAAGAATACTGTGTATTTCTAAAACTAGAACCCTAGGAATTTTTTAACTATTTTTTCCGAATTCAGCACGTTTGACTTAATAGAAATTGATACATTTTATTTTAAATATAGGGTGTTTAAATATTTTGGTTTATAACTGGCTACTGAAAAATCCAAGGTACCATTTTTTCATTTATTGCATGGTAATATTGTATCAGCTGAACACGAAAGTTAAAAATTAGTGTACATACGTAGAAATGTCCATAGATTCGATTGCCGCAACGCGCGTTAACGTATCTTTTACCGTTCATTAGTTATAGCCCGGCAAAGTGAAATAAACGTGTTAGATTTCCAATGGAAAGAATACTGTGTATTTCTAAAACTAGAACCCTAGGAATTTTTTAACTATTTTTTCCGAATTCAGCACGTTTGACTTAATAGAAATTGATACATTTTATTTTAAATATAGGGTGTTTAAATATTTTGGTTTATAACTGGCTAGTGAAAAATCCAAGGTACCATTTTTTCATTTATTGCATGGTAATATTGTATCAGCTGAACACGAAAGTTAAAAATTAGTGTGCATACGTAGAAATGTCCATAGAATCGATTGCCGCAACGCGCGTTAACGTATCTTTTACCGTTCATTAGTTATAGTTCGGCAAAGTGAAATAAACGTGTTAGATTTCCAATGGAAAGAATACTGTGTATTTCTAAAACTAGAACCCTAGGAATTTTTTAACTATTTTTTCCGAATTCAGCACGTTTGACTTAATAGAAATTGATACATTTTATTTTAAATATAGGGTGTTTAAATATTTTGGTTTATAACTGGCTACTGAAAAATCCAAGGTACCATTTTTTCATTTATTGCATGGTAATATTGTATCAGCTGAACACGAAAGTTAAAAATTAGTGTACATACGTAGAAATGTCCATAGATTCGATTGCCGCAACGCGCGTTAACGTATCTTTTACCGTTCATTAGTTATAGCCCGGCAAAGTGAAATAAACGTGTTAGATTTCCAATGGAAAGAATACTGTGTATTTCTAAAACTAGAACCCTAGGAATTTTTTAACTATTTTTTCCGAATTCAGCACGTTTGACTTAATAGAAATTGATACATTTTATTTTAAATATAGGGTGTTTAAATATTTTGGTTTATAACTGGCTAGTGAAAAATCCAAGGTACCATTTTTTCATTTATTGCATGGTAATATTGTATCAGCTGAACACGAAAGTTAAAAATTAGTGTGCATACGTAGAAATGTCCATAGAATCGATTGCCGCAACGCGCGTTAACGTATCTCTTACCGTTCATTAGTTATAGCCCGGCAAAGTGAAATAAACGTGTTAGATTTCCAATGGAAAGAATACTGTGTATTTCTAAAACTAGAACCCTAGGAATTTTTTAACTATTTTTTCCGAAATCAGCACGTTTGACTTAATAGAAATTGATACATTTTATTTTAAATATAGGGTGTTTAAATATTTTGGTTTATAACTGGCTACTGAAAAATCCAAGGTACCATTTTTTCATTTATTGCATGGTAATATTGTATCAGCTGAACACGAAAGTTAAAAATTAGTGTACATACGTAGAAATGTCCATAGATTCGATTGCCGCAACGCGCGTTAACGTATCTTTTACCGTTCATTAGTTATAGCCCGGCAAAGTGAAATAAACGTGTTAGATTTCCAATGGAAAGAATACTGTGTATTTCTAAAACTAGAACCCTAGGAATTTTTTAACTATTTTTTCCGAATTCAGCACGTTTGACTTAATAGAAATTGATACATTTTATTTTAAATATAGGGTGTTTAAATATTTTGGTTTATAACTGGCTACTGAAAAATCCAAGGTACCATTTTTTCATTTATTGCATGGTAATATTGTATCAGCTGAACACGAAAGTTAAAAATTAGTGTACTATTTTTTCCGAAATCAGCACGTTTGACTTAATGGAAATTGATACATTTTATTTTAAATATAGGGTGTTTAAATATTTTGGTTTATAACTGGCTACTGAAAAATCCAAGGTACCATTTTTTCATTTATTGCATGGTAATATTGTATCAGCTGAACACGAAAGTTAAAAATTAGTGTACATACGTAGAAATGTCCATAGAATCGATTGCCGCAACGCAGGTTAACGTATCTCTTACCGTTCATTAGTTATAGCCCGGCAAAGTGAAATAAACGTGTTAGATTTCCAATGGAAAGAATACTGTGTATTTCTAAAACTAGAACCCTAGGAATTTTTTAACTATTTTTTCCGAAATCAGCACGTTTGACTTAATAGACATTGATACATTTTAATTTAAATATAGGGTGTTTAAATATTTTGGTTTATAACTGGATACTGAAAAATACAAGGTACCATTTTTTCATTTATTGCATGGTAATATTGTATCAGCTGAACACGAAAGTTAGAAATAAGTGTACATATGTAGAAATGTCCATAGATTCGATTGCCGCAACGCGCGTTAACGTATCTTTTACCGTTCATTAGTTATAGCCCGGCAAAGTGAAATAAACGTGTTAGATTTCCAATGGAAAGAATACTGTGTATTTCTAAAACTAGAACCCTAGGAATTTTTTAACTATTTTTTCCGAATTCAGCACGTTTGACTTAATAGAAATTGATACATTTTATTTTAAATATAGGGTGTTTAAATATTTTGGTTTATAACTGGCTACTGAAAAATCCAAGGTACCATTTTTTCATTTATTGCATGGTAATATTGTATCAGCTGAACACGAAAGTTAAAAATTAGTGTACTATTTTTTCCGAAATCAGCACGTTTGACTTAATGGAAATTGATACATTTTATTTTAAATATAGGGTGTTTAAATATTTTGGTTTATAACTGGCTACTGAAAAATCCAAGGTACCATTTTTTCATTTATTGCATGGTAATATTGTATCAGCTGAACACGAAAGTTAAAAATTAGTGTACATACGTAGAAATGTCCATAGAATCGATTGCCGCAACGCAGGTTAACGTATCTCTTACCGTTCATTAGTTATAGCCCGGCAAAGTGAAATAAACGTGTTAGATTTCCAATGGAAAGAATACTGTGTATTTCTAAAACTAGAACCCTAGGAATTTTTTAACTATTTTTTCCGAAACCAGCACGTTTGACTTAATAGAAATTGATACATTTTATTTTAAATATAGGGTGTTTAAATATTTTGGTTTATAACTGGCTACTGAAAAATCCAAGGTACCATTTTTTCATTTATTGCATGGTAATATTGTATCAGCTGAACACGAAAGTTAAAAATTAGTGTACATACGTAGAAATGTCCATAGAATCGATTGCCGCAACGCGCGTTAACTTATCTTTTACCGTTCATTAGTTATAGCCCGGCAAAGTGAAATAAACGTGTTAGATTTCCAATGGAAAGAATACTGTGTAATTCTAAAACTAGAACCCTAGGAATTTTTTAACTATTTTTTCCGAAATCAGCACGTTTGACTTAATAGAAATTGATACATTTTATTTTAAATATAGGGTGTTTAAATATTTTGGTTTATAACTGGCTACTGAAAAATCCAAGGTACCATTTTTTCATTTATTGCATGGTAATATTGTATCAGCTGAACACGAAAGTTAAAAATTAGTGAACATACGTAGAAATGTCCATAGAATCGATTTCCGCAACGCGCGTTAACTTATCTTTTACCGTTCATTAGTTATAGCCCGGCAAAGTGAAATAAACGTGTTAGATTTCCAATGGAAAGAATACTGTGTATTTCTAAAACTAGAACCCTAGGAATTTTTTAACTATTTTTTCCGAAATCAGCACGTTTGACTTAATAGAAATTGATACATTTTATTTTAAATATAGGGTGTTTAAATATTTTGGTTTATAACTGGCTACTGAAAAATCCAAGGTACCATTTTTTCATTTATTGCATGGTAATATTGTATCAGCTGAACACGAAAGTTAAAAAATAGTGCACATACGTAGAAATGTCCATAGAATCGATTGCCGGAACGCGCGTTAACGTATCTCTTACCGTTCATTAGTTATAGCCCGGCAAAGTGAAATAAACGTGTTAGATTTCCAATGGAAAGAATACTGTGTATTTCTAAAACTAGAACCCTAGGAATTTTTTAACTATTTTTTCCGAAATCAGCACGTTTGACTTAATAGAAATTGATACATTTTAATTTAAATATAGGGTGTTTAAATATTTTGGTTTATAACTGGCTACTGAAAAATCCAAGGTATAATATTTTTATTTATTGCATGGTAATATTGTATCAGCTGAACACGAAAGTTAAAAAATAGTGCACATACGTAGAAATGTCCATAGAATCGATTGCCGGAACGCGCGTTAACGTATCTCTTACCGTTCATTAGTTATAGCCCGGCAAAGTGAAATAAACGTGTTAGATTTCCAATGGAAAGAATACTGTGTATTTCTAAAACTAGAACCCTAGGAATTTTTTAACTATTTTTTCCGAAATCAGCACGTTTGACTTAATAGAAATTGATACATTTTATTTTAAATATAGGGTGTTTAAATATTTTGGTTTATAACTGGCTACTGAAAAATCCAAGGTACCATTTTTTCATTTATTGCATGGTAATTTTGTATCAGTTGAACACGAAAGTTAAAAAATAGTGCACATACGTAGAAATGTCCATAGAATCGATTGCCGCAACGCGCGTTAACGTATCTCTTACCGTTCATTAGTTATAGCCCGGCAAAGTGAAATAAACGTGTTAGATTTCCAATGGAAAGAATACTGTGTATTTCTAAAACTAGAACCCTAGGAATTTTTTAACTATTTTTTCCGAAATCAGCACGTTTGACTTAATAGAAATTGATACATTTTATTTTAAATATAGGGTGTTTAAATATTTTGGTTTATAACTGGCTACTGAAAAATCCAAGGTACCATTTTTTCATTTATTGCATGGTAATATTGTATCAGCTGAACACGAAAGTTAAAAAATAGTGCACATACGTAGAAATGTCCATAGAATCGATTGCCGGAACGCGCGTTAACGTATCTCTTACCGTTCATTAGTTATAGCCCGGCAAAGTGAAATAAACGTGTTAGATTTCCAATGGAAAGAATACTGTGTATTTCTAAAACTAGAACCCTAGGAATTTTTTAACTATTTTTTCCGAAATCAGCACGTTTGACTTAATAGAAATTGATACATTTTATTTTAAATATAGGGTGTTTAAATATTTTGGTTTATAACTGGCTACTGAAAAATCCAAGGTACCATTTTTTCATTTATTGCATGGTAATTTTGTATCAGCTGAACACGAAAGTTAAAAATTAGTGTACATACGTAGAAATGTCCATAGAATCGATTGCCGCAACGCGCGTTAACGTATCTCTTACCGTTCATTAGTTATAGCCCGGCAAAGTGAAATAAACGTGTTAGATTTCCAATGGAAAGAATACTGTGTATTTCTAAAACTAGAACCCTAGGAATTTTTTAACTATTTTTTCCGAAATCAGCACGTTTGACTTAATAGAAATTGATACATTTTATTTTAAATATAGGGTGTTTAAATATTTTGGTTTATAACTGGCTACTGAAAAATCCAAGGTACCATTTTTTCATTTATTGCATGGTAATATTGTATCAGCTGAACACGAAAGTTAAAAAATAGTGCACATACGTAGAAATGTCCATAGAATCGATTGCCGGAACGCGCGTTAACGTATCTCTTACCGTTCATTAGTTATAGCCCGGCAAAGTGAAATAAACGTGTTAGATTTCCAATGGAAAGAATACTGTGTATTTCTAAAACTAGAACCCTAGGAATTTTTTAACTATTTTTTCCGAAATCAGCACGTTTGACTTAATAGAAATTGATACATTTTATTTTAAATATAGGGTGTTTAAATATTTTGGTTTATAACTGGCTACTGAAAAATCCAAGGTACCATTTTTTCATTTATTGCATGGTAATATTGTATCAGCTGAACACGAAAGTTAAAAAATAGTGCACATACGTAGAAATGTCCATAGAATCGATTGCCACAACGCGCGTTAACGTATCTCTTACCGTTCATTAGTTATAGCCCGGCAAAGTGAAATAAACGTGTTAGATTTCCAATGGAAAGAATACTGTGTATTTCTAAAACTAGAACCCTAGGAATTTTTTAACTATTTTTTCCGAAATCAGCACGTTTGACTTAATAGAAATTGATACATTTTATTTTAAATATAGGGTGTTTAAATATTTTGGTTTATAACTGGCTACTGAAAAATCCAAGGTACCATTTTTTCATTTATTGCATGGTAATATTGTATCAGCTAAACACGAAAGTTAAAAATTAGTGCACATACGTAGAAATGTCCATAGAATCGATTGCCGCAACGCGCGTTAACGTATCTCTTACCGTTCATTAGTTATAGCCCGGCAAAGTGAAATAAACGTGTTAGATTTCCAATGGAAAGAATACTGTGTATTTCTAAAACTAGAACCCTAGGAATTTTTTAACTATTTTTTCCGAAATCAGCACGTTTGACTTAATAGAAATTGATACATTTTATTTTAAATATAGGGTGTTTAAATATTTTGGTTTATAACTGGCTACTGAAAAATCCAAGGTACCATTTTTTCATTTATTGCATGGTAATATTGTATCAGCTGAACACGAAAGTTAAAAAATAGTGCACATACGTAGAAATGTCTATAGAATCGATTGCCACAACGCGCGTTAACGTATCTCTTACCGTTCATTAGTTATAGCCCGGCAAAGTGAAATAAACGTGTTAGATTTCCAATGGAAAGAATACTGTGTATTTCTAAAACTAGAACCCTAGGAATTTTTTAACTATTTTTTCCGAAATCAGCACGTTTGACTTAATAGAAATTGATACATTTTATTTTAAATATAGGGTGTTTAAATATTTTGGTTTATAACTGGCTACTGAAAAATCCAAGGTACCATTTTTTCATTTATTGCATGGTAATTTTGTATCAGTTGAACACGAAAGTTAAAAATTAGTGTACATACGTAGAAATGTCCATAGAATCGATTGCCGGAACGCGCGTTAACGTATCTCTTACCGTTCATTAGTTATAGCCCGGCAAAGTGAAATAAACGTGTTAGATTTCCAATGGAAAGAATACTGTGTATTTCTAAAACTAGAACCCTAGGAATTTTTTAACTATTTTTTCCGAAATCAGCACGTTTGACTTAATAGAAATTGATACATTTTATTTTAAATATAGGGTGTTTAAATATTTTGGTTTATAACTGGCTACTGAAAAATCCAAGGTACCATTTTTTCATTTATTGCATGGTAATATTGTATCAGCTGAACACGAAAGTTAAAAAAATAGTGTACATACGTAGAAATGTCCATAGAATCGATTGCCGCAACGCGCGTTAACGTATCTCTTACCGTTCATTAGTTATAGCCCGGCAAAGTGAAATAAACGTGTTAGATTTCCAATGGAAAGAATACTGTGTATTTCTAAAACTAGAACCCTAGGAATTTTTTAACTATTTTTTCCGAAATCAGCACGTTTGACTTAATAGAAATTGATACATTTTATTTTAAATATAGGGTGTTTAAATATTTTGGTTTATAACTGGCTACTGAAAAATCCAAGGTACCATTTTTTCATTTATTGCATGGAAATATTGTATCAGCTGAACACGAAAGTTAAAAATTAGTGTACATACGTAGAAATGTCCATAGAATCGATTGCCGCAACGCGCGTTAACGTATCTTTTACCGTTCATTAGTTATAGCCCGGCAAAGTGAAATAAACGTGTTAGATATCCAATGGAAAGAATACTGTGTATTTCTAAAACTAGAACCCTAGGAATTTTTTAACTATTTTTTCCGAAATCAGCACGTTTGACTTAATGGAAATTGATACATTTTATTTTAAATATAGGGTGTTTAAATATTTTGGTTTATAACTGGCTACTGAAAAATCCAAGGTACCATTTTTTCATTTATTGCATGGTAATATTGTATCAGCTGAACACGAAAGTTAAAAATTAGTGTACATACGTAGAAATGTCCATAGAATCGATTGCCGCAACGCGCGTTAACGTATCTCTTACCGTTCATTAGTTATAGCCCGGCAAAGTGAAATAAACGTGTTAGATTTCCAATGGAAAGAATACTGTGTATTTCTAAAACTAGAACCCTAGGAATTTTTTAACTATTTTTTCCGAAATCAGCACGTTTGACTTAATAGAAATTGATACATTTTATTTTAAATATAGGGTGTTTAAATATTTTGGTTTATAACTGGCTACTGAAACATCCAAGGTACCATTTTTTCATTTATTGCATGGAAATATTGTATCAGCTGAACACGAAAGTTAAAAATTAGTGTTCATACGTAGAAATGTCCGTAGATTCGATTGCCGCAACGCGCGTTAACGTATCTTTTACCGTTCATTAGTTATAGCCCGGCAAAGTGAAATAAACGTGTTAGATTTCCAATGGAAAGAATACTGTGTATTTCTTAAACTAGAACCCTAGGAATTTTTTAACTATTTTTTCCGAAATCAGCACGTTTGACTTAATAGAAATTGATACATTTTATTTTAAATATAGGGTGTTTAAATATTTTGGTTTATAACTGGCTACTGAAAAATCCAAGGTACCATTTCTTCATTTATTGCATGGTAATATTGTATCAGCTGAACACGAAAGTTAAAAATTAGTGTTCATACGTAGAAATGTCCGTAGATTCGACTGCCGCAACGCGCGTTAACGTATCTCTTACCGTTCATTAGTTATAGCCCGGCAAAGTGAAATAAACGTGTTAGATTTCCAATGGAAAGAATACTGTGTATTTCTAAAACTAGAACCCTAGGAATTTTTTAACTATTTTTTCCGAAATCAGCACGTTTGACTTAATAGAAATTGATACATTTTATTTTAAATATAGGGTGTTTAAATATTTTGGTTTATAACTGGCTACTGAAAAATCCAAGGTACCATTTCTTCATTTATTGCATGGTAATATTGTATCAGCTGAACACGAAAGTTAAAAATTAGTGTTCATACGTAGAAATGTCCGTAGATTCGATTGCCGCAACGCGCGTTAACGTATCTCTTACCGTTCATTAGTTATAGCCCGGCAAAGTGAAATAAACGTGTTAGATTTCCAATGGAAAGAATACTGTGTATTTCTAAAACTAGAACCCTAGGAATTTTTTAACTATTTTTTCCGAAATCAGCACGTTTGACTTAATAGAAATTGATACATTTTATTTTAAATATAGGGTGTTTAAATATTTTGGTTTATAACTGGCTACTGAAAAATCCAAGGTACCATTTTTTCATTTATTGCATGGTAATATTGTATCAGCTGAACACGAAAGTTAAAAATTAGTGAACATACGTAGAAATGTCCATAGAATCGATTGCCGCAACGCGCGTTAACGTATCTCTTACCGTTCATTAGTTATAGCCCGGCAAAGTGAAATAAACGTGTTAGATTTCCAATGGAAAGAATACTGTGTATTTCTAAAACTAGAACCCTAGGAATTTTTTAACTATTTTTTCCGAAACCAGCACGTTTGACTTAATAGAAATTGATACATTTTATTTTAAATATAGGGTGTTTAAATATTTTGGTTTATAACTGGCTACTGAAAAATCCAAGGTACCATTTTTTCATTTATTGCATGGTAATATTGTATCAGCTGAACACGAAAGTTAAAAATTAGTGTACATACGTAGAAATGTCCATAGAATCGATTGCCGCAACGCGCGTTAACGTATCTCTTACCGTTCATTAGTTATAGCCCGGCAAAGTGAAATAAACGTGTTAGATTTCCAATGGAAAGAATACTGTGTATTTCTAAAACTAGAAGCCTAGGAATTTTTTAACTATTTTTTCCGAAATCAGCACGTTTGACTTAATAGAAATTGATACATTTTATTTTAAATATAGGGTGTTTAAATATTTTGGTTTATAACTGGCTACTGAAACATCCAAGGTACCATTTTTTCATTTATTGCATGGAAATATTGTATCAGCTGAACACGAAAGTTAAAAATTAGTGTTCATACGTAGAAATGTCCGTAGATTCGATTGCCGCAACGCGCGTTAACGTATCTTTTACCGTTCATTAGTTATAGCCCGGCAAAGTGAAATAAACGTGTTAGATTTCCAATGGAAAGAATACTGTGTATTTCTTAAACTAGAACCCTAGGAATTTTTTAACTATTTTTTCCGAAATCAGCACGTTTGACTTAATAGAAATTGATACATTTTATTTTAAATATAGGGTGTTTAAATATTTTGGTTTATAACTGGCTACTGAAAAATCCAAGGTACCATTTCTTCATTTATTGCATGGTAATATTGTATCAGCTGAACACGAAAGTTAAAAATTAGTGTTCATACGTAGAAATGTCCGTAGATTCGACTGCCGCAACGCGCGTTAACGTATCTCTTACCGTTCATTAGTTATAGCCCGGCAAAGTGAAATAAACGTGTTAGATTTCCAATGGAAAGAATACTGTGTATTTCTAAAACTAGAACCCTAGGAATTTTTTAACTATTTTTTCCGAAATCAGCACGTTTGACTTAATAGAAATTGATACATTTTATTTTAAATATAGGGTGTTTAAATATTTTGGTTTATAACTGGCTACTGAAAAATCCAAGGTACCATTTCTTCATTTATTGCATGGTAATATTGTATCAGCTGAACACGAAAGTTAAAAATTAGTGTTCATACGTAGAAATGTCCGTAGATTCGATTGCCGCAACGCGCGTTAACGTATCTCTTACCGTTCATTAGTTATAGCCCGGCAAAGTGAAATAAACGTGTTAGATTTCCAATGGAAAGAATACTGTGTATTTCTAAAACTAGAACCCTAGGAATTTTTTAACTATTTTTTCCGAAATCAGCACGTTTGACTTAATAGAAATTGATACATTTTATTTTAAATATAGGGTGTTTAAATATTTTGGTTTATAACTGGCTACTGAAAAATCCAAGGTACCATTTTTTCATTTATTGCATGGTAATATTGTATCAGCTGAACACGAAAGTTAAAAATTAGTGAACATACGTAGAAATGTCCATAGAATCGATTGCCGCAACGCGCGTTAACGTATCTCTTACCGTTCATTAGTTATAGCCCGGCAAAGTGAAATAAACGTGTTAGATTTCCAATGGAAAGAATACTGTGTATTTCTAAAACTAGAACCCTAGGAATTTTTTAACTATTTTTTCCGAAACCAGCACGTTTGACTTAATAGAAATTGATACATTTTATTTTAAATATAGGGTGTTTAAATATTTTGGTTTATAACTGGCTACTGAAAAATCCAAGGTACCATTTTTTCATTTATTGCATGGTAATATTGTATCAGCTGAACACGAAAGTTAAAAATTAGTGTACATACGTAGAAATGTCCATAGAATCGATTGCCGCAACGCAGGTTAACGTATCTCTTACCGTTCATTAGTTATAGCCCGGCAAAGTGAAATAAACGTGTTAGATTTCCAATGGAAAGAATACTGTGTATTTCTAAAACTAGAACCCTAGGAATTTTTTAACTATTTTTTCCGAAACCAGCACGTTTGACTTAATAGAAATTGATACATTTTATTTTAAATATAGGGTGTTTAAATATTTTGGTTTATAACTGGCTACTGAAAAATCCAAGGTACCATTTTTTCATTTATTACATGGTAATATTGTATCAGCTGAACACGAAAGTTAAAAATTAGTGTACATACGTAGAAATGTCCATAGAATCGATTGCCGCAACGCGCGTTAACTTATCTTTTACCGTTCATTAGTTATAGCCCGGCAAAGTGAAATAAACGTGTTAGATTTCCAATGGAAAGAATACTGTGTATTTCTAAAACTAGAACCCTAGGAATTTTTTAACTATTTTTTCCGAAATCAGCACGTTTGACTTAATAGAAATTGATACATTTTATTTTAAATATAGGGTGTTTAAATATTTTGGTTTATAACTGGCTACTGAAAAATCCAAGGTACCATTTTTTCATTTATTGCATGGTAATATTGTATCAGCTGAACACGAAAGTTAAAAATTAGTGAACATACGTAGAAATGTCCATAGAATCGATTTCCGCAACGCGCGTTAACTTATCTTTTACCGTTCATTAGTTATAGCCCGGCAAAGTGAAATAAACGTGTTAGATTTCCAATGGAAAGAATACTGTGTATTTCTAAAACTAGAACCCTAGGAATTTTTTAACTATTTTTTCCGAAATCAGCACGTTTGACTTAATAGAAATTGATACATTTTATTTTAAATATAGGGTGTTTAAATATTTTGGTTTATAACTGGCTACTGAAAAATCCAAGGTACCATTTTTTCATTTATTGCATGGTAATATTGTATCAGCTGAACACGAAAGTTAAAAAATAGTGCACATACGTAGAAATGTCCATAGAATCGATTGCCGGAACGCGCGTTAACGTATCTCTTACCGTTCATTAGTTATAGCCCGGCAAAGTGAAATAAACGTGTTAGATTTCCAATGGAAAGAATACTGTGTATTTCTAAAACTAGAACCCTAGGATTTTTTTAACTATTTTTTCCGAAATCAGCACGTTTGACTTAATAGAAATTGATACATTTTAATTTAAATATAGGGTGTTTAAATATTTTGGTTTATAACTGGCTACTGAAAAATCCAAGGTACCATTTTTTCATTTATTGCATGGTAATATTGTATCAGCTGAACACGAAAGTTAAAAAATAGTGCACATACGTAGAAATGTCCATAGAATCGATTGCCGCAACGCGCGTTAACGTATCTCTTACCGTTCATTAGTTATAGCCCGGCAAAGTGAAATAAACGTGTTAGATTTCCAATGGAAAGAATACTGTGTATTTCTAAAACTAGAACCCTAGGAATTTTTTAACTATTTTTTCCGAAATCAGCACGTTTGACTTAATAGAAATTGATACATTTTATTTTAAATATAGGGTGTTTAAATATTTTGGTTTATAACTGGCTACTGAAAAATCCAAGGTACCATTTTTTCATTTATTGCATGGTAATTTTGTATCAGCTGAACACGAAAGTTAAAAATTAGTGTACATACGTAGAAATGTCCATAGAATCGATTGCCGCAACGCGCGTTAACGTATCTCTTACCGTTCATTAGTTATAGCCCGGCAAAGTGAAATAAACGTGTTAGATTTCCAATGGAAAGAATACTGTGTATTTCTAAAACTAGAACCCTAGGAATTTTTTAACTATTTTTTCCGAAATCAGCACGTTTGACTTAATAGAAATTGATACATTTTATTTTAAATATAGGGTGTTTAAATATTTTGGTTTATAACTGGCTACTGAAAAATCCAAGGTACCATTTTTTCATTTATTGCATGGTAATTTTGTATCAGTTGAACACGAAAGTTAAAAAATAGTGCACATACGTAGAAATGTCCATAGAATCGATTGCCGCAACGCGCGTTAACGTATCTCTTACCGTTCATTAGTTATAGCCCGGCAAAGTGAAATAAACGTGTTAGATTTCCAATGGAAAGAATACTGTGTATTTCTAAAACTAGAACCCTAGGAATTTTTTAACTATTTTTTCCGAAATCAGCACGTTTGACTTAATAGAAATTGATACATTTTATTTTAAATATAGGGTGTTTAAATATTTTGGTTTATAACTGGCTACTGAAAAATCCAAGGTACCATTTTTTCATTTATTGCATGGTAATATTGTATCAGCTGAACACGAAAGTTAAAAAATAGTGCACATACGTAGAAATGTCCATAGAATCGATTGCCGGAACGCGCGTTAACGTATCTCTTACCGTTCATTAGTTATAGCCCGGCAAAGTGAAATAAACGTGTTAGATTTCCAATGGAAAGAATACTGTGTATTTCTAAAACTAGAACCCTAGGAATTTTTTAACTATTTTTTCCGAAATCAGCACGTTTGACTTAATAGAAATTGATACATTTTATTTTAAATATAGGGTGTTTAAATATTTTGGTTTATAACTGGCTACTGAAAAATCCAAGGTACCATTTTTTCATTTATTGCATGGTAATTTTGTATCAGCTGAACACGAAAGTTAAAAATTAGTGTACATACGTAGAAATGTCCATAGAATCGATTGCCGCAACGCGCGTTAACGTATCTCTTACCGTTCATTAGTTATAGCCCGGCAAAGTGAAATAAACGTGTTAGATTTCCAATGGAAAGAATACTGTGTATTTCTAAAACTAGAACCCTAGGAATTTTTTAACTATTTTTTCCGAAATCAGCACGTTTGACTTAATAGAAATTGATACATTTTATTTTAAATATAGGGTGTTTAAATATTTTGGTTTATAACTGGCTACTGAAAAATCCAAGGTACCATTTTTTCATTTATTGCATGGTAATATTGTATCAGCTGAACACGAAAGTTAAAAAATAGTGCACATACGTAGAAATGTCCATAGAATCGATTGCCGGAACGCGCGTTAACGTATCTCTTACCGTTCATTAGTTATAGCCCGGCAAAGTGAAATAAACGTGTTAGATTTCCAATGGAAAGAATACTGTGTATTTCTAAAACTAGAACCCTAGGAATTTTTTAACTATTTTTTCCGAAATCAGCACGTTTGACTTAATAGAAATTGATACATTTTATTTTAAATATAGGGTGTTTAAATATTTTGGTTTATAACTGGCTACTGAAAAATCCAAGGTACCATTTTTTCATTTATTGCATGGTAATATTGTATCAGCTGAACACGAAAGTTAAAAAATAGTGCACATACGTAGAAATGTCTATAGAATCGATTGCCACAACGCGCGTTAACGTATCTCTTACCGTTCATTAGTTATAGCCCGGCAAAGTGAAATAAACGTGTTAGATTTCCAATGGAAAGAATACTGTGTATTTCTAAAACTAGAACCCTAGGAATTTTTTAACTATTTTTTCCGAAATCAGCACGTTTGACTTAATAGAAATTGATACATTTTATTTTAAATATAGGGTGTTTAAATATTTTGGTTTATAACTGGCTACTGAAAAATCCAAGGTACCATTTTTTCATTTATTGCATGGTAATATTGTATCAGCTGAACACGAAAGTTAAAAAATAGTGCACATACGTAGAAATGTCTATAGAATCGATTGCCACAACGCGCGTTAACGTATCTCTTACCGTTCATTAGTTATAGCCCGGCAAAGTGAAATAAACGTGTTAGATTTCCAATGGAAAGAATACTGTGTATTTCTAAAACTAGAACCCTAGGAATTTTTTAACTATTTTTTCCGAAATCAGCACGTTTGACTTAATAGAAATTGATACATTTTATTTTAAATATAGGGTGTTTAAATATTTTGGTTTATAACTGGCTACTGAAAAATCCAAGGTACCATTTTTTCATTTATTGCATGGTAATATTGTATCAGCTGAACACGAAAGTTAAAAATTAGTGCACATACGTAGAAATGTACATAGAATCGATTGCCGCAACGCGCGTTAACGTATCTCTTACCGTTCATTAGTTATAGCCCGGCAAAGTGAAATAAACGTGTTAGATTTCCAATGGAAAGAATACTGTGTATTTCTAAAACTAGAACCCTAGGAATTTTTTAACTATTTTTTCCGAAATCAGCACGTTTGACTTAATAGAAATTGATACATTTTATTTTAAATATAGGGTGTTTAAATATTTTGGTTTATAACTGGCTACTGAAAAATCCAAGGTACCATTTTTTCATTTATTGCATGGTAATATTGTATCAGCTGAACACGAAAGTTAAAAAATAGTGCACATACGTAGAAATGTCTATAGAATCGATTGCCACAACGCGCGTTAACGTATCTCTTACCGTTCATTAGTTATAGCCCGGCAAAGTGAAATAAACGTGTTAGATTTCCAATGGAAAGAATACTGTGTATTTCTAAAACTAGAACCCTAGGAATTTTTTAACTATTTTTTCCGAAATCAGCACGTTTGACTTAATAGAAATTGATACATTTTATTTTAAATATAGGGTGTTTAAATATTTTGGTTTATAACTGGCTACTGAAAAATCCAAGGTACCATTTTTTCATTTATTGCATGGTAATATTGTATCAGCTGAACACGAAAGTCAAAAATTAGTGTACATACGTAGAAATGTCCATAGAATCGATTGCCGCAACGCGCGTTAACGTATCTCTTACCGTTCATTAGTTATAGCCCGGCAAAGTGAAATAAACGTGTTAGATTTCCAATGGAAAGAATACTGTGTATTTCTAAAACTAGAACCCTAGGAATTTTTTAACTATTTTTTCCGAAATCAGCACGTTTGACTTAATAGAAATTGATACATTTTATTTTAAATATAGGGTGTTTAAATATTTTGGTTTATAACTGGCTACTGAAAAATCCAAGGTACCATTTTTTCATTTATTGCATGGTAATATTGTATCAGCTGAACACGAAAGTTAAAAATTAGTGCACATACGTAGAAATGTCCATAGAATCGATTGCCGCAACGCGCGTTAACGTATCTCTTACCGTTCATTAGTTATAGCCCGGCAAAGTGAAATAAACGTGTTAGATTTCCAATGGAAAGAATACTGTGTATTTCTAAAACTAGAACCCTAGGAATTTTTTAACTATTTTTTCCGAAATCAGCACGTTTGACTTAATAGAAATTGATACATTTTATTTTAAATATAGGGTGTTTAAATATTTTGGTTTATAACTGGCTACTGAAAAATCCAAGGTACCATTTTTTCATTTATTGCATGGTAATTTTGTATCAGTTGAACACGAAAGTTAAAAATTAGTGTGCATACGTAGAAATGTCCATAGAATCGATTGCCGGAACGCGCGTTAACGTATCTCTTACCGTTCATTAGTTATAGCCCGGCAAAGTGAAATAAACGTGTTAGATTTCCAATGGAAAGAATACTGTGTATTTCTAAAACTAGAACCCTAGGAATTTTTTAACTATTTTTTCCGAAATCAGCACGTTTGACTTAATAGAAATTGATACATTTTATTTTAAATATAGGGTGTTTAAATATTTTGGTTTATAACTGGCTACTGAAAAATCCAAGGTACCATTTTTTCATTTATTGCATGGTAATTTTGTATCAGTTGAACACGAAAGTTAAAAATTAGTGTACATACGTAGAAATGTCCATAGAATCGATTGCCGCAACGCGCGTTAACGTATCTCTTACCGTTCATTAGTTATAGCCCGGCAAAGTGAAATAAACGTGTTAGATTTCCAATGGAAAGAATACTGTGTATTTCTAAAACTAGAACCCTAGGAATTTTTTAACTATTTTTTCCGAAATCAGCACGTTTGACTTAATAGAAATTGATACATTTTATTTTAAATATAGGGTGTTTAAATATTTTGGTTTATAACTGGCTACTGAAAAATCCAAGGTACCATTTTTTCATTTATTGCATGGTAATTTTGTATCAGTTGAACACGAAAGTTAAAAATTAGTGTGCATACGTAGAAATGTCCATAGAATCGATTGCCGGAACGCGCGTTAACGTATCTCTTACCGTTCATTAGTTATAGCCCGGCAAAGTGAAATAAACGTGTTAGATTTCCAATGGAAAGAATACTGTGTATTTCTAAAACTAGAACCCTAGGAATTTTTTAACTATTTTTTCCGAAATCAGCACGTTTGACTTAATAGAAATTGATACATTTTATTTTAAATATAGGGTGTTTAAATATTTTGGTTTATAACTGGCTACTGAAAAATCCAAGGTACCATTTTTTCATTTATTGCGTGGTAATTTTGTATCAGTTGAACACGAAAGTTAAAAATTAGTGTACATACGTAGAAATGTCCATAGAATCGATTGCCGCAACGCGCGTTAACGTATCTCTTACCGTTCATTAGTTATAGCCCGGCAAAGTGAAATAAACGTGTTAGATTTCCAATGGAAAGAATACTGTGTATTTCTAAAACTAGAACCCTAGGAATTTTTTAACTATTTTTTCCGAAATCAGCACGTTTGACTTAATAGAAATTGATATATTTTATTTTAAATATAGGGTGTTTAAATATTTTGGTTTATAACTGGCTACTGAAAAATCCAAGGTACCATTTTTTCATTTATTGCATGGTAATATTGTATCAGCTGAACACGAAAGTTAAAAAATAGTGCACATACGTAGAAATGTCCATAGAATCGATTGCCGGAACGCGCGTTAACGTATCTCTTACCGTTCATTAGTTATAGCCCGGCAAAGTGAAATAAACGTGTTAGATTTCCAATGGAAAGAATACTGTGTATTTCTAAAACTAGAACCCTAGGAATTTTTTAACTATTTTTTCCGAAATCAGCACGTTTGACTTAATAGAATTTGATACATTTTAATTTAAATATAGGGTGTTTAAATATTTTGGTTTATAACTGGCTACTGAAAAATCCAAGGTACCATTTTTTCATTTATTGCATGGTAATATTGTATCAGCTGAACACGAAAGTCAAAAATTAGTGTACATACGTAGAAATGTCCATAGAATCGATTGCCGCAACGCGCGTTAACGTATCTCTTACCGTTCATTAGTTATAGCCCGGCAAAGTGAAATAAACGTGTTAGATTTCCAATGGAAAGAATACTGTGTATTTCTAAAACTAGAACCCTAGGAATTTTTTAACTATTTTTTCCGAAATCAGCACGTTTGACTTAATAGAAATTGATACATTTTATTTTAAATATAGGGTGTTTAAATATTTTGGTTTATAACTGGCTACTGAAAAATCCAAGGTACCATTTTTTCATTTATTGCATGGTAATATTGTATCAGCTGAACACGAAAGTTAAAAATTAGTGCACATACGTAGAAATGTCCATAGAATCGATTGCCGCAACGCGCGTTAACGTATCTCTTACCGTTCATTAGTTATAGCCCGGCAAAGTGAAATAAACGTGTTAGATTTCCAATGGAAAGAATACTGTGTATTTCTAAAACTAGAACCCTAGGAATTTTTTAACTATTTTTTCCGAAATCAGCACGTTTGACTTAATAGAAATTGATACATTTTATTTTAAATATAGGGTGTTTAAATATTTTGGTTTATAACTGGCTACTGAAAAATCCAAGGTACCATTTTTTCATTTATTGCATGGTAATATTGTATCAGCTGAACACGAAAGTCAAAAATTAGTGTACATACGTAGAAATGTCCATAGAATCGATTGCCGCAACGCGCGTTAACGTATCTCTTACCGTTCATTAGTTATAGCCCGGCAAAGTGAAATAAACGTGTTAGATTTCCAATGGAAAGAATACTGTGTATTTCTAAAACTAGAACCCTAGGAATTTTTTAACTATTTTTTCCGAAATCAGCACGTTTGACTTAATAGAAATTGATACATTTTATTTTAAATATAGGGTGTTTAAATATTTTGGTTTATAACTGGCTACTGAAAAATCCAAGGTACCATTTTTTCATTTATTGCATGGTAATATTGTATCAGCTGAACACGAAAGTCAAAAATTAGTGTACATACGTAGAAATGTCCATAGAATCGATTGCCGCAACGCGCGTTAACGTATCTCTTACCGTTCATTAGTTATAGCCCGGCAAAGTGAAATAAACGTGTTAGATTTCCAATGGAAAGAATACTGTGTATTTCTAAAACTAGAACCCTAGGAATTTTTTAACTATTTTTTCCGAAATCAGCACGTTTGACTTAATAGAAATTGATATATTTTATTTTAAATATAGGGTGTTTAAATATTTTGGTTTATAACTGGCTACTGAAAAATCCAAGGTACCATTTTTTCATTTATTGCATGGTAATATTGTATCAGCTGAACACGAAAGTTAAAAAATAGTGCACATACGTAGAAATGTCCATAGAATCGATTGCCGGAACGCGCGTTAACGTATCTCTTACCGTTCATTAGTTATAGCCCGGCAAAGTGAAATAAACGTGTTAGATTTCCAATGGAAAGAATACTGTGTATTTCTAAAACTAGAACCCTAGGAATTTTTTAACTATTTTTTCCGAAATCAGCACGTTTGACTTAATAGAATTTGATACATTTTAATTTAAATATAGGGTGTTTAAATATTTTGGTTTATAACTGGCTACTGAAAAATCCAAGGTACCATTTTTTCATTTATTGCATGGTAATATTGTATCAGCTGAACACGAAAGTCAAAAATTAGTGTACATACGTAGAAATGTCCATAGAATCGATTGCCGCAACGCGCGTTAACGTATCTCTTACCGTTCATTAGTTATAGCCCGGCAAAGTGAAATAAACGTGTTAGATTTCCAATGGAAAGAATACTGTGTATTTCTAAAACTAGAACCCTAGGAATTTTTTAACTATTTTTTCCGAAATCAGCACGTTTGACTTAATAGAAATTGATACATTTTATTTTAAATATAGGGTGTTTAAATATTTTGGTTTATAACTGGCTACTGAAAAATCCAAGGTACCATTTTTTCATTTATTGCATGGTAATATTGTATCAGCTGAACACGAAAGTTAAAAATTAGTGCACATACGTAGAAATGTCCATAGAATCGATTGCCGCAACGCGCGTTAACGTATCTCTTACCGTTCATTAGTTATAGCCCGGCAAAGTGAAATAAACGTGTTAGATTTCCAATGGAAAGAATACTGTGTATTTCTAAAACTAGAACCCTAGGAATTTTTTAACTATTTTTTCCGAAATCAGCACGTTTGACTTAATAGAAATTGATACATTTTATTTTAAATATAGGGTGTTTAAATATTTTGGTTTATAACTGGCTACTGAAAAATCCAAGGTACCATTTTTTCATTTATTGCATGGTAATATTGTATCAGCTGAACACGAAAGTCAAAAATTAGTGAACATACGTAGAAATGTCCATAGAATCGATTGCCGCAACGCGCGTTAACGTATCTCTTACCGTTCATTAGTTATAGCCCGGCAAAGTGAAATAAACGTGTTAGATTTCCAATGGAAAGAATACTGTGTATTTCTAAAACTAGAACCCTAGGAATTTTTTAACTATTTTTTCCGAATTCAGCACGTTTGACTTAATAGAAATTGATACATTTTATTTTAAATATAGGGTGTTTAAATATTTTGGTTTATAACTGGCTACTGAAAAATCCAAGGTACCATTTTTTCATTTATTGCATGGTAATATTGTATCAGCTGAACACGAAAGTTAAAAATTAGTGTACATACGTAGAAATGTCCATAGATTCGATTGCCGCAACGCGCGTTAACGTATCTTTTACCGTTCATTAGTTATAGCCCGGCAAAGTGAAATAAACGTGTTAGATTTCCAATGGAAAGAATACTGTGTATTTCTAAAACTAGAACCCTAGGAATTTTTTAACTATTTTTTCCGAATTCAGCACGTTTGACTTAATAGAAATTGATACATTTTATTTTAAATATAGGGTGTTTAAATATTTTGGTTTATAACTGGCTAGTGAAAAATCCAAGGTACCATTTTTTCATTTATTGCATGGTAATATTGTATCAGCTGAACACGAAAGTTAAAAATTAGTGTGCATACGTAGAAATGTCCATAGAATCGATTGCCGCAACGCGCGTTAACGTATCTCTTACCGTTCATTAGTTATAGCCCGGCAAAATGAAATAAACGTGTTAGATTTCCAATGGAAAGAATACTGTGTATTTCTAAAACTAGAACCCTAGGAATTTTTTAACTATTTTTTCCGAAATCAGCACGTTTGACTTAATAGAAATTGATACATTTTATTTTAAATATAGGGTGTTTAAATATTTTGGTTTATAACTGGCTACTGAAAAATCCAAGGTACCATTTTTTCATTTATTGCATGGTAATATTGTATCAGCTGAACACGAAAGTTAAAAATTAGTGTACATACGTAGAAATGTCCATAGATTCGATTGCCGCAACGCGCGTTAACGTATCTTTTACCGTTCATTAGTTATAGCCCGGCAAAGTGAAATAAACGTGTTAGATTTCCAATGGAAAGAATACTGTGTATTTCTAAAACTAGAACCCTAGGAATTTTTTAACTATTTTTTCCGAATTCAGCACGTTTGACTTAATAGAAATTGATACATTTTATTTTAAATATAGGGTGTTTAAATATTTTGGTTTATAACTGGCTACTGAAAAATCCAAGGTACCATTTTTTCATTTATTGCATGGTAATATTGTATCAGCTGAACACGAAAGTTCAAAACTAGTGTACATACGTAGAAATGTCCATAGATTCGATTGCCGCAACGCGCGTTAACGTATCTTTTACCGTTCATTAGTTATAGCCCGGCAAAGTGAAATAAACGTGTTAGATTTCCAATGGAAAGAATACTGTGTATTTCTAAAACTAGAACCCTAGGAATTTTTTAACTATTTTTTCCGAATTCAGCACGTTTGACTTAATAGAAATTGATACATTTTATTTTAAATATAGGGTGTTTAAATATTTTGGTTTATAACTGGCTACTGAAAAATCCAAGGTACCATTTTTTCATTTATTGCATGGTAATATTGTATCAGCTGAACACGAAAGTTAAAAATTAGTGTACATACGTAGAAATGTCCATAGATTCGATTGCCGCAACGCGCGTTAACGTATCTTTTACCGTTCATTAGTTATAGCCCGGCAAAGTGAAATAAACGTGTTAGATTTCCAATGGAAAGAATACTGTGTATTTCTAAAACTAGAACCCTAGGAATTTTTTAACTATTTTTTCCGAATTCAGCACGTTTGACTTAATAGAAATTGATACATTTTATTTTAAATATAGGGTGTTTAAATATTTTGGTTTATAACTGGCTAGTGAAAAATCCAAGGTACCATTTTTTCATTTATTGCATGGTAATATTGTATCAGCTGAACACGAAAGTTAAAAATTAGTGTGCATACGTAGAAATGTCCATAGAATCGATTGCCGCAACGCGCGTTAACGTATCTTTTACCGTTCATTAGTTATAGTTCGGCAAAGTGAAATAAACGTGTTAGATTTCCAATGGAAAGAATACTGTGTATTTCTAAAACTAGAACCCTAGGAATTTTTTAACTATTTTTTCCGAATTCAGCACGTTTGACTTAATAGAAATTGATACATTTTATTTTAAATATAGGGTGTTTAAATATTTTGGTTTATAACTGGCTACTGAAAAATCCAAGGTACCATTTTTTCATTTATTGCATGGTAATATTGTATCAGCTGAACACGAAAGTTAAAAATTAGTGTACATACGTAGAAATGTCCATAGATTCGATTGCCGCAACGCGCGTTAACGTATCTTTTACCGTTCATTAGTTATAGCCCGGCAAAGTGAAATAAACGTGTTAGATTTCCAATGGAAAGAATACTGTGTATTTCTAAAACTAGAACCCTAGGAATTTTTTAACTATTTTTTCCGAATTCAGCACGTTTGACTTAATAGAAATTGATACATTTTATTTTAAATATAGGGTGTTTAAATATTTTGGTTTATAACTGGCTAGTGAAAAATCCAAGGTACCATTTTTTCATTTATTGCATGGTAATATTGTATCAGCTGAACACGAAAGTTAAAAATTAGTGTGCATACGTAGAAATGTCCATAGAATCGATTGCCGGAACGCGCGTTAACGTATCTCTTACCGTTCATTAGTTATAGCCCGGCAAAGTGAAATAAACGTGTTAGATTTCCAATGGAAAGAATACTGTGTATTTCTAAAACTAGAACCCTAGGAATTTTTTAACTATTTTTTCCGAAATCAGCACGTTTGACTTAATAGAAATTGATACATTTTAATTTAAATATAGGGTGTTTAAATATTTTGGTTTATAACTGGCTACTGAAAAATCCAAGGTATAATATTTTTATTTATTGCATGGTAATATTGTATCAGCTGAACACGAAAGTTAAAAAATAGTGCACATACGTAGAAATGTCCATAGAATCGATTGCCGGAACGCGCGTTAACGTATCTCTTACCGTTCATTAGTTATAGCCCGGCAAAGTGAAATAAACGTGTTAGATTTCCAATGGAAAGAATACTGTGTATTTCTAAAACTAGAACCCTAGGAATTTTTTAACTATTTTTTCCGAAATCAGCACGTTTGACTTAATAGAAATTGATACATTTTATTTTAAATATAGGGTGTTTAAATATTTTGGTTTATAACTGGCTACTGAAAAATCCAAGGTACCATTTTTTCATTTATTGCATGGTAATATTGTATCAGCTGAACACGAAAGTTAAAAAATAGTGCACATACGTAGAAATGTCCATAGAATCGATTGCCGGAACGCGCGTTAACGTATCTCTTACCGTTCATTAGTTATAGCCCGGCAAAGTGAAATAAACGTGTTAGATTTCCAATGGAAAGAATACTGTGTATTTCTAAAACTAGAACCCTAGGAATTTTTTAACTATTTTTTCCGAAATCAGCACGTTTGACTTAATAGAAATTGATACATTTTATTTTAAATATAGGGTGTTTAAATATTTTGGTTTATAACTGGCTACTGAAAAATCCAAGGTACCATTTTTTCATTTATTGCATGGTAATTTTGTATCAGCTGAACACGAAAGTTAAAAATTAGTGTACATACGTAGAAATGTCCATAGAATCGATTGCCGCAACGCGCGTTAACGTATCTCTTACCGTTCATTAGTTATAGCCCGGCAAAGTGAAATAAACGTGTTAGATTTCCAATGGAAAGAATACTGTGTATTTCTAAAACTAGAACCCTAGGAATTTTTTAACTATTTTTTCCGAAATCAGCACGTTTGACTTAATAGAAATTGATACATTTTATTTTAAATATAGGGTGTTTAAATATTTTGGTTTATAACTGGCTACTGAAAAATCCAAGGTACCATTTTTTCATTTATTGCATGGTAATATTGTATCAGCTGAACACGAAAGTTAAAAAATAGTGCACATACGTAGAAATGTCCATAGAATCGATTGCCGGAACGCGCGTTAACGTATCTCTTACCGTTCATTAGTTATAGCCCGGCAAAGTGAAATAAACGTGTTAGATTTCCAATGGAAAGAATACTGTGTATTTCTAAAACTAGAACCCTAGGAATTTTTTAACTATTTTTTCCGAAATCAGCACGTTTGACTTAATAGAAATTGATACATTTTATTTTAAATATAGGGTGTTTAAATATTTTGGTTTATAACTGGCTACTGAAAAATCCAAGGTACCATTTTTTCATTTATTGCATGGTAATATTGTATCAGCTGAACACGAAAGTTAAAAAATAGTGCACATACGTAGAAATGTCCATAGAATCGATTGCCACAACGCGCGTTAACGTATCTCTTACCGTTCATTAGTTATAGCCCGGCAAAGTGAAATAAACGTGTTAGATTTCCAATGGAAAGAATACTGTGTATTTCTAAAACTAGAACCCTAGGAATTTTTTAACTATTTTTTCCGAAATCAGCACGTTTGACTTAATAGAAATTGATACATTTTATTTTAAATATAGGGTGTTTAAATATTTTGGTTTATAACTGGCTACTGAAAAATCCAAGGTACCATTTTTTCATTTATTGCATGGTAATATTGTATCAGCTAAACACGAAAGTTAAAAATTAGTGCACATACGTAGAAATGTCCATAGAATCGATTGCCGCAACGCGCGTTAACGTATCTCTTACCGTTCATTAGTTATAGCCCGGCAAAGTGAAATAAACGTGTTAGATTTCCAATGGAAAGAATACTGTGTATTTCTAAAACTAGAACCCTAGGAATTTTTTAACTATTTTTTCCGAAATCAGCACGTTTGACTTAATAGAAATTGATACATTTTATTTTAAATATAGGGTGTTTAAATATTTTGGTTTATAACTGGCTACTGAAAAATCCAAGGTACCATTTTTTCATTTATTGCATGGTAATATTGTATCAGCTGAACACGAAAGTTAAAAAATAGTGCACATACGTAGAAATGTCTATAGAATCGATTGCCACAACGCGCGTTAACGTATCTCTTACCGTTCATTAGTTATAGCCCGGCAAAGTGAAATAAACGTGTTAGATTTCCAATGGAAAGAATACTGTGTATTTCTAAAACTAGAACCCTAGGAATTTTTTAACTATTTTTTCCGAAATCAGCACGTTTGACTTAATAGAAATTGATACATTTTATTTTAAATATAGGGTGTTTAAATATTTTGGTTTATAACTGGCTACTGAAAAATCCAAGGTACCATTTTTTCATTTATTGCATGGTAATTTTGTATCAGTTGAACACGAAAGTTAAAAATTAGTGTACATACGTAGAAATGTCCATAGAATCGATTGCCGGAACGCGCGTTAACGTATCTCTTACCGTTCATTAGTTATAGCCCGGCAAAGTGAAATAAACGTGTTAGATTTCCAATGGAAAGAATACTGTGTATTTCTAAAACTAGAACCCTAGGAATTTTTTAACTATTTTTTCCGAAATCAGCACGTTTGACTTAATAGAAATTGATACATTTTATTTTAAATATAGGGTGTTTAAATATTTTGGTTTATAACTGGCTACTGAAAAATCCAAGGTACCATTTTTTCATTTATTGCATGGTAATATTGTATCAGCTGAACACGAAAGTTAAAAATTAGTGCACATACGTAGAAATGTCCATAGAATCGATTGCCGCAACGCGCGTTAACGTATCTCTTACCGTTCATTAGTTATAGCCCGGCAAAGTGAAATAAACGTGTTAGATTTCCAATGGAAAGAATACTGTGTATTTCTAAAACTAGAACCCTAGGAATTTTTTAACTATTTTTTCCGAAATCAGCACGTTTGACTTAATAGAAATTGATACATTTTATTTTAAATATAGGGTGTTTAAATATTTTGGTTTATAACTGGCTACTGAAAAATCCAAGGTACCATTTTTTCATTTATTGCATGGTAATATTGTATCAGCTGAACACGAAAGTTAAAAAATAGTGTACATACGTAGAAATGTCCATAGAATCGATTGCCGCAACGCGCGTTAACGTATCTCTTACCGTTCATTAGTTATAGCCCGGCAAAGTGAAATAAACGTGTTAGATTTCCAATGGAAAGAATACTGTGTATTTCTAAAACTAGAACCCTAGGAATTTTTTAACTATTTTTTCCGAAATCAGCACGTTTGACTTAATAGAAATTGATACATTTTATTTTAAATATAGGGTGTTTAAATATTTTGGTTTATAACTGGCTACTGAAAAATCCAAGGTACCATTTTTTCATTTATTGCATGGAAATATTGTATCAGCTGAACACGAAAGTTAAAAATTAGTGTACATACGTAGAAATGTCCATAGAATCGATTGCCGCAACGCGCGTTAACGTATCTTTTACCGTTCATTAGTTATAGCCCGGCAAAGTGAAATAAACGTGTTAGATATCCAATGGAAAGAATACTGTGTATTTCTAAAACTAGAACCCTAGGAATTTTTTAACTATTTTTTCCGAAATCAGCACGTTTGACTTAATGGAAATTGATACATTTTATTTTAAATATAGGGTGTTTAAATATTTTGGTTTATAACTGGCTACTGAAAAATCCAAGGTACCATTTTTTCATTTATTGCATGGTAATATTGTATCAGCTGAACACGAAAGTTAAAAATTAGTGTACATACGTAGAAATGTCCATAGAATCGATTGCCGCAACGCGCGTTAACGTATCTCTTACCGTTCATTAGTTATAGCCCGGCAAAGTGAAATAAACGTGTTAGATTTCCAATGGAAAGAATACTGTGTATTTCTAAAACTAGAACCCTAGGAATTTTTTAACTATTTTTTCCGAAATCAGCACGTTTGACTTAATAGAAATTGATACATTTTATTTTAAATATAGGGTGTTTAAATATTTTGGTTTATAACTGGCTACTGAAACATCCAAGGTACCATTTTTTCATTTATTGCATGGAAATATTGTATCAGCTGAACACGAAAGTTAAAAATTAGTGTTCATACGTAGAAATGTCCGTAGATTCGATTGCCGCAACGCGCGTTAACGTATCTTTTACCGTTCATTAGTTATAGCCCGGCAAAGTGAAATAAACGTGTTAGATTTCCAATGGAAAGAATACTGTGTATTTCTTAAACTAGAACCCTAGGAATTTTTTAACTATTTTTTCCGAAATCAGCACGTTTGACTTAATAGAAATTGATACATTTTATTTTAAATATAGGGTGTTTAAATATTTTGGTTTATAACTGGCTACTGAAAAATCCAAGGTACCATTTCTTCATTTATTGCATGGTAATATTGTATCAGCTGAACACGAAAGTTAAAAATTAGTGTTCATACGTAGAAATGTCCGTAGATTCGACTGCCGCAACGCGCGTTAACGTATCTCTTACCGTTCATTAGTTATAGCCCGGCAAAGTGAAATAAACGTGTTAGATTTCCAATGGAAAGAATACTGTGTATTTCTAAAACTAGAACCCTAGGAATTTTTTAACTATTTTTTCCGAAATCAGCACGTTTGACTTAATAGAAATTGATACATTTTATTTTAAATATAGGGTGTTTAAATATTTTGGTTTATAACTGGCTACTGAAAAATCCAAGGTACCATTTCTTCATTTATTGCATGGTAATATTGTATCAGCTGAACACGAAAGTTAAAAATTAGTGTTCATACGTAGAAATGTCCGTAGATTCGATTGCCGCAACGCGCGTTAACGTATCTCTTACCGTTCATTAGTTATAGCCCGGCAAAGTGAAATAAACGTGTTAGATTTCCAATGGAAAGAATACTGTGTATTTCTAAAACTAGAACCCTAGGAATTTTTTAACTATTTTTTCCGAAATCAGCACGTTTGACTTAATAGAAATTGATACATTTTATTTTAAATATAGGGTGTTTAAATATTTTGGTTTATAACTGGCTACTGAAAAATCCAAGGTACCATTTTTTCATTTATTGCATGGTAATATTGTATCAGCTGAACACGAAAGTTAAAAATTAGTGAACATACGTAGAAATGTCCATAGAATCGATTGCCGCAACGCGCGTTAACGTATCTCTTACCGTTCATTAGTTATAGCCCGGCAAAGTGAAATAAACGTGTTAGATTTCCAATGGAAAGAATACTGTGTATTTCTAAAACTAGAACCCTAGGAATTTTTTAACTATTTTTTCCGAAACCAGCACGTTTGACTTAATAGAAATTGATACATTTTATTTTAAATATAGGGTGTTTAAATATTTTGGTTTATAACTGGCTACTGAAAAATCCAAGGTACCATTTTTTCATTTATTGCATGGTAATATTGTATCAGCTGAACACGAAAGTTAAAAATTAGTGTACATACGTAGAAATGTCCATAGAATCGATTGCCGCAACGCGCGTTAACGTATCTCTTACCGTTCATTAGTTATAGCCCGGCAAAGTGAAATAAACGTGTTAGATTTCCAATGGAAAGAATACTGTGTATTTCTAAAACTAGAACCCTAGGAATTTTTTAACTATTTTTTCCGAAATCAGCACGTTTGACTTAATAGAAATTGATACATTTTATTTTAAATATAGGGTGTTTAAATATTTTGGTTTATAACTGGCTACTGAAACATCCAAGGTACCATTTTTTCATTTATTGCATGGAAATATTGTATCAGCTGAACACGAAAGTTAAAAATTAGTGTTCATACGTAGAAATGTCCGTAGATTCGATTGCCGCAACGCGCGTTAACGTATCTTTTACCGTTCATTAGTTATAGCCCGGCAAAGTGAAATAAACGTGTTAGATTTCCAATGGAAAGAATACTGTGTATTTCTTAAACTAGAACCCTAGGAATTTTTTAACTATTTTTTCCGAAATCAGCACGTTTGACTTAATAGAAATTGATACATTTTATTTTAAATATAGGGTGTTTAAATATTTTGGTTTATAACTGGCTACTGAAAAATCCAAGGTACCATTTCTTCATTTATTGCATGGTAATATTGTATCAGCTGAACACGAAAGTTAAAAATTAGTGTTCATACGTAGAAATGTCCGTAGATTCGACTGCCGCAACGCGCGTTAACGTATCTCTTACCGTTCATTAGTTATAGCCCGGCAAAGTGAAATAAACGTGTTAGATTTCCAATGGAAAGAATACTGTGTATTTCTAAAACTAGAACCCTAGGAATTTTTTAACTATTTTTTCCGAAATCAGCACGTTTGACTTAATAGAAATTGATACATTTTATTTTAAATATAGGGTGTTTAAATATTTTGGTTTATAACTGGCTACTGAAAAATCCAAGGTACCATTTCTTCATTTATTGCATGGTAATATTGTATCAGCTGAACACGAAAGTTAAAAATTAGTGTTCATACGTAGAAATGTCCGTAGATTCGATTGCCGCAACGCGCGTTAACGTATCTCTTACCGTTCATTAGTTATAGCCCGGCAAAGTGAAATAAACGTGTTAGATTTCCAATGGAAAGAATACTGTGTATTTCTAAAACTAGAACCCTAGGAATTTTTTAACTATTTTTTCCGAAATCAGCACGTTTGACTTAATAGAAATTGATACATTTTATTTTAAATATAGGGTGTTTAAATATTTTGGTTTATAACTGGCTACTGAAAAATCCAAGGTACCATTTTTTCATTTATTGCATGGTAATATTGTATCAGCTGAACACGAAAGTTAAAAATTAGTGAACATACGTAGAAATGTCCATAGAATCGATTGCCGCAACGCGCGTTAACGTATCTCTTACCGTTCATTAGTTATAGCCCGGCAAAGTGAAATAAACGTGTTAGATTTCCAATGGAAAGAATACTGTGTATTTCTAAAACTAGAACCCTAGGAATTTTTTAACTATTTTTTCCGAAACCAGCACGTTTGACTTAATAGAAATTGATACATTTTATTTTAAATATAGGGTGTTTAAATATTTTGGTTTATAACTGGCTACTGAAAAATCCAAGGTACCATTTTTTCATTTATTGCATGGTAATATTGTATCAGCTGAACACGAAAGTTAAAAATTAGTGTACATACGTAGAAATGTCCATAGAATCGATTGCCGCAACGCAGGTTAACGTATCTCTTACCGTTCATTAGTTATAGCCCGGCAAAGTGAAATAAACGTGTTAGATTTCCAATGGAAAGAATACTGTGTATTTCTAAAACTAGAACCCTAGGAATTTTTTAACTATTTTTTCCGAAACCAGCACGTTTGACTTAATAGAAATTGATACATTTTATTTTAAATATAGGGTGTTTAAATATTTTGGTTTATAACTGGCTACTGAAAAATCCAAGGTACCATTTTTTCATTTATTACATGGTAATATTGTATCAGCTGAACACGAAAGTTAAAAATTAGTGTACATACGTAGAAATGTCCATAGAATCGATTGCCGCAACGCGCGTTAACTTATCTTTTACCGTTCATTAGTTATAGCCCGGCAAAGTGAAATAAACGTGTTAGATTTCCAATGGAAAGAATACTGTGTATTTCTAAAACTAGAACCCTAGGAATTTTTTAACTATTTTTTCCGAAATCAGCACGTTTGACTTAATAGAAATTGATACATTTTATTTTAAATATAGGGTGTTTAAATATTTTGGTTTATAACTGGCTACTGAAAAATCCAAGGTACCATTTTTTCATTTATTGCATGGTAATATTGTATCAGCTGAACACGAAAGTTAAAAATTAGTGAACATACGTAGAAATGTCCATAGAATCGATTTCCGCAACGCGCGTTAACTTATCTTTTACCGTTCATTAGTTATAGCCCGGCAAAGTGAAATAAACGTGTTAGATTTCCAATGGAAAGAATACTGTGTATTTCTAAAACTAGAACCCTAGGAATTTTTTAACTATTTTTTCCGAAATCAGCACGTTTGACTTAATAGAAATTGATACATTTTATTTTAAATATAGGGTGTTTAAATATTTTGGTTTATAACTGGCTACTGAAAAATCCAAGGTACCATTTTTTCATTTATTGCATGGTAATATTGTATCAGCTGAACACGAAAGTTAAAAAATAGTGCACATACGTAGAAATGTCCATAGAATCGATTGCCGGAACGCGCGTTAACGTATCTCTTACCGTTCATTAGTTATAGCCCGGCAAAGTGAAATAAACGTGTTAGATTTCCAATGGAAAGAATACTGTGTATTTCTAAAACTAGAACCCTAGGATTTTTTTAACTATTTTTTCCGAAATCAGCACGTTTGACTTAATAGAAATTGATACATTTTAATTTAAATATAGGGTGTTTAAATATTTTGGTTTATAACTGGCTACTGAAAAATCCAAGGTACCATTTTTTCATTTATTGCATGGTAATATTGTATCAGCTGAACACGAAAGTTAAAAAATAGTGCACATACGTAGAAATGTCCATAGAATCGATTGCCGCAACGCGCGTTAACGTATCTCTTACCGTTCATTAGTTATAGCCCGGCAAAGTGAAATAAACGTGTTAGATTTCCAATGGAAAGAATACTGTGTATTTCTAAAACTAGAACCCTAGGAATTTTTTAACTATTTTTTCCGAAATCAGCACGTTTGACTTAATAGAAATTGATACATTTTATTTTAAATATAGGGTGTTTAAATATTTTGGTTTATAACTGGCTACTGAAAAATCCAAGGTACCATTTTTTCATTTATTGCATGGTAATTTTGTATCAGCTGAACACGAAAGTTAAAAATTAGTGTACATACGTAGAAATGTCCATAGAATCGATTGCCGCAACGCGCGTTAACGTATCTCTTACCGTTCATTAGTTATAGCCCGGCAAAGTGAAATAAACGTGTTAGATTTCCAATGGAAAGAATACTGTGTATTTCTAAAACTAGAACCCTAGGAATTTTTTAACTATTTTTTCCGAAATCAGCACGTTTGACTTAATAGAAATTGATACATTTTATTTTAAATATAGGGTGTTTAAATATTTTGGTTTATAACTGGCTACTGAAAAATCCAAGGTACCATTTTTTCATTTATTGCATGGTAATTTTGTATCAGTTGAACACGAAAGTTAAAAAATAGTGCACATACGTAGAAATGTCCATAGAATCGATTGCCGCAACGCGCGTTAACGTATCTCTTACCGTTCATTAGTTATAGCCCGGCAAAGTGAAATAAACGTGTTAGATTTCCAATGGAAAGAATACTGTGTATTTCTAAAACTAGAACCCTAGGAATTTTTTAACTATTTTTTCCGAAATCAGCACGTTTGACTTAATAGAAATTGATACATTTTATTTTAAATATAGGGTGTTTAAATATTTTGGTTTATAACTGGCTACTGAAAAATCCAAGGTACCATTTTTTCATTTATTGCATGGTAATATTGTATCAGCTGAACACGAAAGTTAAAAAATAGTGCACATACGTAGAAATGTCCATAGAATCGATTGCCGGAACGCGCGTTAACGTATCTCTTACCGTTCATTAGTTATAGCCCGGCAAAGTGAAATAAACGTGTTAGATTTCCAATGGAAAGAATACTGTGTATTTCTAAAACTAGAACCCTAGGAATTTTTTAACTATTTTTTCCGAAATCAGCACGTTTGACTTAATAGAAATTGATACATTTTATTTTAAATATAGGGTGTTTAAATATTTTGGTTTATAACTGGCTACTGAAAAATCCAAGGTACCATTTTTTCATTTATTGCATGGTAATTTTGTATCAGCTGAACACGAAAGTTAAAAATTAGTGTACATACGTAGAAATGTCCATAGAATCGATTGCCGCAACGCGCGTTAACGTATCTCTTACCGTTCATTAGTTATAGCCCGGCAAAGTGAAATAAACGTGTTAGATTTCCAATGGAAAGTATACTGTGTATTTCTAAAACTAGAACCCTAGGAATTTTTTAACTATTTTTTCCGAAATCAGCACGTTTGACTTAATAGAAATTGATACATTTTATTTTAAATATAGGGTGTTTAAATATTTTGGTTTATAACTGGCTACTGAAAAATCCAAGGTACCATTTTTTCATTTATTGCATGGTAATATTGTATCAGCTGAACACGAAAGTTAAAAAATAGTGCACATACGTAGAAATGTCCATAGAATCGATTGCCGGAACGCGCGTTAACGTATCTCTTACCGTTCATTAGTTATAGCCCGGCAAAGTGAAATAAACGTGTTAGATTTCCAATGGAAAGAATACTGTGTATTTCTAAAACTAGAACCCTAGGAATTTTTTAACTATTTTTTCCGAAATCAGCACGTTTGACTTAATAGAAATTGATACATTTTATTTTAAATATAGGGTGTTTAAATATTTTGGTTTATAACTGGCTACTGAAAAATCCAAGGTACCATTTTTTCATTTATTGCATGGTAATATTGTATCAGCTGAACACGAAAGTTAAAAAATAGTGCACATACGTAGAAATGTCTATAGAATCGATTGCCACAACGCGCGTTAACGTATCTCTTACCGTTCATTAGTTATAGCCCGGCAAAGTGAAATAAACGTGTTAGATTTCCAATGGAAAGAATACTGTGTATTTCTAAAACTAGAACCCTAGGAATTTTTTAACTATTTTTTCCGAAATCAGC
Source organism: Ophonus ardosiacus (assembly GCA_943142095.1). Classification (NCBI taxonomy): domain Eukaryota; kingdom Metazoa; phylum Arthropoda; class Insecta; order Coleoptera; family Carabidae; genus Ophonus; species Ophonus ardosiacus. The sequence goes on from OW964840.1 coordinate 19,064,652, forward strand.
ACGTTTGACTTAATAGAAATTGATACATTTTATTTTAAATATAGGGTGTTTAAATATTTTGGTTTATAACTGGCTACTGAAAAATCCAAGGTACCATTTTTTCATTTATTGCATGGTAATATTGTATCAGCTGAACACGAAAGTTAAAAATTAGTGCACATACGTAGAAATGTCCATAGAATCGATTGCCGCAACGCGCGTTAACGTATCTCTTACCGTTCATTAGTTATAGCCCGGCAAAGTGAAATAAACGTGTTAGATTTCCAATGGAAAGAATACTGTGTATTTCTAAAACTAGAACCCTAGGAATTTTTTAACTATTTTTTCCGAAATCAGCACGTTTGACTTAATAGAAATTGATACATTTTATTTTAAATATAGGGTGTTTAAATATTTTGGTTTATAACTGGCTACTGAAAAATCCAAGGTACCATTTTTTCATTTATTGCATGGTAATATTGTATCAGCTGAACACGAAAGTTAAAAAATAGTGCACATACGTAGAAATGTCCATAGAATCGATTGCCGGAACGCGCGTTAACGTATCTCTTACCGTTCATTAGTTATAGCCCGGCAAAGTGAAATAAACGTGTTAGATTTCCAATGGAAAGAATACTGTGTATTTCTAAAACTAGAACCCTAGGATTTTTTTAACTATTTTTTCCGAAATCAGCACGTTTGACTTAATAGAAATTGATACATTTTAATTTAAATATAGGGTGTTTAAATATTTTGGTTTATAACTGGCTACTGAAAAATCCAAGGTACCATTTTTTCATTTATTGCATGGTAATATTGTATCAGCTGAACACGAAAGTTAAAAAATAGTGCACATACGTAGAAATGTCCATAGAATCGATTGCCGCAACGCGCGTTAACGTATCTCTTACCGTTCATTAGTTATAGCCCGGCAAAGTGAAATAAACGTGTTAGATTTCCAATGGAAAGAATACTGTGTATTTCTAAAACTAGAACCCTAGGAATTTTTTAACTATTTTTTCCGAAATCAGCACGTTTGACTTAATAGAAATTGATACATTTTATTTTAAATATAGGGTGTTTAAATATTTTGGTTTATAACTGGCTACTGAAAAATCCAAGGTACCATTTTTTCATTTATTGCATGGTAATTTTGTATCAGCTGAACACGAAAGTTAAAAATTAGTGTACATACGTAGAAATGTCCATAGAATCGATTGCCGCAACGCGCGTTAACGTATCTCTTACCGTTCATTAGTTATAGCCCGGCAAAGTGAAATAAACGTGTTAGATTTCCAATGGAAAGAATACTGTGTATTTCTAAAACTAGAACCCTAGGAATTTTTTAACTATTTTTTCCGAAATCAGCACGTTTGACTTAATAGAAATTGATACATTTTATTTTAAATATAGGGTGTTTAAATATTTTGGTTTATAACTGGCTACTGAAAAATCCAAGGTACCATTTTTTCATTTATTGCATGGTAATTTTGTATCAGTTGAACACGAAAGTTAAAAAATAGTGCACATACGTAGAAATGTCCATAGAATCGATTGCCGCAACGCGCGTTAACGTATCTCTTACCGTTCATTAGTTATAGCCCGGCAAAGTGAAATAAACGTGTTAGATTTCCAATGGAAAGAATACTGTGTATTTCTAAAACTAGAACCCTAGGAATTTTTTAACTATTTTTTCCGAAATCAGCACGTTTGACTTAATAGAAATTGATACATTTTATTTTAAATATAGGGTGTTTAAATATTTTGGTTTATAACTGGCTACTGAAAAATCCAAGGTACCATTTTTTCATTTATTGCATGGTAATATTGTATCAGCTGAACACGAAAGTTAAAAAATAGTGCACATACGTAGAAATGTCCATAGAATCGATTGCCGGAACGCGCGTTAACGTATCTCTTACCGTTCATTAGTTATAGCCCGGCAAAGTGAAATAAACGTGTTAGATTTCCAATGGAAAGAATACTGTGTATTTCTAAAACTAGAACCCTAGGAATTTTTTAACTATTTTTTCCGAAATCAGCACGTTTGACTTAATAGAAATTGATACATTTTATTTTAAATATAGGGTGTTTAAATATTTTGGTTTATAACTGGCTACTGAAAAATCCAAGGTACCATTTTTTCATTTATTGCATGGTAATTTTGTATCAGCTGAACACGAAAGTTAAAAATTAGTGTACATACGTAGAAATGTCCATAGAATCGATTGCCGCAACGCGCGTTAACGTATCTCTTACCGTTCATTAGTTATAGCCCGGCAAAGTGAAATAAACGTGTTAGATTTCCAATGGAAAGAATACTGTGTATTTCTAAAACTAGAACCCTAGGAATTTTTTAACTATTTTTTCCGAAATCAGCACGTTTGACTTAATAGAAATTGATACATTTTATTTTAAATATAGGGTGTTTAAATATTTTGGTTTATAACTGGCTACTGAAAAATCCAAGGTACCATTTTTTCATTTATTGCATGGTAATATTGTATCAGCTGAACACGAAAGTTAAAAAATAGTGCACATACGTAGAAATGTCCATAGAATCGATTGCCGGAACGCGCGTTAACGTATCTCTTACCGTTCATTAGTTATAGCCCGGCAAAGTGAAATAAACGTGTTAGATTTCCAATGGAAAGAATACTGTGTATTTCTAAAACTAGAACCCTAGGAATTTTTTAACTATTTTTTCCGAAATCAGCACGTTTGACTTAATAGAAATTGATACATTTTATTTTAAATATAGGGTGTTTAAATATTTTGGTTTATAACTGGCTACTGAAAAATCCAAGGTACCATTTTTTCATTTATTGCATGGTAATATTGTATCAGCTGAACACGAAAGTTAAAAAATAGTGCACATACGTAGAAATGTCTATAGAATCGATTGCCACAACGCGCGTTAACGTATCTCTTACCGTTCATTAGTTATAGCCCGGCAAAGTGAAATAAACGTGTTAGATTTCCAATGGAAAGAATACTGTGTATTTCTAAAACTAGAACCCTAGGAATTTTTTAACTATTTTTTCCGAAATCAGCACGTTTGACTTAATAGAAATTGATACATTTTATTTTAAATATAGGGTGTTTAAATATTTTGGTTTATAACTGGCTACTGAAAAATCCAAGGTACCATTTTTTCATTTATTGCATGGTAATATTGTATCAGCTGAACACGAAAGTTAAAAATTAGTGCACATACGTAGAAATGTCCATAGAATCGATTGCCGCAACGCGCGTTAACGTATCTCTTACCGTTCATTAGTTATAGCCCGGCAAAGTGAAATAAACGTGTTAGATTTCCAATGGAAAGAATACTGTGTATTTCTAAAACTAGAACCCTAGGAATTTTTTAACTATTTTTTCCGAAATCAGCACGTTTGACTTAATAGAAATTGATACATTTTATTTTAAATATAGGGTGTTTAAATATTTTGGTTTATAACTGGCTACTGAAAAATCCAAGGTACCATTTTTTCATTTATTGCATGGTAATATTGTATCAGCTGAACACGAAAGTTAAAAAATAGTGCACATACGTAGAAATGTCTATAGAATCGATTGCCACAACGCGCGTTAACGTATCTCTTACCGTTCATTAGTTATAGCCCGGCAAAGTGAAATAAACGTGTTAGATTTCCAATGGAAAGAATACTGTGTATTTCTAAAACTAGAACCCTAGGAATTTTTTAACTATTTTTTCCGAAATCAGCACGTTTGACTTAATAGAAATTGATACATTTTATTTTAAATATAGGGTGTTTAAATATTTTGGTTTATAACTGGCTACTGAAAAATCCAAGGTACCATTTTTTCATTTATTGCATGGTAATATTGTATCAGCTGAACACGAAAGTTAAAAATTAGTGCACATACGTAGAAATGTCCATAGAATCGATTGCCGCAACGCGCGTTAACGTATCTCTTACCGTTCATTAGTTATAGCCCGGCAAAGTGAAATAAACGTGTTAGATTTCCAATGGAAAGAATACTGTGTATTTCTAAAACTAGAACCCTAGGAATTTTTTAACTATTTTTTCCGAAATCAGCACGTTTGACTTAATAGAAATTGATACATTTTATTTTAAATATAGGGTGTTTAAATATTTTGGTTTATAACTGGCTACTGAAAAATCCAAGGTACCATTTTTTCATTTATTGCATGGTAATTTTGTATCAGTTGAACACGAAAGTTAAAAATTAGTGTGCATACGTAGAAATGTCCATAGAATCGATTGCCGGAACGCGCGTTAACGTATCTCTTACCGTTCATTAGTTATAGCCCGGCAAAGTGAAATAAACGTGTTAGATTTCCAATGGAAAGAATACTGTGTATTTCTAAAACTAGAACCCTAGGAATTTTTTAACTATTTTTTCCGAAATCAGCACGTTTGACTTAATAGAAATTGATACATTTTATTTTAAATATAGGGTGTTTAAATATTTTGGTTTATAACTGGCTACTGAAAAATCCAAGGTACCATTTTTTCATTTATTGCATGGTAATTTTGTATCAGTTGAACACGAAAGTTAAAAATTAGTGTGCATACGTAGAAATGTCCATAGAATCGATTGCCGGAACGCGCGTTAACGTATCTCTTACCGTTCATTAGTTATAGCCCGGCAAAGTGAAATAAACGTGTTAGATTTCCAATGGAAAGAATACTGTGTATTTCTAAAACTAGAACCCTAGGAATTTTTTAACTATTTTTTCCGAAATCAGCACGTTTGACTTAATAGAAATTGATACATTTTATTTTAAATATAGGGTGTTTAAATATTTTGGTTTATAACTGGCTACTGAAAAATCCAAGGTACCATTTTTTCATTTATTGCATGGTAATTTTGTATCAGTTGAACACGAAAGTTAAAAATTAGTGTACATACGTAGAAATGTCCATAGAATCGATTGCCGGAACGCGCGTTAACGTATCTCTTACCGTTCATTAGTTATAGCCCGGCAAAGTGAAATAAACGTGTTAGATTTCCAATGGAAAGAATACTGTGTATTTCTAAAACTAGAACCCTAGGAATTTTTTAACTATTTTTTCCGAAATCAGCACGTTTGACTTAATAGAAATTGATACATTTTATTTTAAATATAGGGTGTTTAAATATTTTGGTTTATAACTGGCTACTGAAAAATCCAAGGTACCATTTTTTCATTTATTGCATGGTAATATTGTATCAGCTGAACACGAAAGTTAAAAATTAGTGCACATACGTAGAAATGTCCATAGAATCGATTGCCGCAACGCGCGTTAACGTATCTCTTACCGTTCATTAGTTATAGCCCGGCAAAGTGAAATAAACGTGTTAGATTTCCAATGGAAAGAATACTGTGTATTTCTAAAACTAGAACCCTAGGAATTTTTTAACTATTTTTTCCGAAATCAGCACGTTTGACTTAATAGAAATTGATACATTTTATTTTAAATATAGGGTGTTTAAATATTTTGGTTTATAACTGGCTACTGAAAAATCCAAGGTACCATTTTTTCATTTATTGCATGGTAATATTGTATCAGCTGAACACGAAAGTTAAAAAATAGTGCACATACGTAGAAATGTCTATAGAATCGATTGCCACAACGCGCGTTAACGTATCTCTTACCGTTCATTAGTTATAGCCCGGCAAAGTGAAATAAACGTGTTAGATTTCCAATGGAAAGAATACTGTGTATTTCTAAAACTAGAACCCTAGGAATTTTTTAACTATTTTTTCCGAAATCAGCACGTTTGACTTAATAGAAATTGATACATTTTATTTTAAATATAGGGTGTTTAAATATTTTGGTTTATAACTGGCTACTGAAAAATCCAAGGTACCATTTTTTCATTTATTGCATGGTAATATTGTATCAGCTGAACACGAAAGTCAAAAATTAGTGTACATACGTAGAAATGTCCATAGAATCGATTGCCGCAACGCGCGTTAACGTATCTCTTACCGTTCATTAGTTATAGCCCGGCAAAGTGAAATAAACGTGTTAGATTTCCAATGGAAAGAATACTGTGTATTTCTAAAACTAGAACCCTAGGAATTTTTTAACTATTTTTTCCGAAATCAGCACGTTTGACTTAATAGAAATTGATACATTTTATTTTAAATATAGGGTGTTTAAATATTTTGGTTTATAACTGGCTACTGAAAAATCCAAGGTACCATTTTTTCATTTATTGCATGGTAATATTGTGTCAGCTGAACACGAAAGTTAAAAAATAGTGCACATACGTAGAAATGTCCATAGAATCGATTGCCACAACGCGCGTTAACGTATCTCTTACCGTTCATTAGTTATAGCCCGGCAAAGTGAAATAAACGTGTTAGATTTCCAATGGAAAGAATACTGTGTATTTCTAAAACTAGAACCCTAGGAATTTTTTAACTATTTTTTCCGAAATCAGCACGTTTGACTTAATAGAAATTGATACATTTTATTTTAAATATAGGGTGTTTAAATATTTTGGTTTATAACTGGCTACTGAAAAATCCAAGGTACCATTTTTTCATTTATTGCATGGTAATATTGTATCAGCTGAACACGAAAGTTAAAAAATAGTGCACATACGTAGAAATGTCCATAGAATCGATTGCCACAACGCGCGTTAACGTATCTCTTACCGTTCATTAGTTATAGCCCGGCAAAGTGAAATAAACGTGTTAGATTTCCAATGGAAAGAATACTGTGTATTTCTAAAACTAGAACCCTAGGAATTTTTTAACTATTTTTTCCGAAATCAGCACGTTTGACTTAATAGAAATTGATACATTTTATTTTAAATATAGGGTGTTTAAATATTTTGGTTTATAACTGGCTACTGAAAAATCCAAGGTACCATTTTTTCATTTATTGCATGGTAATATTGTATCAGCTGAACACGAAAGTTAAAAAATAGTGCACATACGTAGAAATGTCCATAGAATCGATTGCCGGAACGCGCGTTAACGTATCTCTTACCGTTCATTAGTTATAGCCCGGCAAAGTGAAATAAACGTGTTAGATTTCCAATGGAAAGAATACTGTGTATTTCTAAAACTAGAACCCTAGGAATTTTTTAACTATTTTTTCCGAAATCAGCACGTTTGACTTAATAGAAATTGATACATTTTATTTTAAATATAGGGTGTTTAAATATTTTGGTTTATAACTGGCTACTGAAAAATCCAAGGTACCATTTTTTCATTTATTGCATGGTAATATTGTATCAGCTGAACACGAAAGTTAAAAAATAGTGCACATACGTAGAAATGTCTATAGAATCGATTGCCACAACGCGCGTTAACGTATCTCTTACCGTTCATTAGTTATAGCCCGGCAAAGTGAAATAAACGTGTTAGATTTCCAATGGAAAGAATACTGTGTATTTCTAAAACTAGAACCCTAGGAATTTTTTAACTATTTTTTCCGAAATCAGCACGTTTGACTTAATAGAAATTGATACATTTTATTTTAAATATAGGGTGTTTAAATATTTTGGTTTATAACTGGCTACTGAAAAATCCAAGGTACCATTTTTTCATTTATTGCATGGTAATATTGTATCAGCTGAACACGAAAGTTAAAAAATAGTGCACATACGTAGAAATGTCTATAGAATCGATTGCCACAACGCGCGTTAACGTATCTCTTACCGTTCATTAGTTATAGCCCGGCAAAGTGAAATAAACGTGTTAGATTTCCAATGGAAAGAATACTGTGTATTTCTAAAACTAGAACCCTAGGAATTTTTTAACTATTTTTTCCGAAATCAGCACGTTTGACTTAATAGAAATTGATACATTTTATTTTAAATATAGGGTGTTTAAATATTTTGGTTTATAACTGGCTACTGAAAAATCCAAGGTACCATTTTTTCATTTATTGCATGGTAATATTGTATCAGCTGAACACGAAAGTTAAAAATTAGTGCACATACGTAGAAATGTCCATAGAATCGATTGCCGCAACGCGCGTTAACGTATCTCTTACCGTTCATTAGTTATAGCCCGGCAAAGTGAAATAAACGTGTTAGATTTCCAATGGAAAGAATACTGTGTATTTCTAAAACTAGAACCCTAGGAATTTTTTAACTATTTTTTCCGAAATCAGCACGTTTGACTTAATAGAAATTGATACATTTTATTTTAAATATAGGGTGTTTAAATATTTTGGTTTATAACTGGCTACTGAAAAATCCAAGGTACCATTTTTTCATTTATTGCATGGTAATTTTGTATCAGTTGAACACGAAAGTTAAAAATTAGTGTGCATACGTAGAAATGTCCATAGAATCGATTGCCGGAACGCGCGTTAACGTATCTCTTACCGTTCATTAGTTATAGCCCGGCAAAGTGAAATAAACGTGTTAGATTTCCAATGGAAAGAATACTGTGTATTTCTAAAACTAGAACCCTAGGAATTTTTTAACTATTTTTTCCGAAATCAGCACGTTTGACTTAATAGAAATTGATACATTTTATTTTAAATATAGGGTGTTTAAATATTTTGGTTTATAACTGGCTACTGAAAAATCCAAGGTACCATTTTTTCATTTATTGCATGGTAATTTTGTATCAGTTGAACACGAAAGTTAAAAATTAGTGTACATACGTAGAAATGTCCATAGAATCGATTGCCGCAACGCGCGTTAACGTATCTCTTACCGTTCATTAGTTATAGCCCGGCAAAGTGAAATAAACGTGTTAGATTTCCAATGGAAAGAATACTGTGTATTTCTAAAACTAGAACCCTAGGAATTTTTTAACTATTTTTTCCGAAATCAGCACGTTTGACTTAATAGAAATTGATACATTTTATTTTAAATATAGGGTGTTTAAATATTTTGGTTTATAACTGGCTACTGAAAAATCCAAGGTACCATTTTTTCATTTATTGCATGGTAATTTTGTATCAGTTGAACACGAAAGTTAAAAATTAGTGTGCATACGTAGAAATGTCCATAGAATCGATTGCCGGAACGCGCGTTAACGTATCTCTTACCGTTCATTAGTTATAGCCCGGCAAAGTGAAATAAACGTGTTAGATTTCCAATGGAAAGAATACTGTGTATTTCTAAAACTAGAACCCTAGGAATTTTTTAACTATTTTTTCCGAAATCAGCACGTTTGACTTAATAGAAATTGATACATTTTATTTTAAATATAGGGTGTTTAAATATTTTGGTTTATAACTGGCTACTGAAAAATCCAAGGTACCATTTTTTCATTTATTGCGTGGTAATTTTGTATCAGTTGAACACGAAAGTTAAAAATTAGTGTACATACGTAGAAATGTCCATAGAATCGATTGCCGCAACGCGCGTTAACGTATCTCTTACCGTTCATTAGTTATAGCCCGGCAAAGTGAAATAAACGTGTTAGATTTCCAATGGAAAGAATACTGTGTATTTCTAAAACTAGAACCCTAGGAATTTTTTAACTATTTTTTCCGAAATCAGCACGTTTGACTTAATAGAAATTGATATATTTTATTTTAAATATAGGGTGTTTAAATATTTTGGTTTATAACTGGCTACTGAAAAATCCAAGGTACCATTTTTTCATTTATTGCATGGTAATATTGTATCAGCTGAACACGAAAGTTAAAAATAGTGCACATACGTAGAAATGTCCATAGAATCGATTGCCGGAACGCGCGTTAACGTATCTCTTACCGTTCATTAGTTATAGCCCGGCAAAGTGAAATAAACGTGTTAGATTTCCAATGGAAAGAATACTGTGTATTTCTAAAACTAGAACCCTAGGAATTTTTTAACTATTTTTTCCGAAATCAGCACGTTTGACTTAATAGAATTTGATACATTTTAATTTAAATATAGGGTGTTTAAATATTTTGGTTTATAACTGGCTACTGAAAAATCCAAGGTACCATTTTTTCATTTATTGCATGGTAATATTGTATCAGCTGAACACGAAAGTCAAAAATTAGTGTACATACGTAGAAATGTCCATAGAATCGATTGCCGCAACGCGCGTTAACGTATCTCTTACCGTTCATTAGTTATAGCCCGGCAAAGTGAAATAAACGTGTTAGATTTCCAATGGAAAGAATACTGTGTATTTCTAAAACTAGAACCCTAGGAATTTTTTAACTATTTTTTCCGAAATCAGCACGTTTGACTTAATAGAAATTGATACATTTTATTTTAAATATAGGGTGTTTAAATATTTTGGTTTATAACTGGCTACTGAAAAATCCAAGGTACCATTTTTTCATTTATTGCATGGTAATATTGTATCAGCTGAACACGAAAGTTAAAAATTAGTGCACATACGTAGAAATGTCCATAGAATCGATTGCCGCAACGCGCGTTAACGTATCTCTTACCGTTCATTAGTTATAGCCCGGCAAAGTGAAATAAACGTGTTAGATTTCCAATGGAAAGAATACTGTGTATTTCTAAAACTAGAACCCTAGGAATTTTTTAACTATTTTTTCCGAAATCAGCACGTTTGACTTAATAGAAATTGATACATTTTATTTTAAATATAGGGTGTTTAAATATTTTGGTTTATAACTGGCTACTGAAAAATCCAAGGTACCATTTTTTCATTTATTGCATGGTAATATTGTATCAGCTGAACACGAAAGTCAAAAATTAGTGTACATACGTAGAAATGTCCATAGAATCGATTGCCGCAACGCGCGTTAACGTATCTCTTACCGTTCATTAGTTATAGCCCGGCAAAGTGAAATAAACGTGTTAGATTTCCAATGGAAAGAATACTGTGTATTTCTAAAACTAGAACCCTAGGAATTTTTTAACTATTTTTTCCGAAATCAGCACGTTTGACTTAATAGAAATTGATACATTTTATTTTAAATATAGGGTGTTTAAATATTTTGGTTTATAACTGGCTACTGAAAAATCCAAGGTACCATTTTTTCATTTATTGCATGGTAATATTGTATCAGCTGAACACGAAAGTCAAAAATTAGTGTACATACGTAGAAATGTCCATAGAATCGATTGCCGCAACGCGCGTTAACGTATCTCTTACCGTTCATTAGTTATAGCCCGGCAAAGTGAAATAAACGTGTTAGATTTCCAATGGAAAGAATACTGTGTATTTCTAAAACTAGAACCCTAGGAATTTTTTAACTATTTTTTCCGAAATCAGCACGTTTGACTTAATAGAAATTGATACATTTTATTTTAAATATAGGGTGTTTAAATATTTTGGTTTATAACTGGCTACTGAAAAATCCAAGGTACCATTTTTTCATTTATTGCATGGTAATTTTGTATCAGTTGAACACGAAAGTTAAAAATTAGTGTGCATACGTAGAAATGTCCATAGAATCGATTGCCGGAACGCGCGTTAACGTATCTCTTACCGTTCATTAGTTATAGCCCGGCAAAGTGAAATAAACGTGTTAGATTTCCAATGGAAAGAATACTGTGTATTTCTAAAACTAGAACCCTAGGAATTTTTTAACTATTTTTTCCGAAATCAGCACGTTTGACTTAATAGAAATTGATACATTTTATTTTAAATATAGGGTGTTTAAATATTTTGGTTTATAACTGGCTACTGAAAAATCCAAGGTACCATTTTTTCATTTATTGCATGGTAATATTGTATCAGCTGAACACGAAAGTCAAAAATTAGTGTACATACGTAGAAATGTCCATAGAATCGATTGCCGCAACGCGCGTTAACGTATCTCTTACCGTTCATTAGTTATAGCCCGGCAAAGTGAAATAAACGTGTTAGATTTCCAATGGAAAGAATACTGTGTATTTCTAAAACTAGAACCCTAGGAATTTTTTAACTATTTTTTCCGAAATCAGCACGTTTGACTTAATAGAAATTGATACATTTTATTTTAAATATAGGGTGTTTAAATATTTTGGTTTATAACTGGCTACTGAAAAATCCAAGGTACCATTTTTTCATTTATTGCATGGTAATATTGTATCAGCTGAACACGAAAGTTAAAAAATAGTGCACATACGTATAAATGTCTATAGAATCGATTGCCACAACGCGCGTTAACGTATCTCTTACCGTTCATTAGTTATAGCCCGGCAAAGTGAAATAAACGTGTTAGATTTCCAATGGAAAGAATACTGTGTATTTCTAAAACTAGAACCCTAGGAATTTTTTAACTATTTTTTCCGAAATCAGCACGTTTGACTTAATAGAAATTGATACATTTTATTTTAAATATAGGGTGTTTAAATATTTTGGTTTATAACTGGCTACTGAAAAATCCAAGGTACCATTTTTTCATTTATTGCATGGTAATATTGTATCAGCTGAACACGAAAGTTAAAAAATAGTGCACATACGTAGAAATGTCCATAGAATCGATTGCCGGAACGCGCGTTAACGTATCTCTTACCGTTCATTAGTTATAGCCCGGCAAAGTGAAATAAACGTGTTAGATTTCCAATGGAAAGAATACTGTGTATTTCTAAAACTAGAACCCTAGGAATTTTTTAACTATTTTTTCCGAAATCAGCACGTTTGACTTAATAGAAATTGATACATTTTATTTTAAATATAGGGTGTTTAAATATTTTGGTTTATAACTGGCTACTGAAAAATCCAAGGTACCATTTTTTCATTTATTGCATGGTAATATTGTATCAGCTGAACACGAAAGTTAAAAAATAGTGCACATACGTAGAAATGTCTATAGAATCGATTGCCACAACGCGCGTTAACGTATCTCTTACCGTTCATTAGTTATAGCCCGGCAAAGTGAAATAAACGTGTTAGATTTCCAATGGAAAGAATACTGTGTATTTCTAAAACTAGAACCCTAGGAATTTTTTAACTATTTTTTCCGAAATCAGCACGTTTGACTTAATAGAAATTGATACATTTTATTTTAAATATAGGGTGTTTAAATATTTTGGTTTATAACTGGCTACTGAAAAATCCAAGGTACCATTTTTTCATTTATTGCATGGTAATATTGTATCAGCTGAACACGAAAGTCAAAAATTAGTGTACATACGTAGAAATGTCCATAGAATCGATTGCCGCAACGCGCGTTAACGTATCTCTTACCGTTCATTAGTTATAGCCCGGCAAAGTGAAATAAACGTGTTAGATTTCCAATGGAAAGAATACTGTGTATTTCTAAAACTAGAACCCTAGGAATTTTTTAACTATTTTTTCCGAAATCAGCACGTTTGACTTAATAGAAATTGATACATTTTATTTTAAATATAGGGTGTTTAAATATTTTGGTTTATAACTGGCTACTGAAAAATCCAAGGTACCATTTTTTCATTTATTGCATGGTAATATTGTATCAGCTGAACACGAAAGTTAAAAATTAGTGCACATACGTAGAAATGTCCATAGAATCGATTGCCGCAACGCGCGTTAACGTATCTCTTACCGTTCATTAGTTATAGCCCGGCAAAGTGAAATAAACGTGTTAGATTTCCAATGGAAAGAATACTGTGTATTTCTAAAACTAGAACCCTAGGAATTTTTTAACTATTTTTTCCGAAATCAGCACGTTTGACTTAATAGAAATTGATACATTTTATTTTAAATATAGGGTGTTTAAATATTTTGGTTTATAACTGGCTACTGAAAAATCCAAGGTACCATTTTTTCATTTATTGCATGGTAATTTTGTATCAGTTGAACACGAAAGTTAAAAATTAGTGTGCATACGTAGAAATGTCCATAGAATCGATTGCCGGAACGCGCGTTAACGTATCTCTTACCGTTCATTAGTTATAGCCCGGCAAAGTGAAATAAACGTGTTAGATTTCCAATGGAAAGAATACTGTGTATTTCTAAAACTAGAACCCTAGGAATTTTTTAACTATTTTTTCCGAAATCAGCACGTTTGACTTAATAGAAATTGATACATTTTATTTTAAATATAGGGTGTTTAAATATTTTGGTTTATAACTGGCTACTGAAAAATCCAAGGTACCATTTTTTCATTTATTGCATGGTAATTTTGTATCAGTTGAACACGAAAGTTAAAAATTAGTGTACATACGTAGAAATGTCCATAGAATCGATTGCCGCAACGCGCGTTAACGTATCTCTTACCGTTCATTAGTTATAGCCCGGCAAAGTGAAATAAACGTGTTAGATTTCCAATGGAAAGAATACTGTGTATTTCTAAAACTAGAACCCTAGGAATTTTTTAACTATTTTTTCCGAAATCAGCACGTTTGACTTAATAGAAATTGATACATTTTATTTTAAATATAGGGTGTTTAAATATTTTGGTTTATAACTGGCTACTGAAAAATCCAAGGTACCATTTTTTCATTTATTGCATGGTAATATTGTATCAGCTGAACACGAAAGTTAAAAATTAGTGTACATACGTAGAAATGTCCATAGAATCGATTGCCGCAACGCGCGTTAACGTATCTCTTACCGTTCATTAGTTATAGCCCGGCAAAGTGAAATAAACGTGTTAGATTTCCAATGGAAAGAATACTGTGTATTTCTAAAACTAGAACCCTAGGAATTTTTTAACTATTTTTTCCGAAATCAGCACGTTTGACTTAATAGAAATTGATACATTTTATTTTAAATATAGGGTGTTTAAATATTTTGGTTTATAACTGGCTACTGAAAAATCCAAGGTACCATTTTTTCATTTATTGCATGGTAATTTTGTATCAGTTGAACACGAAAGTTAAAAATTAGTGTGCATACGTAGAAATGTCCATAGAATCGATTGCCGGAACGCGCGTTAACGTATCTCTTACCGTTCATTAGTTATAGCCCGGCAAAGTGAAATAAACGTGTTAGATTTCCAATGGAAAGAATACTGTGTATTTCTAAAACTAGAACCCTAGGAATTTTTTAACTATTTTTTCCGAAATCAGCACGTTTGACTTAATAGAAATTGATACATTTTATTTTAAATATAGGGTGTTTAAATATTTTGGTTTATAACTGGCTACTGAAAAATCCAAGGTACCATTTTTTCATTTATTGCATGGTAATATTGTATCAGCTGAACACGAAAGTCAAAAATTAGTGTACATACGTAGAAATGTCCATAGAATCGATTGCCGCAACGCGCGTTAACGTATCTCTTACCGTTCATTAGTTATAGCCCGGCAAAGTGAAATAAACGTGTTAGATTTCCAATGGAAAGAATACTGTGTATTTCTAAAACTAGAACCCTAGGAATTTTTTAACTATTTTTTCCGAAATCAGCACGTTTGACTTAATAGAAATTGATACATTTTATTTTAAATATAGGGTGTTTAAATATTTTGGTTTATAACTGGCTACTGAAAAATCCAAGGTACCATTTTTTCATTTATTGCATGGTAATTTTGTATCAGTTGAACACGAAAGTTAAAAATTAGTGTGCATACGTAGAAATGTCCATAGAATCGATTGCCGGAACGCGCGTTAACGTATCTCTTACCGTTCATTAGTTATAGCCCGGCAAAGTGAAATAAACGTGTTAGATTTCCAATGGAAAGAATACTGTGTATTTCTAAAACTAGAACCCTAGGAATTTTTTAACTATTTTTTCCGAAATCAGCACGTTTGACTTAATAGAAATTGATACATTTTATTTTAAATATAGGGTGTTTAAATATTTTGGTTTATAACTGGCTACTGAAAAATCCAAGGTACCATTTTTTCATTTATTGCGTGGTAATTTTGTATCAGTTGAACACGAAAGTTAAAAATTAGTGTACATACGTAGAAATGTCCATAGAATCGATTGCCGCAACGCGCGTTAACGTATCTCTTACCGTTCATTAGTTATAGCCCGGCAAAGTGAAATAAACGTGTTAGATTTCCAATGGAAAGAATACTGTGTATTTCTAAAACTAGAACCCTAGGAATTTTTTAACTATTTTTTCCGAAATCAGCACGTTTGACTTAATAGAAATTGATATATTTTATTTTAAATATAGGGTGTTTAAATATTTTGGTTTATAACTGGCTACTGAAAAATCCAAGGTACCATTTTTTCATTTATTGCATGGTAATATTGTATCAGCTGAACACGAAAGTTAAAAAATAGTGCACATACGTAGAAATGTCCATAGAATCGATTGCCGGAACGCGCGTTAACGTATCTCTTACCGTTCATTAGTTATAGCCCGGCAAAGTGAAATAAACGTGTTAGATTTCCAATGGAAAGAATACTGTGTATTTCTAAAACTAGAACCCTAGGAATTTTTTAACTATTTTTTCCGAAATCAGCACGTTTGACTTAATAGAATTTGATACATTTTAATTTAAATATAGGGTGTTTAAATATTTTGGTTTATAATTGGCTACTGAAAAATCCAAGGTACCATTTTTTCATTTATTGCATGGTAATATTGTATCAGCTGAACACGAAAGTCAAAAATTAGTGTACATACGTAGAAATGTCCATAGAATCGATTGCCGCAACGCGCGTTAACGTATCTCTTACCGTTCATTAGTTATAGCCCGGCAAAGTGAAATAAACGTGTTAGATTTCCAATGGAAAGAATACTGTGTATTTCTAAAACTAGAACCCTAGGAATTTTTTAACTATTTTTTCCGAAATCAGCACGTTTGACTTAATAGAAATTGATACATTTTATTTTAAATATAGGGTGTTTAAATATTTTGGTTTATAACTGGCTACTGAAAAATCCAAGGTACCATTTTTTCATTTATTGCATGGTAATATTGTATCAGCTGAACACGAAAGTTAAAAATTAGTGCACATACGTAGAAATGTCCATAGAATCGATTGCCGCAACGCGCGTTAACGTATCTCTTACCGTTCATTAGTTATAGCCCGGCAAAGTGAAATAAACGTGTTAGATTTCCAATGGAAAGAATACTGTGTATTTCTAAAACTAGAACCCTAGGAATTTTTTAACTATTTTTTCCGAAATCAGCACGTTTGACTTAATAGAAATTGATACATTTTATTTTAAATATAGGGTGTTTAAATATTTTGGTTTATAACTGGCTACTGAAAAATCCAAGGTACCATTTTTTCATTTATTGCATGGTAATATTGTATCAGCTGAACACGAAAGTCAAAAATTAGTGTACATACGTAGAAATGTCCATAGAATCGATTGCCGCAACGCGCGTTAACGTATCTCTTACCGTTCATTAGTTATAGCCCGGCAAAGTGAAATAAACGTGTTAGATTTCCAATGGAAAGAATACTGTGTATTTCTAAAACTAGAACCCTAGGAATTTTTTAACTATTTTTTCCGAAATCAGCACGTTTGACTTAATAGAAATTGATACATTTTATTTTAAATATAGGGTGTTTAAATATTTTGGTTTATAACTGGCTACTGAAAAATCCAAGGTACCATTTTTTCATTTATTGCATGGTAATATTGTATCAGCTGAACACGAAAGTCAAAAATTAGTGTACATACGTAGAAATGTCCATAGAATCGATTGCCGCAACGCGCGTTAACGTATCTCTTACCGTTCATTAGTTATAGCCCGGCAAAGTGAAATAAACGTGTTAGATTTCCAATGGAAAGAATACTGTGTATTTCTAAAACTAGAACCCTAGGAATTTTTTAACTATTTTTTCCGAAATCAGCACGTTTGACTTAATAGAAATTGATACATTTTATTTTAAATATAGGGTGTTTAAATATTTTGGTTTATAACTGGCTACTGAAAAATCCAAGGTACCATTTTTTCATTTATTGCATGGTAATTTTGTATCAGTTGAACACGAAAGTTAAAAATTAGTGTGCATACGTAGAAATGTCCATAGAATCGATTGCCGGAACGCGCGTTAACGTATCTCTTACCGTTCATTAGTTATAGCCCGGCAAAGTGAAATAAACGTGTTAGATTTCCAATGGAAAGAATACTGTGTATTTCTAAAACTAGAACCCTAGGAATTTTTTAACTATTTTTTCCGAAATCAGCACGTTTGACTTAATAGAAATTGATACATTTTATTTTAAATATAGGGTGTTTAAATATTTTGGTTTATAACTGGCTACTGAAAAATCCAAGGTACCATTTTTTCATTTATTGCATGGTAATTTTGTATCAGTTGAACACGAAAGTTAAAAATTAGTGTACATACGTAGAAATGTCCATAGAATCGATTGCCGCAACGCGCGTTAACGTATCTCTTACCGTTCATTAGTTATAGCCCGGCAAAGTGAAATAAACGTGTTAGATTTCCAATGGAAAGAATACTGTGTATTTCTAAAACTAGAACCCTAGGAATTTTTTAACTATTTTTTCCGAAATCAGCACGTTTGACTTAATAGAAATTGATACATTTTATTTTAAATATAGGGTGTTTAAATATTTTGGTTTATAACTGGCTACTGAAAAATCCAAGGTACCATTTTTTCATTTATTGCATGGTAATATTGTATCAGCTGAACACGAAAGTCAAAAATTAGTGTACATACGTAGAAATGTCCATAGAATCGATTGCCGCAACGCGCGTTAACGTATCTCTTACCGTTCATTAGTTATAGCCCGGCAAAGTGAAATAAACGTGTTAGATTTCCAATGGAAAGAATACTGTGTATTTCTAAAACTAGAACCCTAGGAATTTTTTAACTATTTTTTCCGAAATCAGCACGTTTGACTTAATAGAAATTGATACATTTTATTTTAAATATAGGGTGTTTAAATATTTTGGTTTATAACTGGCTACTGAAAAATCCAAGGTACCATTTTTTCATTTATTGCATGGTAATTTTGTATCAGTTGAACACGAAAGTTAAAAATTAGTGTGCATACGTAGAAATGTCCATAGAATCGATTGCCGGAACGCGCGTTAACGTATCTCTTACCGTTCATTAGTTATAGCCCGGCAAAGTGAAATAAACGTGTTAGATTTCCAATGGAAAGAATACTGTGTATTTCTAAAACTAGAACCCTAGGAATTTTTTAACTATTTTTTCCGAAATCAGCACGTTTGACTTAATAGAAATTGATACATTTTATTTTAAATATAGGGTGTTTAAATATTTTGGTTTATAACTGGCTACTGAAAAATCCAAGGTACCATTTTTTCATTTATTGCATGGTAATTTTGTATCAGTTGAACACGAAAGTTAAAAATTAGTGTACATACGTAGAAATGTCCATAGAATCGATTGCCGCAACGCGCGTTAACGTATCTCTTACCGTTCATTAGTTATAGCCCGGCAAAGTGAAATAAACGTGTTAGATTTCCAATGGAAAGAATACTGTGTATTTCTAAAACTAGAACCCTAGGAATTTTTTAACTATTTTTTCCGAAATCAGCACGTTTGACTTAATAGAAATTGATACATTTTATTTTAAATATAGGGTGTTTAAATATTTTGGTTTATAACTGGCTACTGAAAAATCCAAGGTACCATTTTTTCATTTATTGCATGGAAATATTGTATCAGCTGAACACGAAAGTTAAAAATTAGTGCACATACGTAGAAATGTCCATAGAATCGATTGCCGGAACGCGCGTTAACGTATCTCTTACCGTTCATTAGTTATAGCCCGGCAAAGTGAAATAAACGTGTTAGATTTCCAATGGAAAGAATACTGTGTATTTCTAAAACTAGAACCCTAGGAATTTTTTAACTATTTTTTCCGAAATCAGCACGTTTGACTTAATAGAAATTGATACATTTTATTTTAAATATAGGGTGTTTAAATATTTTGGTTTATAACTGGCTACTGAAACATCCAAGGTACCATTTTTTCATTTATTGCATGGTAATATTGTATCAGCTGAACACGAAAGTTAAAAATTAGTGTGCATACGTAGAAATGTCCATAGAATCGATTGCCGCAACGCGCGTTAACGTATCTCTTACCGTTCATTAGTTATAGCCCGGCAAAGTGAAATAAACGTGTTAGATTTCCAATGGAAAGAATACTGTGTATTTCTAAAACTAGAACCCTAGGAATTTTTTAACTATTTTTTCCGAAATCAGCACGTTTGACTTAATAGAAATTGATACATTTTATTTTAAATATAGGGTGTTTAAATATTTTGGTTTATAACTGGCTACTGAAACATCCAAGGTACCATTTTTTCATTTATTGCATGGTTATATTGTATCAGCTGAACACGAAAGTTAAAAATTAGTGCACATACGTAGAAATGTCCATAGAATCGATTGCCGCAACGCGCGTTAACGTATCTCTTACCGTTCATTAGTTATAGCCCGGCAAAGTGAAATAAACGTGTTAGATTTCCAATGGAAAGAATACTGTGTATTTCTAAAACTAGAACCCTAGGAATTTTTTAACTATTTTTTCCGAAATCAGCACGTTTGACTTAATAGAAATTGATACATTTTATTTTAAATATAGGGTGTTTAAATATTTTGGTTTATAACTGGCTACTGAAAAATCCAAGGTACCATTTTTTCATTTATTGCATGGTAATATTGTATCAGCTGAACACGAAAGTCAAAAATTAGTGTACATACGTAGAAATGTCCATAGAATCGATTGCCGCAACGCGCGTTAACGTATCTCTTACCGTTCATTAGTTATAGCCCGGCAAAGTGAAATAAACGTGTTAGATTTCCAATGGAAAGAATACTGTGTATTTCTAAAACTAGAACCCTAGGAATTTTTTAACTATTTTTTCCGAAATCAGCACGTTTGACTTAATAGAAATTGATACATTTTATTTTAAATATAGGGTGTTTAAATATTTTGGTTTATAACTGGCTACTGAAAAATCCAAGGTACCATTTTTTCATTTATTGCATGGTAATATTGTATCAGCTGAACACGAAAGTCAAAAATTAGTGTACATACGTAGAAATGTCCATAGAATCGATTGCCGCAACGCGCGTTAACGTATCTCTTACCGTTCATTAGTTATAGCCCGGCAAAGTGAAATAAACGTGTTAGATTTCCAATGGAAAGAATACTGTGTATTTCTAAAACTAGAACCCTAGGAATTTTTTAACTATTTTTTCCGAAATCAGCACGTTTGACTTAATAGAAATTGATACATTTTATTTTAAATATAGGGTGTTTAAATATTTTGGTTTATAACTGGCTACTGAAAAATCCAAGGTACCATTTTTTCATTTATTGCATGGTAATTTTGTATCAGTTGAACACGAAAGTTAAAAATTAGTGTGCATACGTAGAAATGTCCATAGAATCGATTGCCGGAACGCGCGTTAACGTATCTCTTACCGTTCATTAGTTATAGCCCGGCAAAGTGAAATAAACGTGTTAGATTTCCAATGGAAAGAATACTGTGTATTTCTAAAACTAGAACCCTAGGAATTTTTTAACTATTTTTTCCGAAATCAGCACGTTTGACTTAATAGAAATTGATACATTTTATTTTAAATATAGGGTGTTTAAATATTTTGGTTTATAACTGGCTACTGAAAAATCCAAGGTACCATTTTTTCATTTATTGCATGGTAATTTTGTATCAGTTGAACACGAAAGTTAAAAATTAGTGTACATACGTAGAAATGTCCATAGAATCGATTGCCGCAACGCGCGTTAACGTATCTCTTACCGTTCATTAGTTATAGCCCGGCAAAGTGAAATAAACGTGTTAGATTTCCAATGGAAAGAATACTGTGTATTTCTAAAACTAGAACCCTAGGAATTTTTTAACTATTTTTTCCGAAATCAGCACGTTTGACTTAATAGAAATTGATACATTTTATTTTAAATATAGGGTGTTTAAATATTTTGGTTTATAACTGGCTACTGAAAAATCCAAGGTACCATTTTTTCATTTATTGCATGGTAATATTGTATCAGCTGAACACGAAAGTCAAAAATTAGTGTACATACGTAGAAATGTCCATAGAATCGATTGCCGCAACGCGCGTTAACGTATCTCTTACCGTTCATTAGTTATAGCCCGGCAAAGTGAAATAAACGTGTTAGATTTCCAATGGAAAGAATACTGTGTATTTCTAAAACTAGAACCCTAGGAATTTTTTAACTATTTTTTCCGAAATCAGCACGTTTGACTTAATAGAAATTGATACATTTTATTTTAAATATAGGGTGTTTAAATATTTTGGTTTATAACTGGCTACTGAAAAATCCAAGGTACCATTTTTTCATTTATTGCATGGTAATTTTGTATCAGTTGAACACGAAAGTTAAAAATTAGTGTGCATACGTAGAAATGTCCATAGAATCGATTGCCGGAACGCGCGTTAACGTATCTCTTACCGTTCATTAGTTATAGCCCGGCAAAGTGAAATAAACGTGTTAGATTTCCAATGGAAAGAATACTGTGTATTTCTAAAACTAGAACCCTAGGAATTTTTTAACTATTTTTTCCGAAATCAGCACGTTTGACTTAATAGAAATTGATACATTTTATTTTAAATATAGGGTGTTTAAATATTTTGGTTTATAACTGGCTACTGAAAAATCCAAGGTACCATTTTTTCATTTATTGCATGGTAATTTTGTATCAGTTGAACACGAAAGTTAAAAATTAGTGTACATACGTAGAAATGTCCATAGAATCGATTGCCGCAACGCGCGTTAACGTATCTCTTACCGTTCATTAGTTATAGCCCGGCAAAGTGAAATAAACGTGTTAGATTTCCAATGGAAAGAATACTGTGTATTTCTAAAACTAGAACCCTAGGAATTTTTTAACTATTTTTTCCGAAATCAGCACGTTTGACTTAATAGAAATTGATACATTTTATTTTAAATATAGGGTGTTTAAATATTTTGGTTTATAACTGGCTACTGAAAAATCCAAGGTACCATTTTTTCATTTATTGCATGGAAATATTGTATCAGCTGAACACGAAAGTTAAAAATTAGTGCACATACGTAGAAATGTCCATAGAATCGATTGCCGGAACGCGCGTTAACGTATCTCTTACCGTTCATTAGTTATAGCCCGGCAAAGTGAAATAAACGTGTTAGATTTCCAATGGAAAGAATACTGTGTATTTCTAAAACTAGAACCCTAGGAATTTTTTAACTATTTTTTCCGAAATCAGCACGTTTGACTTAATAGAAATTGATACATTTTATTTTAAATATAGGGTGTTTAAATATTTTGGTTTATAACTGGCTACTGAAACATCCAAGGTACCATTTTTTCATTTATTGCATGGTAATATTGTATCAGCTGAACACGAAAGTTAAAAATTAGTGTGCATACGTAGAAATGTCCATAGAATCGATTGCCGCAACGCGCGTTAACGTATCTCTTACCGTTCATTAGTTATAGCCCGGCAAAGTGAAATAAACGTGTTAGATTTCCAATGGAAAGAATACTGTGTATTTCTAAAACTAGAACCCTAGGAATTTTTTAACTATTTTTTCCGAAATCAGCACGTTTGACTTAATAGAAATTGATACATTTTATTTTAAATATAGGGTGTTTAAATATTTTGGTTTATAACTGGCTACTGAAACATCCAAGGTACCATTTTTTCATTTATTGCATGGTTATATTGTATCAGCTGAACACGAAAGTTAAAAATTAGTGCACATACGTAGAAATGTCCATAGAATCGATTGCCGCAACGCGCGTTAACGTATCTCTTACCGTTCATTAGTTATAGCCCGGCAAAGTGAAATAAACGTGTTAGATTTCCAATGGAAAGAATACTGTGTATTTCTAAAACTAGAACCCTAGGAATTTTTTAACTATTTTTTCCGAAATCAGCACGTTTGACTTAATAGAAATTGATACATTTTATTTTAAATATAGGGTGTTTAAATATTTTGGTTTATAACTGGCTACTGAAAAATCCAAGGTACCATTTTTTCATTTATTGCATGGTAATATTGTATCAGCTGAACACGAAAGTTAAAAATTAGTGCACATACGTAGAAATGTCCATAGAATCGATTGCCGCAACGCGCGTTAACGTATCTCTTACCGTTCATTAGTTATAGCCCGGCAAAGTGAAATAAACGTGTTAGATTTCCAATGGAAAGAATACTGTGTATTTCTAAAACTAGAACCCTAGGAATTTTTTAACTATTTTTTCCGAAATCAGCACGTATGACTTAATAGAAATTGATACATTTTATTTTAAATATAGGGTGTTTAAATATTTTGGTTTATAACTGGCTACTGAAAAATCCAAGGTACCATTTTTTCATTTATTGCATGGTTATATTGTATCAGCTGAACACGAAAGTTAAAAATTAGTGCACATACGTAGAAATGTCCATAGAATCGATTGCCGCAACGCGCGTTTACGTATCTCTTACCGTTCATTAGTTATAGCCCGGCAAAGTGAAATAAACGTGTTAGATTTCCAATGGAAAGAATACTGTGTATTTCTAAAACTAGAACCCTAGGAATTTTTTAACTATTTTTTCCGAAATCAGCACGTTTGACTTAATAGAAATTGATACATTTTATTTTAAATATAGGGTGTTTAAATATTTTGGTTTATAACTGGCTACTGAAAAATCCAAGGTACCATTTTTTCATTTATTGCATGGTAATATTGTATCAGCTGAACACGAAAGTTAAAAATTAGTGTGCATACGTAGAAATGTCCATAGAATCGATTGCCGCAACGCGCGTTAACGTATCTCTTACCGTTCATTAGTTATAGCCCGGCAAAGTGAAATAAACGTGTTAGATTTCCAATGGAAAGAATACTGTGTATTTCTAAAACTAGAACCCTAGGAATTTTTTAACTATTTTTTCCGAAATCAGCACGTTTGACTTAATAGAAATTGATACATTTTATTTTAAATATAGGGTGTTTAAATATTTTGGTTTATAACTGGCTACTGAAACATCCAAGGTACCATTTTTTCATTTATTGCATGGTAATATTGTATCAGCTGAACACGAAAGTTAAAAATTAGTGTGCATACGTAGAAATGTCCATAGAATCGATTGCCGCAACGCGCGTTAACGTATCTCTTACCGTTCATTAGTTATAGCCCGGCAAAGTGAAATAAACGTGTTAGATTTCCAATGGAAAGAATACTGTGTATTTCTAAAACTAGAACCCTAGGAATTTTTTAACTATTTTTTCCGAAATCAGCACGTTTGACTTAATAGAAATTGATACATTTTATTTTAAATATAGGGTGTTTAAATATTTTGGTTTATAACTGGCTACTGAAACATCCAAGGTACCATTTTTTCATTTATTGCATGGTAATATTGTATCAGCTGAACACGAAAGTTAAAAATTAGTGTGCATACGTAGAAATGTCCATAGAATCGATTGCCGCAACGCGCGTTAACGTATCTCTTACCGTTCATTAGTTATAGCCCGGCAAAGTGAAATAAACGTGTTAGATTTCCAATGGAAAGAATACTGTGTATTTCTAAAACTAGAACCCTAGGAATTTTTTAACTATTTTTTCCGAAATCAGCACGTTTGACTTAATAGAAATTGATACATTTTATTTTAAATATAGGGTGTTTAAATATTTTGGTTTATAACTGGCTACTGAAAAATCCAAGGTACCATTTTTTCATTTATTGCATGGTATTATTGTATCAGCTGAACACGAAAGTTAAAAATTAGTGTGCATACGTAGAAATGTCCATAGAATCGATTGCCGCAACGCGCGTTAACGTATCTCTTACCGTTCATTAGTTATAGCCCGGCAAAGTGAAATAAACGTGTTAGATTTCCAATGGAAAGAATACTGTGTATTTCTAAAACTAGAACCCTAGGAATTTTTTAACTATTTTTTCCGAAATCAGCACGTTTGACTTAATAGAAATTGATACATTTTATTTTAAATATAGGGTGTTTAAATATTTTGGTTTATAACTGGCTACTGAAACATCCAAGGTACCATTTTTTCATTTATTGCATGGTTATATTGTATCAGCTGAACACGAAAGTTAAAAATTAGTGCACATACGTAGAAATGTCCATAGAATCGATTGCCGCAACGCGCGTTAACGTATCTCTTACCGTTCATTAGTTATAGCCCGGCAAAGTGAAATAAACGTGTTAGATTTCCAATGGAAAGAATACTGTGTATTTCTAAAACTAGAACCCTAGGAATTTTTTAACTATTTTTTCCGAAATCAGCACGTTTGACTTAATAGAAATTGATACATTTTATTTTAAATATAGGGTGTTTAAATATTTTGGTTTATAACTGGCTACTGAAAAATCCAAGGTACCATTTTTTCATTTATTGCATGGTAATATTGTATCAGCTGAACACGAAAGTTAAAAATTAGTGCACATACGTAGAAATGTCCATAGAATCGATTGCCGCAACGCGCGTTAACGTATCTCTTACCGTTCATTAGTTATAGCCCGGCAAAGTGAAATAAACGTGTTAGATTTCCAATGGAAAGAATACTGTGTATTTCTAAAACTAGAACCCTAGGAATTTTTTAACTATTTTTTCCGAAATCAGCACGTTTGACTTAATAGAAATTGATACATTTTATTTTAAATATAGGGTGTTTAAATATTTTGGTTTATAACTGGCTACTGAAAAATCCAAGGTACCATTTTTTCATTTATTGCATGGTAATATTGTATCAGCTGAACACGAAAGTTAAAAATTAGTGCACATACGTAGAAATGTCCATAGAATCGATTGCCGCAACGCGCGTTTACGTATCTCTTACCGTTCATTAGTTATAGCCCGGCAAAGTGAAATAAACGTGTTAGATTTCCAATGGAAAGAATACTGTGTATTTCTAAAACTAGAACCCTAGGAATTTTTTAACTATTTTTTCCGAAATCAGCACGTTTGACTTAATAGAAATTGATACATTTTATTTTAAATATAGGGTGTTTAAATATTTTGGTTTATAACTGGCTACTGAAAAATCCAAGGTACCATTTTTTCATTTATTGCATGGTAATTTTGTATCAGCTGAACACGAAAGTTAAAAATTAGTGTACATACGTAGAAATGTCCATAGAATCGATTGCCGGAACGCGCGTTAACGTATCTCTTACCGTTCATTAGTTATAGCCCGGCAAAGTGAAATAAACGTGTTAGATTTCCAATGGAAATAATACTGTGTATTTCTAAAACTAGAACCCTAGGAATTTTTTAACTATTTTTTCCGAAATCAGCACGTTTGACTTAATAGAAATTGATACATTTTATTTTAAATATAGGGTGTTTAAATATTTTGGTTTATAACTGGCTACTGAAAAATCCAAGGTACCATTTTTTCATTTATTGCATGGAAATATTGTATCAGCTGAACACGAAAGTTAAAAATTAGTGCACATACGTAGAAATGTCCATAGAATCGATTGCCGCAACGCGCGTTTACGTATCTCTTACCGTTCATTAGTTATAGCCCGGCAAAGTGAAATAAACGTGTTAGATTTCCAATGGAAAGAATACTGTGTATTTCTAAAACTAGAACCCTAGGAATTTTTTAACTATTTTTTCCGAAATCAGCACGTTTGACTTAATAGAAATTGATACATTTTATTTTAAATATAGGGTGTTTAAATATTTTGGTTTATAACTGGCTACTGAAAAATCCAAGGTACCATTTTTTCATTTATTGCATGGTAATATTGTATCAGCTGAACACGAAAGTTAAAAATTAGTGCACATACGTAGAAATGTCCATAGAATCGATTGCCGCAACGCGCGTTTACGTATCTCTTACCGTTCATTAGTTATAGCCCGGCAAAGTGAAATAAACGTGTTAGATTTCCAATGGAAAGAATACTGTGTATTTCTAAAACTAGAACCCTAGGAATTTTTTAACTATTTTTTCCGAAATCAGCACGTTTGACTTAATAGAAATTGATACATTTTATTTTAAATATAGGGTGTTTAAATATTTTGGTTTATAACTGGCTACTGAAAAATCCAAGGTACCATTTTTTCATTTATTGCATGGTAATTTTGTATCAGCTGAACACGAAAGTTAAAAATTAGTGTACATACGTAGAAATGTCCATAGAATCGATTGCCGCAACGCGCGTTAACGTATCTCTTACCGTTCATTAGTTATAGCCCGGCAAAGTGAAATAAACGTGTTAGATTTCCAATGGAAAGAATACTGTGTATTTCTAAAACTAGAACCCTAGGAATTTTTTAACTATTTTTTCCGAAATCAGCACGTTTGACTTAATAGAAATTGATACATTTTATTTTAAATATAGGGTGTTTAAATATTTTGATTTATAACTGGCTACTGAAAAATCCAAGGTACCATTTTTTCATTTATTGCATGGTAATATTGTATCAGCTGAACACGAAAGTTAAAAATTAGTGTACATACGTAGAAATGTCCATAGAATCGATTGCCACAACGCGCGTTAACGTATCTCTTACCGTTCATTAGTTATAGCCCGGCAAAGTGAAATAAACGTGTTAGATTTCCAATGGAAAGAATACTGTGTATTTCTAAAACTAGAACCCTAGGAATTTTTTAACTATTTTTTCCGAAATCAGCACGTTTGACTTAATAGAAATTGATACATTTTATTTTAAATATAGGGTGTTTAAATATTTTGGTTTATAACTGGCTACTGAAACATCCAAGGTACCATTTTTTCATTTATTGCATGGTAATATTGTATCAGCTGAACACGAAAGTTAAAAATTAGTGTGCATACGTAGAAATGTCCATAGAATCGATTGCCGCAACGCGCGTTAACGTATCTCTTACCGTTCATTAGTTATAGCCCGGCAAAGTGAAATAAACGTGTTAGATTTCCAATGGAAAGAATACTGTGTATTTCTAAAACTAGAACCCTAGGAATTTTTTAACTATTTTTTCCGAAATCAGCACGTTTGACTTAATAGAAATTGATACATTTTATTTTAAATATAGGGTGTTTAAATATTTTGGTTTATAACTGGCTACTGAAACATCCAAGGTACCATTTTTTCATTTATTGCATGGTAATATTGTATCAGCTGAACACGAAAGTTAAAAATTAGTGTGCATACGTAGAAATGTCCATAGAATCGATTGCCGCAACGCGCGTTAACGTATCTCTTACCGTTCATTAGTTATAGCCCGGCAAAGTGAAATAAACGTGTTAGATTTCCAATGGAAAGAATACTGTGTATTTCTAAAACTAGAACCCTAGGAATTTTTTAACTATTTTTTCCGAAATCAGCACGTTTGACTTAATAGAAATTGATACATTTTATTTTAAATATAGGGTGTTTAAATATTTTGGTTTATAACTGGCTACTGAAAAATCCAAGGTACCATTTTTTCATTTATTGCATGGTAATATTGTATCAGCTGAACACGAAAGTTAAAAATTAGTGCACATACGTAGAAATATCCATAGAATCGATTGCCGCAACGCGCGTTAACGTATCTCTTACCGTTCATTAGTTATAGCCCGGCAAAGTGAAATAAACGTGTTAGATTTCCAATGGAAAGAATACTGTGTATTTCTAAAACTAGAACCCTAGGAATTTTTTAACTATTTTTTCCGAAATCAGCACGTTTGACTTAATAGAAATTGATACATTTTATTTTAAATATAGGGTGTTTAAATATTTTGGTTTATAACTGGCTACTGAAAAATCCAAGGTACCATTTTTTCATTTATTGCATGGTAATATTGTATCAGCTGAACACGAAAGTTAAAAATTAGTGCACGTACGTAGAAATGTCCATAGAATCGATTGCCGCAACGCGCGTTAACGTATCTCTTACCGTTCATTAGTTATAGCCCGGCAAAGTGAAATAAACGTGTTAGATTTCCAATGGAAAGAATACTGTGTATTTCTAAAACTAGAACCCTAGGAATTTTTTAACTATTTTTTCCGAAATCAGCACGTTTGACTTAATAGAAATTGATACATTTTATTTTAAATATAGGGTGTTTAAATATTTTGGTTTATAACTGGCTACTGAAAAATCCAAGGTACCATTTTTTCATTTATTGCATGGTAATATTGTATCAGCTGAACACGAAAGTTAAAAATTAGTGCACATACGTAGAAATGTCCATAGAATCGATTGCCGCAACGCGCGTTTACGTATCTCTTACCGTTCATTAGTTATAGCCCGGCAAAGTGAAATAAACGTGTTAGATTTCCAATGGAAAGAATACTGTGTATTTCTAAAACTAGAACCCTAGGAATTTTTTAACTATTTTTTCCGAAATCAGCACGTTTGACTTAATAGAAATTGATACATTTTATTTTAAATATAGGG
Organism: Ophonus ardosiacus; assembly: GCA_943142095.1. Lineage (NCBI taxonomy): Eukaryota > Metazoa > Arthropoda > Insecta > Coleoptera > Carabidae > Ophonus > Ophonus ardosiacus. Next base: position 19,094,690 of record OW964840.1, read on the forward strand.
TGTTTAAATATTTTGGTTTATAACTGGCTACTGAAAAATCCAAGGTACCATTTTTTCATTTATTGCATGGTAATTTTGTATCAGCTGAACACGAAAGTTAAAAATTAGTGTACATACGTAGAAATGTCCATAGAATCGATTGCCGCAACGCGCGTTAACGTATCTCTTACCGTTCATTAGTTATAGCCCGGCAAAGTGAAATAAACGTGTTAGATTTCCAATGGAAAGAATACTGTGTATTTCTAAAACTAGAACCCTAGGAATTTTTTAACTATTTTTTCCGAAATCAGCACGTTTGACTTAATAGAAATTGATACATTTTATTTTAAATATAGGGTGTTTAAATATTTTGATTTATAACTGGCTACTGAAAAATCCAAGGTACCATTTTTTCATTTATTGCATGGTAATATTGTATCAGCTGAACACGAAAGTTAAAAATTAGTGTACATACGTAGAAATGTCCATAGAATCGATTGCCACAACGCGCGTTAACGTATCTCTTACCGTTCATTAGTTATAGCCCGGCAAAGTGAAATAAACGTGTTAGATTTCCAATGGAAAGAATACTGTGTATTTCTAAAACTAGAACCCTAGGAATTTTTTAACTATTTTTTCCGAAATCAGCACGTTTGACTTAATAGAAATTGATACATTTTATTTTAAATATAGGGTGTTTAAATATTTTGGTTTATAACTGGCTACTGAAACATCCAAGGTACCATTTTTTCATTTATTGCATGGTAATATTGTATCAGCTGAACACGAAAGTTAAAAATTAGTGTGCATACGTAGAAATGTCCATAGAATCGATTGCCGCAACGCGCGTTAACGTATCTCTTACCGTTCATTAGTTATAGCCCGGCAAAGTGAAATAAACGTGTTAGATTTCCAATGGAAAGAATACTGTGTATTTCTAAAACTAGAACCCTAGGAATTTTTTAACTATTTTTTCCGAAATCAGCACGTTTGACTTAATAGAAATTGATACATTTTATTTTAAATATAGGGTGTTTAAATATTTTGGTTTATAACTGGCTACTGAAACATCCAAGGTACCATTTTTTCATTTATTGCATGGTAATATTGTATCAGCTGAACACGAAAGTTAAAAATTAGTGTGCATACGTAGAAATGTCCATAGAATCGATTGCCGCAACGCGCGTTAACGTATCTCTTACCGTTCATTAGTTATAGCCCGGCAAAGTGAAATAAACGTGTTAGATTTCCAATGGAAAGAATACTGTGTATTTCTAAAACTAGAACCCTAGGAATTTTTTAACTATTTTTTCCGAAATCAGCACGTTTGACTTAATAGAAATTGATACATTTTATTTTAAATATAGGGTGTTTAAATATTTTGGTTTATAACTGGCTACTGAAAAATCCAAGGTACCATTTTTTCATTTATTGCATGGTAATATTGTATCAGCTGAACACGAAAGTTAAAAATTAGTGCACATACGTAGAAATATCCATAGAATCGATTGCCGCAACGCGCGTTAACGTATCTCTTACCGTTCATTAGTTATAGCCCGGCAAAGTGAAATAAACGTGTTAGATTTCCAATGGAAAGAATACTGTGTATTTCTAAAACTAGAACCCTAGGAATTTTTTAACTATTTTTTCCGAAATCAGCACGTTTGACTTAATAGAAATTGATACATTTTATTTTAAATATAGGGTGTTTAAATATTTTGGTTTATAACTGGCTACTGAAAAATCCAAGGTACCATTTTTTCATTTATTGCATGGTAATATTGTATCAGCTGAACACGAAAGTTAAAAATTAGTGCACGTACGTAGAAATGTCCATAGAATCGATTGCCGCAACGCGCGTTAACGTATCTCTTACCGTTCATTAGTTATAGCCCGGCAAAGTGAAATAAACGTGTTAGATTTCCAATGGAAAGAATACTGTGTATTTCTAAAACTAGAACCCTAGGAATTTTTTAACTATTTTTTCCGAAATCAGCACGTTTGACTTAATAGAAATTGATACATTTTATTTTAAATATAGGGTGTTTAAATATTTTGGTTTATAACTGGCTACTGAAAAATCCAAGGTACCATTTTTTCATTTATTGCATGGTAATATTGTATCAGCTGAACACGAAAGTTAAAAATTAGTGCACATACGTAGAAATGTCCATAGAATCGATTGCCGCAACGCGCGTTTACGTATCTCTTACCGTTCATTAGTTATAGCCCGGCAAAGTGAAATAAACGTGTTAGATTTCCAATGGAAAGAATACTGTGTATTTCTAAAACTAGAACCCTAGGAATTTTTTAACTATTTTTTCCGAAATCAGCACGTTTGACTTAATAGAAATTGATACATTTTATTTTAAATATAGGGTGTTTAAATATTTTGGTTTATAACTGGCTACTGAAAAATCCAAGGTACCATTTTTTCATTTATTGCATGGTAATATTGTATCAGCTGAACACGAAAGTTAAAAATTAGTGTGCATACGTAGAAATGTCCATAGAATCGATTGCCGGAACGCGCGTTAACGTATCTCTTACCGTTCATTAGTTATAGCCCGGCAAAGTGAAATAAACGTGTTAGATTTCCAATGGAAAGAATACTGTGTATTTCTAAAACTAGAACCCTAGGAATTTTTTAACTATTTTTTCCGAAATCAGCACGTTTGACTTAATAGAAATTGATACATTTTATTTTAAATATAGGGTGTTTAAATATTTTGGTTTATAACTGGCTACTGAAAAATCCAAGGTACCATTTTTTCATTTATTGCATGGTAATATTGTATCAGCTGAACACGAAAGTTAAAAATTAGTGCACATACGTAGAAATGTCCATAGAATCGATTGCCGCAACGCGCGTTAACGTATCTCTTACCGTTCATTAGTTATAGCCCGGCAAAGTGAAATGTGTTAGATTTCCAATGGAAAGAATACTGTGTATTTCTAAAACTAGAACCCTAGGAATTTTTTAACTATTTTTTCCGAAATCAGCACGTTTGACTTAATAGAAATTGATACATTTTATTTTAAATATAGGGTGTTTAAATATTTTGGTTTATAACTGGCTACTGAAAAATCCAAGGTACCATTTTTTCATTTATTGCATGGTAATATTGTATCAGCTGAACACGAAAGTTAAAAATTAGTGCACATACGTAGAAATGTCCATAGAATCGATTGCCGCAACGCGCGTTTACGTATCTCTTACCGTTCATTAGTTATAGCCCGGCAAAGTGAAATAAACGTGTTAGATTTCCAATGGAAAGAATACTGTGTATTTCTAAAACTAGAACCCTAGGAATTTTTTAACTATTTTTTCCGAAATCAGCACGTTTGACTTAATAGAAATTGATACATTTTATTTTAAATATAGGGTGTTTAAATATTTTGGTTTATAACTGGCTACTGAAAAATCCAAGGTACCATTTTTTCATTTATTGCATGGTAATATTGTATCAGCTGAACACGAAAGTTAAAAATTAGTGTGCATACGTAGAAATGTCCATAGAATCGATTGCCGGAACGCGCGTTAACGTATCTCTTACCGTTCATTAGTTATAGCCCGGCAAAGTGAAATAAACGTGTTAGATTTCCAATGGAAAGAATACTGTGTATTTCTAAAACTAGAACCCTAGGAATTTTTTAACTATTTTTTCCGAAATCAGCACGTTTGACTTAATAGAAATTGATACATTTTATTTTAAATATAGGGTGTTTAAATATTTTGGTTTATAACTGGCTACTGAAACATCCAAGGTACCATTTTTTCATTTATTGCATGGTTATATTGTATCAGCTGAACACGAAAGTTAAAAATTAGTGCACATACGTAGAAATGTCCATAGAATCGATTGCCGCAACGCGCGTTAACGTATCTCTTACCGTTCATTAGTTATAGCCCGGCAAAGTGAAATAAACGTGTTAGATTTCCAATGGAAAGAATACTGTGTATTTCTAAAACTAGAACCCTAGGAATTTTTTAACTATTTTTTCCGAAATCAGCACGTATGACTTAATAGAAATTGATACATTTTATTTTAAATATAGGGTGTTTAAATATTTTGGTTTATAACTGGCTACTGAAAAATCCAAGGTACCATTTTTTCATTTATTGCATGGTTATATTGTATCAGCTGAACACGAAAGTTAAAAATTAGTGCACATACGTAGAAATGTCCATAGAATCGATTGCCGCAACGCGCGTTTACGTATCTCTTACCGTTCATTAGTTATAGCCCGGCAAAGTGAAATAAACGTGTTAGATTTCCAATGGAAAGAATACTGTGTATTTCTAAAACTAGAACCCTAGGAATTTTTTAACTATTTTTTCCGAAATCAGCACGTTTGACTTAATAGAAATTGATACATTTTATTTTAAATATAGGGTGTTTAAATATTTTGGTTTATAACTGGCTACTGAAAAATCCAAGGTACCATTTTTTCATTTATTGCATGGTAATATTGTATCAGCTGAACACGAAAGTTAAAAATTAGTGCACATACGTAGAAATGTCCATAGAATCGATTGCCGCAACGCGCGTTAACGTATCTCTTACCGTTCATTAGTTATAGCCCGGCAAAGTGAAATAAACGTGTTAGATTTCCAATGGAAAGAATACTGTGTATTTCTAAAACTAGAACCCTAGGAATTTTTTAACTATTTTTTCCGAAATCAGCACGTATGACTTAATAGAAATTGATACATTTTATTTTAAATATAGGGTGTTTAAATATTTTGGTTTATAACTGGCTACTGAAAAATCCAAGGTACCATTTTTTCATTTATTGCATGGTAATATTGTATCAGCTGAACACGAAAGTTAAAAATTAGTGCACATACGTAGAAATGTCCATAGAATCGATTGCCGCAACGCGCGTTAACGTATCTCTTACCGTTCATTAGTTATAGCCCGGCAAAGTGAAATAAACGTGTTAGATTTCCAATGGAAAGAATACTGTGTATTTCTAAAACTAGAACCCTAGGAATTTTTTAACTATTTTTTCCGAAATCAGCACGTTTGACTTAATAGAAATTGATACATTTTATTTTAAATATAGGGTGTTTAAATATTTTGGTTTATAACTGGCTACTGAAAAATCCAAGGTACCATTTTTTGATTTTTTGAAAATTTTGAAATCATAAAACTAGTATAGGATTTAGAGATCCTAAAACGTGCTTATTCATTAAAAACTCCCAACCGATTTTTTTGACCTAAAAGTGACGGAAGGTAAAAAGCCTGCTGATTCCATATTTTCAAACCGGAAGTCTATCTTTTTTTTATTTTCGAGATATTTAAGATAAAGAACTTACCAATCATAACATCCACTCCCCACCTCCTCAAAACTGATTCGTCGTAACTCTCTGGCAATAATTTACCCGCCATTTTGAACTGGGCGTAGCTGACTATAGCACCAGAATCACTCAAACTGTTCCTCGTGGTCAACTCGCCATTTTCTAATGGCTTAATGCCCAATAGAGACAGCGGTACCAAAAATTTTGTATTATGATCAAATTTTGAATCTTCTCTTAAATAATTATTGTATTTTGGAAATGATATTACAGGACTTGTTTGGTCCATAGTTTTCAAAAATTCTGAGGTATCTGGTATAATAACTTTTTCTGTGGTTATGTCATTTTTTGGGTGCAGAAGAATCTGGTCTGGTTCGTACCCAAAAAGGGAGACGGCTGTTACAACATCTAAACCTAGAGCTGAAAAAAATATGTCGTGAATTTTTTTATTATAACTTTTTTTTCAGCAATACAATTTTGCTGAAAATATAGTATATTATATAAAAAAGTGTGCTGAATCCAAATTTGAAAAGTCCAAGGTGCTATCTCTTTTAGTTTCTGAGATATTTAATTTTTATCCAAAAGAAAAAATTTGACAGGTTTCAGTTTATACCATTTTTGAAACAAACATGTCTAGATTTTTTTTCAGCCATTCGAAATAGTTGGAAACATGTATACTTATAAAAGAAAGTCTGATGAATCCAAATTTGAAAAGTCCAAGGTGCTATCTCTTTTAGTTTCTGAGATATTGAACTTTTTATACAAATGAAAAAACTTGACAAGTTTCAGTTTATACCATTTTTGAAACAAACATGCCTAGATTTTTTTTCAGCCATTCAAAATTGTTAAAAATATGTATACATATAGAAAAAAGTGTGCTGAATCCAAATTTGAAAAGTCCAAGGTGCTATCTCTTTTAGTTTCTGAGATATTTAATTTTTATCCAAATAAAATAACTTAACAGGTTTCAGTTTATATCATTTTTGAAAAAAATATGTCTAGATTTTTTTTCAGCCATTCGAAATAGTTGAAAATATGTACACATATAGAAAAAAGTGTGCTGAATCCAAATTTGAAAAGTACAAGGTGCTATCTCATTTAGTTTCTGAGATATTCAATTTTTTATCCAAATGATAAAACTTGATAGGTTTCAGTTTATACCATTTTTGAAACAAACATGTCTAGAATTTTTTTCAGCCATACAAAATTGTTAAAAATATGTATACTTATAAAAAAAAGTGTGCTGAATCCAAATTTTCATCGTACAACTTCATATCTTTATTAGTTTTCGAGATATTGTTTATGAAAAATGAAAAAAATAATTGCTAAATTTGAAAGATTTAAGTTTGTACCATGTTTAAAACAAACTTATCTCAAATTTTTTTCAGCCATTAAAATTTGCTGAGAATATGTATACTTATAAAAGAAAGTGTGCTGAATCCAAATTTGAAAAATCCAAGGTGCTATCTCATTTAGTTTCTGAGATATTCAATTTTTTATCCAAATGAAAAAACTTGATAGGTTTCATTTTATATCATTTTTGAAACAAACATATCTAGAATTTTTTTCAGCCATACAAAACTGTTAAAAATATGTATACTTATAAAATAAAGTGTGCTGAATCCAAATTTTCATCGTACAACTTCATGTCTTTATTAGTTTTCGAGATATTGTTTATCAAACATGAAAAAAATAATTGCTAAATTTGAGTTGGTACCATTTTTGAAACAAACTTATCTGAAATTTTTTTCAGCCATTGAAATTTGCTGAAAACATGTATACTTATAAAAGAAAGTCTGCTGAATCCAAATTTTCAAAAATCAAATCGCTATCTTAAATAGTTCCAGAGATACAATTAAATTAAAAAAATACTTACCTATGTTCGGCGCCACAATTTCAAATGGGTTTGTGTACGTATCTCTTTGACTAATTGATAACACAGTTATATACGAATAAATTGCTAAAATTAAATTTTCTGACGATTGTCCAGTAAAGTCTTCAATTCGAATCCACTGATCAATATATTTTTCATCAAGAACTACACTTGCAGAATGTACAATATTTGAAATATAATCTTTATCTTGACTATGTGTAAGATTCAACCCGGATTCTTTCGACTCATATTTCAATAATTCTTGAATTAATTGTTGTGTTATCAAAATGTCCGCTCCATATAAATAGTGGGTTTCGTTAGTGGCTTTTTGTAAATCTTTGGCCATTTTTACAGCTACGTATGTGTTTATCATAAGGTCGCCTTTTTCTATTTGCGACAACTAAAAAAATGTTTATTATTAATAAAAATACAAAATTTTTAATTTTTTGTTAGGTTATACATGAACGAGACAGTTGATAATGTTTTAAAGGCGACCGCGGCAGACGCGCGAATCTCCTTTTTAAAATCTCGTTTGTTTTCAAAGTGTTTTTTACGTTTGTCGCATTTTGACGGAAAGATAGGAACAACGAATTTGCATTAAATTTTGCTTAAAACTCAAAAAGAGTTGTGTGGAGGCCATCGAAATGATGAAGACGGCATTTGGGGACGAGTGTATGAGCAAAACACAAATAAAAGACTGGTATAAACGGTTCAAAGATGGCCGCAGATCTGTTGATAGTAACCCACGCTCTGGGCGGCCTTCGACGACAAAAATATCGAACGTGTGCAACTTGTGATCAATGAAGATCGTCGATTGACTGTGCGAGAACTAGAATATGAGGCTGTTCCCAAGATTAAAAATGTCGCTCAAAGGACACCGATTCGACGACAAAGAAACAGTCGAAATAATACGACGAATGCTCTAAAGGCAATACCAAAAAACGAGTTCCAAGACTGCTTCCAAAAGTAGAAGGGCCGTTGGAAGTGTATTCTTTAATCATATAGAGACTACTTTGACGCACAATTACAGCAACAGGAAAATATCGGAAAGGTCGGACCTCGTATCAGTGCAAGTAATATTAAATATGGACGACCTTGAAAAGTCCTGTTGTGCCAACTTTAAACACTGAAAAACCCTGAGCTATGAAAACTCATACACACCTGTTTTCTAAGTTCCATAAAAGGATTTGAGGTACAGTTAAACATGTCCGCCTTTTGCCAGCCACCTAGCAAAGCATCACAACTTCTTCCAGCTTTTCCAAAGGAACCTAAAGGGCAATCTTCAACTGCAGTCTCCCCAAAAGGCGTTCTAGACCACCACATTTTGTCGGCATAATTCCTAGGGCATCCATCATAAACAACTACAAAAAATTATTGCATAAGTTGGACAGAATTTTAACAACTTTCTTATAAGAACCTTCACAGCCACGTAAAGTTACTTCTGCATACGTGTTGGGACACGAATCGCATCTTTGACCTATGACCCCAGACCTACAGCGGCATTGACCTGTTTCAAGGTCACATTGAGGCGAGAATGATCCTGTTGCGTAACAGTCGCAAGGGAGGCACGCATCTACTAAAAATATACAAGTTTGTATCTCTACCCATTTTTGAATTGTTGCCCCAAAAGTCAATATACCCCCACATTTAGATAAAAACTTTAAAATTTTCAAAAATCTAATTAATATGTATCTAGATACTTCCCAATGCGCTGATTCCAAATTTTGAAACCGCAGGTCGATATCTCGTTTCGTTCTCGAGATATTTAGATTCAAAGTTTTGCTCAAAACTGCCCATTTTTGGGTAATAACCCAAAAATGGGTCGAGATATGAATTTGGTGACATCACCATTCGATTCTACGGACAAAATTACATAAGTATACCAATTTTCATAATTTTTGTCCAACCGGTTCATTTTTTATGAATAAAAGTTTGAAAACGACCAAAATCTGAAAAAATCGTAAGGGGTACCCCTTAGGATTTTTGCGATTTTTGGCCATTTTCAGTTATTTTCCTTTAGAGATTGTATGCGGTGTTCAAAAATTATGAAAATTGGTGTACTTATGTAATTTTGCCCGTAGAATCGAATGGTGTTGTCGCCAAAGTCATATTTCGACCCATTTTTGGGTTATTACCCAAAAATGGGCAGTTTTGAGCAAAACTTTGAACCTAAATATCTCGAGAACGAAAAGAGATATCGACCTGCGGTTTCAAAATTTGGAATCAGCGCATTGAGAAGTATCTAGATACATAAAAACTAGATTTTTGAAAATTTTGATGTTTTTATCTAAATGTGGGGCATATTGACTTTTGGGGCAATAATTCAAAAATGGGTCGAGATATGAGCTTGGCGACATCATTATTCGATTCTACGGACAAAAATACATAAGTATACCAATTTTCATAATTTTTGTCCAACCGGTTCATTTTTTATGAACAAAAGTTTGAAAATGGCCGAAATCTGAAAAAATCGTAAGGGGTACCCCTTAGGATTTTTGCGATTTTTGGCCATTTTCAGTTATTTTGCTTTAGAGATTGTATGCGGTGTTCAAAAATTCTGAAAATTGGTGTACTAATGTAATTTTGCCCGTAGAATCGAGTGGTGTTGTCCCCAAATTCATGTCTCGACCCATTTTTGGGTTATTACCCAAAAATGGGCAGTTTTGAGCATAACTTTGAATCTAAATATCTCGAGAACGAAACGAGATATCGACCTGCGGTTTCAAAATTTGGAATCAGCGCATTGAGAAGTATCTAGATACATAAAAACTAGATTTTTGAAAATTTTGAAATTTTTATCTAAATGTGGGGTATATTGACTTTTGGGGCAATAATTCAAAAATAGGTAGTGATAGTAATATTATTTGATTGTAAAGAGAATGTTACGTAAGTGTACGAATTTTGGCGACTGTAGAAAAAATTTTACTTACCTTTCTCATTTTTCGAACGATGTTTCGGTTTCCAATGATTTTCCTTGCATTTGCATTGTCCAGATATCTTATCACAATTTGGATTATACCCCATATTTTCATCACAATTACAAGGCCCGCAAACTGGGTACCCCCACCACCCACTCGGACACGGTTGGTCTATTTTATTTTCACAATAATCCCCACTAAATTCAGTACTATTACATCTACATTCATATCCTTTTGTATATTTGTCGGACATAGAACAATGCCCTGTATATTCACAAGGATAAAAATCTTTTGAGCATATTGGTTTACAAAGTGGACCCACGTAACCAATACGGCAGTCGCAGTGGCTCTCGCCCCAAGTGGAGACGCAATCGGCGGTGTCTGGACAAGAAGTGGTGCATTCGCCATTTGAGGGACAGCCATCTACAACGTTTTCTTTAACCTTAAAAAAAAAAAAAATATTTTGTACTCGTTGCCCTTTTCCTTGACTGGCGCCCGTACCATTCCATAGGCTCGTCAGATTTATTTTAAAATTAAAATTAAATTTAAAAATAGTTTTCAATGGAAGCAAATACTTACCGTTGGGCGACTTAGGGTGTTCTGTTGATTGCCAATTCGTACATCCTGAATACACCCTTCATAATATGAATATCCAGCATTAAGACTACTATAGGTACCATCCGGGCCTCCAATTAATATTTTTCCTACATACAACCCCTGTATTTTTGGGGCAAAAGGCACTATAGAGTAATGTTGACCATAGTCAATATTCAGCTTAACTTCAGTACCTAGCCAAGTAATTTCTAAATGGTGCCACTGGCCATTAGATAATGTTTTTGAAGTTAAATTTAAAACAATGCCATTATATGAATAATGTAACAATCCATTTTTCAACTAAAATATATTAAATAATTATAAATATTGTTTGGTTCGTGAAAAATGACTTCTCAAGGTCGTCCTTTTATAATATTACTTGTTCATAATAAAGTCAAAAAGAAATTATGGAGTTTGAAAAGATTTTCAACTGGTAGCGTGGGATATCTACCTCTAACCTTGAATAGTCATTTTTCTATATTTTAAAATTTAAAAATATATAATACGTACAGCTATAACGGCTGAACTATTTTGTCCAACTTGTATAGACATTAAAAATGTATCAGTTTGTAAAGTCCTTATGGACAAAGCATTTAACCATGGCAACTGAATTGGTCTTAATAAAGGGTTAAACGACAATGTACCATCACCAGAAAATCGCCATGGTGGAGATATTACTAAAAAAAAAAATACAAAATGACAATATTTTTCTTGCAACAACCCTATGTTCTAAAAAACGCTCTTGTCCCTACATGCTACATGCGTAGCATGTAGGGACGCCAGTTAAAACTCATCTATGATTATGCGGGATTCCCCGATTTATATTATTTTAAAATTCATAAATTATTTTAGACGAAAAAAAGAACCCTTTAACTTACAATCAGAGCAGTCCTTCCCGCCAAAATTTTGCGCGCATTCGCATTTATAAGTGGACCAACCTTCTTTACAAGTACCGCCATTTCTGCAGGGTTGAGACCCACAAAACTCTCGTTTTTCCGGACAACCAGCTGTTGTTCCATTATCCGCCACAAAGCTGAAAAAACATCGAAATATTACCAAAAACTTTTTGAATTATTTTTGGAAAATTTTGTCTAACTTTCGAGAGCTATAACTCAAAAACTAAAAGAGATAGGAGGTTGGGCGTTTCAAAATTGAATTCAGCATAGTTTTTTCTATATGTATACATATTTTCAAAAAAATTGAATGGCTGAAAAAAAATTCCGACAAGTTTATTTCAAAAATGGTACTTAGCAATTTTTTTTATTTTTTTCTGGAGTTATAAACTTACAATTATCTCAGAAACTAAAAGAGATACACACTGGTATATTTCAAATTTGAATTCAGCATACTGTTTTCTATATGTCCACTTATTTTCAGTCAATTTGAACGGCTGAAAAAAAATTCAGGCAAGTTTACTTCAAAAATTGTATTTGATAAACTTTTAATTTTTTTCTGAGGATGTGAAAAGCAAATAATCTCAAAAACTAAAAGAGATATCGACTCATTTGTTTCAAATTTGAATTCAGCATACTTTTTTCTATAAATGCACAAATTTTCAGTAAATTTGAGTCGCTGAAAAAAATTTCAAACAAGTTTACTTCAAAAATTGTACTTAACAAATTTTTACTTTTTTTCTGAAGATGTAAAAAACAAATTATCTCAAAAACTAAAAGAGATATCGACTTATATGTTTCAAATTTGAATTCAGCATACTTTTTTCTATATATGCACAAATTTTCAGTAAATTTGAATGGCTGAAAAAAAATTCAGGCAAATTTATTTCAAAAATTGTACTTAACAATTTGTAAAAAACACATCTTAAAAACTGGCAGAGATATCGACTTATATGTTTCAAATTTGAATTCAGCAGGCTTTTTTCTATATGTACACCAAATTTCAAATATTTGAAAGTTATTTGAAAAAAACTATTGGACAAAAAAATAAACTTACCTATTTAGATCGATAAATTTATTGTCTATATATAAGTCGCTTATGCAGCCTATATAGTCCATATTGGCCACTTGAAAGTCACTGGGTATCCTAGGTAGTCCCCCAATCTGCAAAGGCCCTGTAAGGTCCAAAAACCGATGGCAAGTTTCCGTCAAAACGGCACATTTTTTCGATAACACCATAGTAGTGGTGTTAGCACAAGACCATTTTGGGCCTAGATTTTCTCCGAATTTTATGGCCAGAGATGTGTCACAATCATCAATTGACACCGTGGCAGTTTTGTTATAATATTTGACAATTATTGAGTGCCATTTGCCGTCATTTATGCCATTTGGCACAGCAACAGTAGTGCGGGAAACATTTGAACCAAGCGAAAAGGAAAATTGGATATTGCCTTTTACTATTTCAAGGGCTATAAAGTCGTGCTTTTCATTATAGCGGCCGTTGTATAATAATATGCCATTCGGAGATTGTGTGGCAAACCTAAAATAGTTATTTGTTTCATTAATACAAAAATGAAACAATATTACTCGAAAACCGGAAGTAAAATTGTTGACCTGTGTATATATATATATATATATATATATATATATATATATATATATATATATATATATATATACACGGACACCCTCTGTATATATATATATATATACCACCAAGTCAAGCCTATATATATATATATATATATATAGACGGACACTCTCTGTATATATACAGACGGACAGCCTCTGTATATAATATATATAGACGGACACCTCTATATATATATATATATAGGACACTCTCTGTATATATATATATATAATAATAATAATAATAATTTATTTAGGCCCCAAAAAAAGAAACATACAGAAATATGTATAAACCAAGTCAATAATAGATATGTATATAAATATAAAGTAGTTTAAAGTTACACAAGAAAAAAGAAGAAAAGAAAAATTTCAAAATTGATTTTCCATGAATTCTTGTATACTATAAAAAGCATTTTTTAAAAGATAATCTTTAATGTTTTTTTTTAATTTATTTATGGGTAACATACGTATAGGTTCCGTAAGATTATTGAACAAAGTACACCCAATATTTGATGGCAGGTTTCTTGATATTTCTAGTTTTATATTCTTTGAGCGTATATTGTTTCTATTTCTGGTATTATAATTGTGAAAATCACTGTTTTTATTAATTCATTATATATATATATATATATATATATATATATATATATATATATATATATATATATATATATATATATATATATATATGGACGGACACTTTCTGTGTGTGTATATATATATAATCCGATTATAACATTTTTATGATGTCCGTATGTGTGTGTGTGTGTGTGTGTGTGTGTGTGTGTGTATGTGTGGATGTTGAAACCACGGTTTCTCAAATACTATAAGACTTAAAAAATATTTAACTGCAGTTTCCTCAATTTGACATTCCTGGGAAGAGCTGATTAGATTTTGGTAACAATTGGACAACCGGAAGTAATAGTTTCTTTAAAAAAATAAATAACTTACTTTATTTTCAAATGCAGACGATGTCTTTGCTTTAAACTGGGAAAAGTTAAAAAGGAACTTTTTCCAAAACTTCTACTTCTCAGTTCGCATAATTCTGTATAATGTTCATACCCATTATTGGGGTGGCAATCTTCACAAATAAACCCACCCTTTTTCAAAGGTGTACAAGTAGACCCACTTTTACATATATCCCTTTTACAAACGTCTCTTGTTAAAGTTACTTCACAATTAATACCTGTAAACCCTGCCGGGCAAATGCAAGTAAACCCTCCCTCTTTCCTAAAGCATGTACCATTATTTTTACAAGGATTTGAATAGCAGAGATTCACTTCTGTATCACATAAATAATGTTCTCGGGAACCAGTAAACCCTAAAAAGCAAAATATCTTCAAAATTTTAAATTTTTTTGCCGATTTTTTTATATCAAGTTGCAGGTGCCAAGCAAATACAAGTAAATTTATGAAATTAGATAAAAGAAAGTCTGTAGATTTCAAATTTTCAAACTGATTTGAAATAACTCTTCTAGTTTTTAAAATATAAGCATGTTGACATATTGACATATTTTCAAAATTTCCCATTTTTTGTATATCGCTTTGTAAAACTTGTACCAGTTTTTTTGAAAAGTTAAAAATTGGTACAAATACAATAGAATGTTCATAGATTTCAAATTTTTAAACAGATTTAAAATATATCTTCTAGTTTTTAAGTTATAAGCCTATAAACTTTGAAAAAAATGACAGATTTCAATTTTTGTATATCGCTTTGCAAAACATGCACCAATTTTTTTGGGAATCTAAAAATTAGTATATATACAAAAGAAAGTCTATAGATTTCAAATTTTCAATCAGATTTAAAATATCTCGTCTAGTTTTTAAGATATAACCATGTAATCTTTGAAAAAAATGACATATTTTCAAAACTTTCCATTTTTTGTATATCGCTTTGCAAAACTTGTACCACTTTTTTTGAAAAGTTAAAAATTGGTATAAGTACAAAATAATGTCCATAGATTTCAAATTTTCAATCAGATTTGAAAAATCTCTTCTAGTTTTTAAGACTTTTCAAAAATTGTAGCTATTGATTTATCGTTACGCCAGCGCCGTACAAATGCAAGTAAAAAATTAAAACGAATCTTGTCTTATAGAAAAATGTCCAAGGAATTCAATGCTTTAAAAAATTTTATTCTATCTCGACTGGTAATCGAGTTACGATGCTCCAAACTTGACTTACAAAAATCAACATTTAAAAAAAATTATTTGTACCAATTTTTATATAACGGTTTGTAGGTACCAGGCAAATGCAAGTAAATTTATGGAGCCTATGTTGTAGAGAAATCTTCAACAAATCGAATGTTGCAAGTGTTGTTAATATAACTCAATTATTTTCGGAGTTACATGCCTTTAAACATTAAATTTAAGTTTTTCAAAAATTGTAGACATTTATTTATCGATATGCCAGCGCCGTAAAAATGCAAGTAAAAAATTAAAACCAGACTTATCTTATACAAAAAAGTCCAAAGAATTCAATGCCGCAATAATTTTTACTCTATCTCGACTGGTATTCGAGTTACGAAGCTCCAAACTCGACTTACAAAAATCAACATTTAAAAAAAAATTAAAATAAAATTGTATTACCTTTCGGGCATTGGCAAGCAAAAGTTGTTACCGGATATATAGGCCTAAATAATACTGTGTCACTATGGATGAAATCTGAAGCATTTCCAAATTTCAAAACAGTTAGGCATTCTTCGAAATTGAGACAGGGTTCCCTAACACATAAATTATCATCAAATGGAAGAACCTAAAAACAAAAAAGGCTTAGTTAGGTTCAGGTTAGATACACAAAGGACCATACCTGAACCGTAGATAATCTTGCCAATATGGCCCTATTTAAATAAACTCTTTCTTGTAAAAATTGTGGACTGTAATATTCTTCCCTAGATACATCAGGTCTTCTGGCAGAGAAACTAACATTTAAAATTTTGGCATTAACATCCGTATCGTCCTAAAATAAAAATATTAATGAACATCCCCCTAACAGCCCAGATTTGTCCCCATATTTTTTTAATTTGTTGATAATATATAAAAATTTAGGAGTTTCGAAATAGTAAGCCTGATATGAATTTTCAAATAGCCGATTTTTATATATTGGTCTGTAAGTATCATGAAAATTCAAGTAAATTTACGGAATACGGCCTATCTGATAGAGAAATCTTCGACGAATCGAATGGTGTAAGAATTTTTATTGTATCTCAATTATTTTCGGAGATACAAGGCTTTAAACTCGACTTATGTCAGAAATAAAATTGGTTTTTCAAAAATTGCAGACCTGTAGTTATCGTTACACAATCGCCGTAAAAATGCAGGTAAATCATTGAAACATTATGTGTCTTATAGAAAAAAGTCCAAGGAATCCAATTCCGCAGGAATTTTTAACGTGTCTCAATTGATATTCGAGTTACAAAGCCGTAAAATCGACTTACAAATTTATTGGTCTGTGTGCTAGGAAAATTCAAGTAAATTCATGAAATAAGGCCTATCGTATAGAGAAATCTTCGACGAATCGAATGGTGTAAGAATTTTTAATATAACTCAATTATTTTCGGAGATACAAGACTTTAAACTTGACATGTCGGATATAAAATTTGGTTTTTCAAAAATTGCAGACCTGTAGTTATCGTTATATAGTTGCCGTAAAAATGCAAGTAAATAATTGAAACATTATGTGTCTTATAGAAAAAAGTACAAGGAATCCAATTCCGCAAGAATTTTTAACGTATCTCAATTGGTATTCGAGTTACGAAGCCCTAAAATCGACTTACAATTTTTTTTTAATTTAGTCACCAAAAAATAAATTTCCTGCAATTTTTAATTTTCAAAATTGGCAACACTGACCTGTATACTAAACACAAAGATGTTTTCCTTTGGGCAGGGAATAATTGCTGCCAACCCATCAATAAAAAACCCTAACAATGGTGAAAGAAACGCCTCCTTTGTCATATAGTTTAACCGTACTGTAATAGAATTAAATAGCATATCTTCCGTTATTAGCCTAGGGGAAAATAAAAAATACAGTTGGTATGCCTTATTTCTCTAAATACAGTAATACCAACCTGACGGTAAGTTGCATAACAGCTTTTACGTCATTAACGCCATCTGTGACGCTAACTTCCATACTAGCTATTTTAGGGACATTTGTATTCAGCTGGGGAGAAAGTAAAATATCCCCAGAAGTCTCGTTTAAACTAACTAAATGTGCATTATTTCCAGATAATATTCTATATTTTAATTTGTCTGTTACGTCTGCATCAAAGGCAGGTATTTTTCCTATATTACCAGTTGGAAAACAATCTCGAAAATTATTGAACATAACTTGAAAATCTTTTAAAATTGGCGCGTTGTCATTTACGTCAGTTACTATTATTTCAACATGGACGTCACTACGTAATGGCGGACTGGCCGCACGAACTCTAAGATCATATTTTTTTCTTGGGCTTTCATAATCTAATTCTGTCATTGTTAAAAGTTCAGCACTTGACGATCCAGGACGGGTTACTAATGAAAAGCTGTTAGAATCATCACCGCCTAATAAAAAAGCATAATTAGTTTATTTACACCCTTTATTAAAAGAATAAATTAGTTCAAAATTTTTTCAAAAATATAATTTTGGTTTTTGCCGATTTTTATATATCGGTCTGTAGGACCCATATAAATGCAAGTAAATTTATGAAATCAGGTCTATGTTGTAGAAAAAACTTGGACGAATCGAATAGACGGACACCTCTATATATATATATATAAACGGACACTCTCTGTATGTATGTATATATATATATATATATATATATATATATATATATATATATATATATATATATATAGACGGACACTCTCTATATATACGGACAACCTCTGTATATATATAGACGGACACTCTCTGTATATACGGACAACCTCTATATATATAAATTATTATTATTAACTATAAATTTTTAGTTTTTCAAAAAATGCAGACTTTTATTTATCGTTATGTAAATACATACAAATGCAAGTAAATTCTTGAAACATCATGTGTCTTACGGAAAAAAGTATGAGGAATCTATTACTGCAAGAATTTTTGCCGTATCTCGGTTAATATTCGAGTTACGAAGCCCTAAACTCGACTTATAAAAAAGATTTTTAAAAATTTTGATTTTTGCTGGTTTTTATATATCGTTTGTTGGTCCCAGGAAAATACAAGTAAATTTATAAATTAATTTTTTTATGTAACTCGATTATTTTCAGAGATGCAAGTCTTTAAATTGTTAGTTTTTCAAAAAATGCAGGCATCATGTGTCTTACGGAAAAAAGTTAAAGTTCTAAACTCGACTGAATTTTTGGTTTTTCAAAAATTGCAGACTTTTAATTATCGGTATATAATTGCTGTAAAAATACAAGTAAATAATTGAATAAATAATGTGTCTTATAGAAAAAACTCCAAGGAATCCAATGGCGCAAATAAATTTCAATTATCTCTAATAGTTTCTGAGATACAAGCGTTTAAAGTTAACTTACCAATTATTGAATATTGGACAATAGCATTTACTCCTTCGTCGGGATCTTCTGCATGTATAGTCCCTACAGTGGAGCCTATAGGACTATTTTCTGGAATATAAAGGACTATTTTGTCCGTGTCAAAAGCTGGGGGACTATCATTTATATCTTCAATTCGTATTGTAACTGGTACCTAAAAAAAACTATTTATTTTGCATTCTAATATAAGTTTATCAGTAGTTTACTTCCGTGCTCATAGATGGCGACCCTCGATCAAGAGCTACAGCTTTTAATTCATAGAGGGCGACACTTTCCCTGTCTAATCCTTTATTAGTACGAATAACACCGCTAGTTGGGTCTATAACAAATGTTCCGTCCTCTATATCTTTATCGCTTAAAGAATAACGTATTCGTCCGTTTAGACCGATATCAGCGTCGGTCGCGGAGACCTGAACCACGGAAGTACCTATTAGAGCATCCTCTAAAATATTTCCCGAGTAAGATTGTTGTTTGAAAATAGGATGATTGTCATTGACATCTGTTACAGATATTTCAATGTCAGTTGTGTCACTCAACGGCGGATTTCCGCCGTCTTTAGCCGTGACTGTCAATAAATATCCGCTAATAC
The DNA here is from genome assembly GCA_943142095.1 of Ophonus ardosiacus. NCBI lineage: Eukaryota > Metazoa > Arthropoda > Insecta > Coleoptera > Carabidae > Ophonus > Ophonus ardosiacus. The sequence goes on from OW964840.1 coordinate 19,113,992, forward strand.
TTTCTCGGTCTAATAATTTTGTTGTTACTATTGCACCAGTTTGTGAGTTTATAGAAAATTCTGATGGCTGATCGGACGATGTGACTTCGTCGCCCAATGAATAAGAAATTTGAGCATTAATACCAACATCATTATCTGTAGCGGAAACTACAAGAACTGTTGTGCCAATTGGTGCGTCTTCAAACACCTAAAAAATGGTATAAATGCATAAAAAATGGTACAGTCCATAGCCTGAACTTACTGCAGCCGTGTATGGAGCATTTTCAAAAACTGGTGCGAAATTATTTGCATCAGAAATATTGACATAAACTGTGGCAGTATCATGTCGACCACCTGAGTCTGATGCAGTTACGGTTAAAATATATCGCTTCTCTTGTTTATAGTCTAAGGGTTGCGCTACTGTTATTAAACCGCGGCCATTTTGAGATGTTATAGAAAAGCGACCACGAGTGTTTCCACCCGTTAACTCGTAATGTAGTCTAAAAAGAAAAAATATATATACCCCATTTTTGTATATTGCTATATAAATCTTGTGCAATTTTTTTTTAAGTTGTAAATTAGTACATATATTAAAGAAAGTCTGTAGATTTCAAATTTTCAAACAGATTTCAAATAGCTCATCTAGTTTTTGAGTTATAAGCCCGAAAAGCTTATACAAAGTTTTGACAGATTTTCAAATCTCTTGTAAAACTTGCACTAATTTTTTTGGAAAGCTGAAATTCATTGCATATATAAAAAAAAGTCCGTAGATTTCAAATTTTCAAACAGATTTCAAATATCTCTTCTAGTTTTTGAGATATAAGACCGTAAATTTGATATAAGTTATCGACAAATTTTCAAAATTCCCGTTTTTGTATATCACTATGTAAATCTTATACAATTTTTTTTGGAAAAATTGAAAATTATTATATATATCAAAGAAAGTCTGTAGATTTCAAATTTTCAAACAGATTTCAATTATCTCATCTAGTTTCTGAGATATGAGCTCGAAAAGTTTATACAAATTTTTCACAGATTTTCAAAGTTTCCATTTTTTGTATATCTCTTTGCAAAACTTGCACTAATTTTTTTGGAAAGCTGAAATTTATTGCATATATAAAAGAAAGTCTGTAGATTTCAAATTTGCAAACAGATTTCAAATATCTCTTCTAGTTTTTGAGATATAAGCTCGAAAAATTTATACAATTTTTTGACAGATTTTCAAAGTTTCCATTTTTTGTATATCTCTTTGCAAAACTTGCACTAATTTTTTTGGAAAGCTGAAATTTATTGCATATATAAAAGAAAGTCCGTACATTTCAAATTTTCAAACTGATTTCATGTATCTCTTCTAGTTTTTGAGATATAAGTCCGTAAATTTTATACAAGTTATTGACAGATTTTCAAAATTTTTTATTCGAGTTACAAAGCCTCAAACTCGACTTACAAAAATTATAATTTTTCAAAAAATTTTCAAACCTTTGATCTTCATCTAAGTCAGTAGCTGTTACTGTAGCAACCGGTGTACCAGGTGCGTCATCTTCACTAACAACTGCTTCATATATTTTGGGTTCAAAGACCGGGTCATTGTCATTTACATCTTGTATGGTAACCACTACACTAGCAGATGCTGATAATTGGGGATTCCCCTGATCAGAGGCTATGACCTGTAACCACAAATAAACAAAAAATATATGTACATTAGTATAAATAAGTCTTAAATAGTCTCGAATGTCTTAAATTTTGAAAAACTTAATTTTCATTTTTGCCGATTTATTTTTATCGGTTTACAGGCGCTAGGCAAATGCAAGTAAATTTATGAAATTAGACAAAAAAAAGTGCACAGATTTCAAATTTTCAAACAAATTTCAAATATCTCTTCTAGTTTTTGAAATATAAGCCAGTATTCATTGAATCTTTTTTCAAAAATTTCCATTTTTGAATTTCGCATTGTGAAACTTGTATCAATTTTTTTAAAAATATGAAAAATGGTACATATACAAAAAAAATGTCCATAGATTTCAAATTTTTAAACAGATTTCAAATATCTCATCTAGTTTTGAAGATATGAGCCTGTAATCTTTGAAACAAAATTGACAGATTTTCAAAAATTCCAATTTTTGTATATCAATTTTTAAAACTTGTACCAATTTTTTTGAAAAGTTAAAAATTGGTACATATACAAAAGAATGTCCATAGATTTCATATTTTCAAACATATTTGAAATATCTCTTCTAGTTTTTAAGATATGAGCCCGTAATCTTTGAAACTAAATTTGACAATTCTTTTAAATTCCCATTTTTTGTATATAGCTTTGTAAAACATGTACCAATTTTTTTCGGAATCTAAAAATTAGTAGATATACAAAAGAAAGTCCATAGATTTCAAAATTTCAAACAGATTTGAAATATCTCGTCTAATTTTTGAAATATAAGCCCATAAATTTTATACAAATTTTTGACGGTTTTTCAAAATTCCCATTTTTTGTATATCGCTTTGTAAAACTGGTACCAATTTTTTTGGAAAGTTAAAAATTGGTGCATATGCAAAAAAATATCCATAGATTTCAATTTTTTAATCAGATTTGAAATATCTCTTCTAGTTTTTAAGATATGAGCCTGTAATCTTTGAAACAAAATTTGACAGTTTTTCTTAATTCCCATTTTTTGTATATAGCTTTGTAAAACTTGTACCAATTTTTTTGAAAAGTTAAAAATTGGTGTCCATACAAAAGAATGTCCATAGATTTCAAATTTTCAAACATATTTGAAATATCTCTTCTAGTTTTTAAGATATAAGCCTGTAATCTTTGAAAAAATGAACATATGAGATGTCAAAAATAAGTTTTTCAAAAATTGTAAATATTTATTTATCGGTATTTTTACGCCGTACAAATGCAAGTAAATAATTGAAATTAACTATTCTTATAAAAAAAACTCTTTTTCCCCTATCTCAACTGGTATTCGAGTTACGTAGCTTCAAACTCGACTTCCAATTTTTTTTTATAAATAGTACCTGAAACATATATTTCGAGTGTTCTTCTCTATCCAACTCTTTTGTAGTAATTATCCACCCATTTTGTGGATCAACGGACAATGGAATATCGTCAGTGCTGCCACCTGTAGAATCTCGAGGTGATATCGAATATCTTATATCAGCATTTGGACCTTCATCAGCATCGTAGGCTTGTACCTACACCCAAATATAGGCATATAGTCCCTTATAGTCCCCAAGTGTCCTATAAGGACACAAAGGCTACTTACCCTGACAATACTGTATCCTATTGGTACGGATTCGGACACGGATTCTTGAAATAGACTTGTGTAAAAACGTGGGGCATTATCGTTTATGTCTTTTACGTTTATTAAAAGTTGGGTAGTATTAGATCTAGATGGACTACCCCCGTCTAAAAGTAGGTTAACATTAGGTTAAAATAGTCTAAAACGGTCTAAAATAAAGAACAAAATAAAATTTTGCTTTTGCCGATTTGTATATATCGGTCTGTAAGACCCATAAAAATGCAAGTAAATTTATGAAATTAGGCCTATCTTATAGAGAAATCTTCGACGAATCGAATGGTGTAAGAATTTTTAATGTAACTTAATTATTTCCAGAGATTCAAGTCTTTAAATATCCTACAATTTTTAGTTTTCTCAAAAAACGCAGACTTTTATTTATCGTTAAATAAATGCCATACAAATGCAAGTAAATACTTGAAACATAATGTGTCTTATGGAAAAAAGTCTGAGGAATCAATTGCCGCAAGAATTTTTGCCGTATCTCGATTAGTATTCGAGTTACAAAGCCCTAAACTCGACTTACAAAACTTACAATTTTTCAAAAATTGGACATTTTGTTTATTACAGTTAAAAATCACCAAAATGCAAGTAAATAATTTAAACAAAATATGTCTTACGGAAAAAGGTCTGAGGAATCAATTGCCGCAAGAATTTTTGTCGTATCTCGATTAGTATTCGAGTTACAAAGCTCTAAACTCGACTTACAAAACTTACAATTTTTCAAAAATTTGACATTTTGTTTATTATAGTTAAAAATCACTAAAATGCAAGTAAATAATTGAAACATAATGTGTCTTATAAAAAAAACTCTAAGGAATCCATTGCCGGAAGAATTTTTGCCGTATCTCGATTAGTATTCGAGTTGCAAAGCTCTAAACTCGACTTACAAAACTTACAATTTTTCAAAAATTGGACATTTTGTTTATTACAGTTAAAAATCACCAAAATGCAAGTAAATAATTGAAACATAATGTGTCTTATAGAAAAAACTCTAAGGAATCCAATGGTGCAAACAAATTTCAATTATCTCTAATAATTTTTGAGATACATGCCTATAAAGTTAACTTATCAATTAGGACCTATACAAATGCAAGTAAATTTATGAAATTAGGCCTGTCTTATAAAGAAATCTTCGTCGAATCGATTTTTATAATATAACTCAATTATTTTCAGAGTTACATTCCTTTAAACTTGACCAATGTCAAAAATTAGTTTTTCAAACAATCGAGATCTTTATTTATCGTTTTCTCAGCACCGTACAAATGCAAGTAAAACACAGAAACAAAACTTGTCTTATAGAAAAAAGTCCAAGGAATTGAACAGTGCAACAATTTTTCCATTATCTCTCACAGTTTCCGAGATATCGGTCTCCAAAAAAATTATATGTAGACAATATAAATACCTTGTGCCCTTATTACAAGCCTATAACTTCTTATAGTCTCATAGTCCAATGGCTTGACTAAAGACACATCTCCCGTGAGACTATCAATCGAAAATTGACTCTGAGTATTGCCTCCAATAATGGCGTAACGAATAGCCGCATTTTGACCTTGGTCGAAATCATGAGCCCTGAAATGGGACAAAAATTAATTTTTGGCCTATTTTTGACCATTTTTGGGAACGTACTTGACGTGAGCTATAACTGGGTTTTCGGCCCAATTAGTATCTTCGTTCACACTAACAGTGTAGGTCCTTTCAGTAAATTGTGGGTAGTTATCATTGTCGTCGAGAATATGGACTACTACAGTGGCCCTAAAATGGGAATATCGCACGGATTAAGGACGGGGGAGTGTTTCACAGCCCAAAATTGGATTTTTTGGACAATATTACATATGTATAGTAAATGTTAGGTAAATATATAAAATATTTATTTGAAATATTGAATTATAAAAAATCAAAAATATGAATTATTTATAAAATTTGTACAATTTTTTTTGAAAAATTGAAAACTGAAATAGATACTAAATAAAGTATGTGGAATCCAAATTTGAAAACAGTTTTCAAATATCTCTTCTGATTTTTGAAATATAAGGCGGAAAACTTTATAAAAATTTTTGACAATTTTCCAAAGTTACCATTTTTTGTATATTACTTTGTAAATCTTGTACCAATTTTTTTGGGACGTTGCAAATTAGTATATACACTAAAGAAGGTCCATAGATTTCAAATTTTTAAACAGATTTCAAATATCTCTTCCAGTTTTTGAAATATAAGCCCGAAAGTTTTATACCAAGTTTCGACAGATTTTCAAAATTCCCATTTTATGTATATTGCTTTATAAATCTTGTACCAAATTTTTTGGAGAGTTGCAAATTGGTACATACGCTAAAGAAAGTACATAAATTTCAAATTTTCAAACAGATTTCAAATATCTCTTCTAGTTTTTAGAATATAAGCCCGAAAACTTTATAAAAAAATTTGACAATTTTCCAAAGTTACCATTTTTTGTATATTGCCTTGTAAATCTTCTACCAATTTTTTTGAGACGTTACAAATTAGTATATATACTAAAGAAAGTCCGTAGATTTCAAATTTTCAAACAGGTTTCAAATATCTCTACTAGTTTTTGAAATACAAGCCCGAAAAGTTTATACAAATTTTTGACAGTTTTTCAAAGTTTCCATTTTTTGTATATCGCTTTGTAAAACTTGTACCAATTTTTTTGGAAAGCTGAAATTTAGTACATATACTAAAGAAAGTCCATAGATTTCAAATTTTCAAACAGATTTCAAATATCTCTTCTAGTTATTGAGATATGAGCTCGTAAATTTGATACAAATTATCGACAGATTTTCAAAATTCCCGTTTTTTGTATATCGCCATGTAAATCTTGTACCAATTTTTATGGGAAGTTGCAAATTAGTATATATACTAAAGAAAGTCCGTAGATTTCAAATTTTCAAACAAGATTCAAATATCTGTTCTAGTTTTTGAAATATAAGCCCGAAAAGTTTATACATATTTTTGACAGATTTTCAAAGTTTCCATTTTTTGTATATCGCTTTGTAAAACTTGAACCAATTTTTTTGCAAAGTTAAAAATTAGTACAGATACTAAAGAAAGTCCATAGATTTCAAATTTTCTATCAGATTTGAAATATCTCATCTAGTTTTCGAGATACAAGCACTTACGTTGCTGTTTTTCGGCTAGTATGCGGACTCGCTTGATCGATAGCTAATACTATCAAAGTATATACCTCGGTTGTTTCTCTGTCTAATAATGTTCTTGTAGTTATCACACCTGTTCTGGAATCTACCCTAAAAGCCTGCTCATCTTCCTCATGCGTAGATTTTCCACCCCCGCTCACACTTTGAAAGGTATATTCCACCTAGAAATGGGTAGAAATTAATTTTAATAAAGATATTTCAAAATAAATATACTTCTGCATTTTTTCCGGAATCCTGGTCGGTTGCTTTCAAAGTTATAACCGTAGTGCCTATACTAACGCCCTCTCTTATGCTAGCGTCATACTCGGTCATTTCAAAAACTGGTCCATGGTCGTTAGTATCTATGACATTAATTTGTAATGTTGTTGTACCGGACCTTGGCGGGAAGCTGTCATCCACAGCTGTTACTCGAAAATAGTGCACGTCTAACAATTCTCTGTCAAGTTTGACTTTGGTAGTGACCGCACCCATTTTTGGGTCGATGTCAAACATGCCCTGAGTTCTCGAATCTAAAAACATTAGACATACAAAAAAACAGTTCAAACTAATTTGTGATTTTTTTGGTTTTTTAGTTTTTTTTACGAAATTTACAGCACATGTTAAATAAGATAGATAATTAAAAGAAGGTACATAGATTTCAAATTTTCAGACAGGTTTGAAATATCTCTTCTAGTTTTCAAGATATGAGCCCGTAATCTTTGAAATTAAATTTGACAGATTTTCAAAAATTTCCATTTTTTGTATATCACTTTATAAAAAGTGTACCAATTTTTTTGGGAATATAAAAAACAGTGCATATACAAAAGAAAGGCCATAGATTTCAAATTTTCAATCAGATTTGAAATATCTCTTCTAATTTTCAAGATATGAGCTAGTAATCTTTGAAACAAAATTTGACAGTTTTTCTAAATTCCCATTTTTGAATATCGCTTTGCAAAACATATACCCATTTTTTTGGGAATCTAAAAATTAGTATATATACTAATGAAAGTCCATAGATTTCAAATTTTCAATCAAATTTCGAATATCTCTTCTAGTTTTTGAGATATGAGCCCGTAAATTTCATACAAATTATCGACATTTTCAAAATGCCCGTTTTTTGTACATCGCTATCTATCTTATAAAAATATTTTGAAAAGTAGCAAATTAGAATATATACTAAAAAAAAGTCTGTAGATTATACAAAAGAGTGTCCATAGATTTGAAATTTTCTAACAGATTTAAAATATCTTCTCTAGTTAAAAGTTAAAAATTGGTACATATACAAAAGAATATCCATAGATTTCAATTTTTCATTCAGATTTGAAATATCTCCCCCAGTTTTTGCAATATAAGCTCGTAAATTTTATACAAATTTTTGACGGTTTTTCAAAATTCCCATTTTTTGTATATCGCTTTGTAAAAAATGTACCAATTTTTTTGGGATGCTAAAAATTAGTATATATACAAAAGAAAGTATGTAGATTTCAAATTTTCAAACAGATTTGAAATATCTCTTCTAGTTTTCACGATATAAGCCCGCAAACTTAATACAAATTTAAGATCGAGATTTTTTGATGTCGGGATTTGAACCCAGTACTTACCAAGCAAACTAGTCATGTGGTAAGTCACTGGACTATTTTCGGGATCTCTTGCTTTTACGGTAGTTACCAAAACTCCCGGGTCACACTCTTCCAAAACACTAGCCATATATAAAGCTTGTTCAAAGAACGGGCTCTGATTTCGAAGTTCGCGCCGAACACGCCTGCCAACATCAGTGTCATTAAATTCTTGATGATGGTATACAATTTTTAACCGATGTTCCGAGTCGAGAATATGCGAATTTTGACATTGTATATTAAAAGTTATTATTAATTTCCAAAATATTTGAGATATGCAAAAATCTTGGGAGGCGACGAGATCTCCTTGAGATTTTTCGATTAGGAAACGATCGTCACTTATTTCTAAATAATTGACAGTGCATTTCTGAGCAATTGTTTTGGGTATAAACGCTGATATTGAGTTGACAAATTGTGATTTTTTCAAACAAATTTTTTGAAATTTATCTGTTGTGGGTATAGCGAAACTAGCATATGTTTCGGCAATCCAATGTTTTGCTTCTTGAATTCGTGACCTTGTGGATTTGGCTGCATGTTTCAACAGGTCCAAATCGCGTTTAAACCTGTTAGTTTCGAGGATATCTTCATAGATGGCGTCCCTTTTACGGCGGTATTCTTCATTAAAATGTTTTTGTGTAAATTCTTCATGTTTTACGATACATTCTTCGCCTAATATTAAAATTCTAAGCGGTAAACTATAATATTCCACATCTCTTAATCTGTCTGAAGTCGAATCAATATATAATGTAAATAAATTTGGATAATATAACCCATCGCATAATAATTTTTGTCGTAGAAAAACCTGGCCATTCTTAGGTTCAACAAACAGCAACCCGTTCACAAAGTTCGCAGACCGTTTTAAATTTATTTTATAATGTCTGTCTGAACCTAATTTATACACTGACGAATTAAAAATTAAATCGCCAGCTTCTTGATCAGGGGTAATTATCAATAAATACGACGAACATTTTGATAAAAGTGTCAAAAATATTATTAATAATATTTTTTTTATTGATGACACCATTCTGATATTATTTTCTTCTCGTCTTCATTTTTTCTGGAAAACAAAAATAAGTATTTGAATTTGGCGCCCTTTTTTTCAATATGGTTGACAACATTGGCTTCAAATTGTATATTTTTTTCGTAACTATTGACAGCATTGTTGAATATTGTAAAATAAATATTTGAAGCCTAAATATTATATATTTTATTTAAAAACATATTAAATTAAATTGTAATTATTTTATAACTCAAATCTTTTATTTTAAATAAAAATTATTTGTCTGGTAACATGGCTATCAAATTAATAATTATTACAATGATAAATTTATTGAAAATGTATAATTATTTTAACATTTATTTTTATTAATAAAATTTTATGTACATTTTTTGTGTAACTATTGAAAACACTGTACAATATTACCAAAAAATTGAAATAAAATTAATATTAAACCTTGACAACTCTTTGTTTAAGTATAGTTGGTAACACTGGTTTCCACAAATTATATAATTTTTTTGCAACCATTGGCAACAATATTGAATGTTGTAAAATAAAAAATTTGAAGCCTAAATATTAAATATTTTATTTAAAAGCATATTAAATTAAATTGTAATTATTTTTTAACTCAAATCTTTTATTTTAAATAAAAATTATTTGTCTGGCAACTGTTTTTTTCTTTCTGTATAGTTGGTAACATTGGCTATCAACTTAATAATCATTAAAATGTCAAATTTATTGAAAATATATAATTATTTAAACGTATTTGTTCAATAAGTAATTTACATAATTTGTAAATAATATTTTAAAATTCAAAAATTAATATAATATTAAGGCCTGACAGCTTTTTGTTTCAATATGGTTGGTAACACTGGCTTCTACATTATTAAATATTTTTTTTTTTCGCAACTATTGGCAACATTATTGAATGATGTAAAATAAAAAAATTGAATCCTAAATATTAAATATTTTATTTAAAACATATTATATTAAATTGTAGTTATTTTTTTAACTCAAATCTTTTATTTTAAATAAAAATTATTTGTCTGGAAACTATTTTTTCTTTCAGTATAGTTGGTAACATTGGCTACCAAATGAATAATCAGTAAAATATCAAATTTATTGCAAATTTATAATTATTTAAGTGTATTTATTTAATAACTAATTTATATAATTTGTAAATAATGTTTTAAAATTCACAAATTAATAAAATGTTATGTATATTTTTTGTGTAACTATTAGAAACACTGTTCATTATTACCCAATATATGAAACAAAAATAACAATGTTGAAGCTTGACATCTATTTTTGTTTTAATATGGTTGGTAACACTGGCTTCCAAATTAATAAATACTTCAGTTAATTTGTAAAAAATGTGTTGAGTTTCAAAAATAAACTTTTATGTATAATTTTTGGTAATATTATTCAATGTTGCCAAATATGTTGAAACAAAAATAACTAAATGTTAAATATTCAAAAACATGTAAAATTATAATTATTCAATGAAAAGTTGGCAACCATAAAAAATTAGTAATAAGACCCAAAATCTAGCAATGAATTTAATATTCCAAATATCTTAATGAAAAAAAAGCATTTTTATTACATAGTTGGTAGCGCAGAAACAAAAGATATTCCCCAAAAATGTACAATATACCCAGCAAAATAGGGATGTATTATTGTCTAAATTTGGTGCCATATATTATTGTGTATCCCATTTTTGGCTGGGCTTATTGTACAAATTATACCGAAAATAAATAAAGACGTGCACATAAATAAAAAAGAAATAATAAAGATATATTTTTATTATATTTTATTACAATAAAATACAAGGATAACAGGATATTACAAAGGAATACAAGGTATATCAGGATTAAACATAAATAATAATACAATAATAATAATTTTAAAAAGCCAAAACCATAAATAAACAAGAAATAAAATAATAATAAGCCCAAAAACCCATAGAACTTAAAACTAAATATATACTTAACTTAAAACTAATTTAACCCTAATTATTATTATAATATATGCAACATTATATATGTTTTTTCTCACGATAAGTAATTTAAATAAATTATTGAAGTTTTTATGTTATTTTCTATATTCTTTCGGTTTATTTCGATACAAAAAATTAGAAATTATTTGTGTTTAACATGAAAGAAAGTCTCGTTTTTAAAATATCGATTTATCAAAATTTAGTTTTAAATGAATGATTCACTAATGTTAAAAGGTTTCTTAGTATAATTAGACGATTAAAAGATTAGTATTAAGTTTCAAAATACCGTTTTTGTACATAGAAATTCTTAAAAGAAGAATATTTGTGTTATATTGTAAATATTTATCAGTCGACATAACCAATTTTCATAACGTTTTCTACATGTTTTTACGAATTATATTACTTTATATACATTAAAACACACATATATGTTACATATATTTCATAATATTTGTTCTGTAATAACATAAAATTAATAGAACAATAAAAAATGTCATAACTAACGGTCCGAGTTTAACAGTTCATTGACACAAGAAATAGCTACCGCCACCCGTTTTTCCAGTAAAGATTTGACTTAAAACTTACCAAATACACTTTAAACAAACTATATTTTATTAAATGACACTTTAATTTTATCTATAAAGTCTAAAATTGACCTAAAATCACCATAAACACAGCAAAACACACACAGCAGCCATTTTCTCGACGCACAGGCAAGCATTCTTCGTTCGGGAACGTTCGTACATGATCGGACCTTTAAACCAGTGCACCCAAAACAAAACATATTTAAAGGATAGAAATTAGTAAATTTTTATTTTAAAACTGGTAAAACATGATTGTAAAGTCATTTGTATTATTAAATGTCTGTTAATCTTTTCATTAAAACATTTTATTCCACCGCAAACATTACAAAACAAAAATTTATCTGACGTATCTCAAAACGACAAATTCTTAAATAAATCTTTGTCTAGCTTGTTTTAAAATGTGTAAATTAGTGAATTTATATTTTAAAACCCGAAAAACACGAATTTGATATTGATTTGGTGATATTTATAATCGTTGAAAAGTTGTGAGAAGAAGAAAATTGCATTATTTTAAGGAAATTTTCGCTTGATTGACAGTCAGTTTTCCTGAATTTTTAAACATTTTTAAGGTAAGTTTTTTATGTTTTTATATCAAATTAAACCTGTTGTACCCATTTTTGAAAGAATTAATATGAAATTTTTAACCGCTAAAGAGTTATGAGTAAATAACCTACAGAACAGTACGGTCCAAAAGTAGACAAAGCTAAAATCTGCAGAAAAAATTCAATAATCCATAAAAAAATTATTAATTGTATCACAATATATTTAATTCGTTGTTGTACAATATAAATACGAAATTAAAAACCCTATGTACCTTACAAATACTAAATATAACAATAAATATTGATAAATTGTCATTTCAAAAATTTGGCATATATTTACAAAAAATTAAGTTTAAAATTCATTCATTCACTACACACTTCACTTTGGACATAAAAAACCCTAAAAATATCTGACGAACAATGTTGCCACTACAGTAACAAAAGAACTAACTGCTAAATTGGCGCCATTAGACTTGCTTCTTAATTCTTTCGGTGACCTTGAAGACTCCATTTTACCACAAGGAGTAACTTTTTTCAAAAATTTAAACAAAGCGTCTATAATGTTGGCAGGCGTGGGTTCGCTGCATTTTTCCAGTTCTGCCACCACACACCGCTGTAGGCTTGAAAAGTCACTAGAAAATAAAAATGCATGATGTCAAATTTTAGAAAATGTGCTATGAAATTTTGTATTTTTTAAATTTGGATATGTAGTATGAGGAATACAAATTTGAAAACAGATTTCAAATATCTCAACTAGTTTTCGAGATATAAAGTCAATAACTTGAAATAAAAATTGACAGATTTTCAAATATCTCACTTTTAATTTTTTCTTTTGTAAAACTTGTAAAAAAAATGTTGACAATTTGAAAATTAGGACAAATACTAAATATAGTATGCCAAATTCAAATTTGAAAACAGATTTCAAATATCTCAATTAGTTTACGAGATATAAGCCCATAAACTTGAAGCAAGATTTTCAAAATCTTTTGTAAAACTTGTACAAATTTTTTGAAAATTTGAAGACTAGTACAAATACTAATTAAAGTATGCCGAATTCAAATTTGTAAACAAAATTCAATTATCTCAATTAGTTTTCGAGATACAAGCCCATAAACTTGAAGTAAATTTTGACAGATTTTCAAAATTCTCACTACTTACTTTTTCTTTTATAAAATTTGTGCAAATTTTTTCAGAAATTTGAAAATTAGTACAAACACTAATTAAAGTATGCCGAATTCAAATTTGGAAACATAATTCAATTATCTCAATTAGTTTGCGAGATATGAGCCCATAAATTGAAGCAAAATTTGACAGATTTTCAAAATTCTCACTATTTACTTTTTCTTTTATGAAATTTGTACAATTTTTTCCAGAAATTTGAAAATTTGTACAAATACTAACTAAAGTATGCCAAATTCAAATTTGAAAACAGATTTCAAATATCTCAATTAGTTTGCGAGATATGAACCTGTAAACTTGACGCAAAATTTGACAGATTGTCAAAATTCTCACTTTTTACATTTTCCTTTGTAAAACTTGTAAAAAATTTTTTGAAAATTTGAAAATTAGCATAAATATTAATTAAAGTATGCCGAATTCAAATTTGAAAACAGAATTCAATTATCTGTTTTAGTTTTCGAGATATTTCAATAGAAAGTCGACAAATTGTTTAATAGTTTATAACTATGGAAATAATGATTAAAAAATTATAAAAATAAGTATATATATTAAAAAATGTGTGAGGAATTCAAATTTTATAATGAAAATATTGTTAACTTACTCGCATTGCTCTTTTTCGATAACAAATAATGGTAAGTTATCAACAGTTGGCATCTCTGTGGGTAATTTCCGGCCGATAGTTTCATTGGCGCATACCTGCAACGCGTCTTGTTTTTCTTGTAAACAATCTACCCCCCCTTCAGCAATAAACACTGTAAAAAAATTGACAAAATAAATAACAGTTTGAAATATTTCAAAAAAAACTTACTAGCAATCCTATCGCCATCTTTATAACATAAAAACTCTACCAAAGTCTCTGTTATGTTCATCGCAATTTTTTTATTGGCTTTTTCTTTTTCTTCTAAACATGGGTCGACAGTTGTCAAAAAGTTTTTGACACAAGATACTACAGCAGGGCTTTTTTTACAATATTTTCCAAACACGACGTCCAAATCGCCTAAAAAATAATAGTTTCTAACTATAAAATGTTGAGAAATGTCACTTGTCTAGTCTACATTCTTAAAGGCAAGGTTTAGTTAGGAACTAATGGCGCTGTAGTTACTTACACATTTATCCCCTACACAAGTCAATCTGATATATAACTGCTCTGGAGATATATTACCAAACAAAATGCCGTACTGCTGTGTAAAGGTTTATAGGAGTAAAATAGGGTATACACTAATTCCTCACCTGTAGGCTTCGCATCTTCAATTTCTTCTTTAAGTTCGGTTATATTAACTTGTGATTTGATACAATTTTCTAGAACATCTTTGGCATTCTAAAAAACAACCAAACTTTTACTTTATTGATATAGGTAACCTTACTTTCTTAGGGTGTAATTTAGAGCAATATAATTGCTCTAAAATTGTGCTCTATTTTTGCCCTTGAACCTTAATATTTCCTCTAATTTTAGACATATTTAGAGCATAAACCATATTTTAGAGCATTAATTTAGAGTAAAAGTTAGACCAAGAATTTTAAATAATTGGGCGATTGAAAGTTTTGAACCCTATTTTAAAAGGTTCTAAACCCAGTATTTAATCCTCTTTTAATCTCCATATATGGAATTGACCTTGAAGAATCCATTTTTTCAAAAATTCAAATTCAAAAAGTTTGTATCTTTAACCATTTTTGAGTTATACAACAATTTATACATCTATGTTTTTGAACCCATTTTTTGGGGTACTAAACCCAATAATTAACCCTCTTTTAATGTCCATATATGGAATCAACCCGCCAGATTTCATTTTTGCAAAAATCAACAGCGTATCTCTTACCATTTCTGAGATATACAACGATTTATACACCTATGTTCTGCACAAAAAAATCAAAATTTATTCATTTTTTGACCCCTGTTTTTTGGGGTACTAAACCCAGTAATTAACCCGTTTTTTAATGTCTATATATGGAATCGACCCCCCAAATTTCATTTTTGCAAAAATCAACAGCGTATCTCTTACCATTTCTGAGATATAAAACGATTTATACACCTATGTTCTCGCGCAAATAATCAAAAATTATCCATTTTTTGAACCCAGATTTTTGGGGTACTAAACCCAACAATTAACCCCTTTTTTAATGTCCATATATGGAATCGACCCTCCAGATTTCATTTTTGCAAGAATCAACAGCGTATCTCTTACCATTTCTGAGATATAAAACGATTTATACACCTATGTTCTCGCGCAAATAATCAAAAATTATCCATTTTTTGAACCCAGATTTTTGGGGTACTAAACCCAACAATTAACCCCTTTTTTAATGTCCATATATGGAATCGACCCTCCAGATTTCATTTTTGCAAGAATCAACAGCGTATCTCTTACCATTTCTGAGATATAAAACGATTTATACACCTATGTTCTCGCGCAAATAATCAAAAATTATCCATTTTTGAACCCAGATTTTTGGGGTACTAAACCCAACAATTAACCCCTTTTTTAATGTCCATATATGGAATCGACCCCCAAATTTCATTTTTGCAAGAATCAACCGCGTATCTCTTACCATTTCTGAGATATAGAACGATTTATACACCTATGTTCTGCACAAAATTATCAAAATTTAATCATTTTTTGACCCCAGTTTTTCAGAGTACTAAACCCAACAATTAACCCCTTTTTTAATGTCTATATATGGAATCGACCCCTCAAATTTTATTTTTGCAAGAATCAACCGCGTATCTCTTACCATTTCTGAGATATGCAACGATTTATACACCTATGTTCTCGCTCAAAATTTACAAAAAGTTTAAGTGGACTTTAAAAATTTTTATACAATTTTCCAGTATTGGAAATTCGTTTCAAGGTCACTAAATATATAAATAATATATATGGGCACTCACCACTGCTTTGTCGTATGCACCTTCATCGCCATTATTATTTTTTTTACACTTTTCTTTGAATAGTTTTTTAGCTTCATCTATATTCATATCTTCTGGATTTATTGGTAACTTATCTTGAAGATCTTGCGGTAATCTGTCTTTCAAACCAGATAAATCTTCATTATGTACATCAATTTCGGCAATGGCTGCCCCTAAAATCAAAAAATAATCGGAAAAATTACAAAAAGTTACTTGTAAAGATATTTCACATTCATACGTTAATGTATTAATAAAATATGATTTGCGTTATGATTTATGAATGTTAAATTGATTGTTTCCTTTTTAAAATGTATTTTAAACCTACAGAATACTACGAAGTATATCACTGTAATAACAAAATAAAACATGGGTCATTTATATTTAAAAAAAAGGCTTTATAATTCTATGAAAAAAATATTTTTCAAAATTTCAAATTTTTCCATTTTTAGTTATGGTCTTATAACTTTTGAACTAATGGACAGAATTCAACGAATTTTGGATATGTTATAAAAGAAACATGGAGGAATTGAATAAAAAAATGTTCAAGGTCATATCTCAAATATTTTTGAAGTTATGGCCCATTAAGTGCAACACTGATTAAAAATATCTATGGATATCTAGTTTAACCTATTTTTATAAAAATTTATTAAATATATTTCGTAATTTGTTGTTTTCAATAATATATAACCTTTGTCATTCTCAAAGGTAGCTGATACAAGACTTGTACTTTGTAAATAAATATTATCTTTTAAACTTTGTAATAAGCGTCATGAGAATTTTTTTGTTAATGACGTTAGTGTAACATACATTATTATAAATTGATATTTTTATTTTTCTGTTTACTAGTAAATATTTAAAATATTATCAGTTTGGAAATATATATTTTGCATAAATATATGTAAATAGAATCTCTTGTGAATAGCATTTCCGTTTATAGATGAGAAAATAGAATTATTTAAATTTTTGTTTGAATAAAACATATTTTGTAGTAGTTTGTTAACCTTTTTACTTTTACTTAAAATTTGTGTGTGTGTGTGTGTGTGTGTATATGTGTGTGTGTATAATATATATACATATATATATATATATATATATATATATATATATATATATATATATGTGTCTATGTATATATATATATATATATATATATATATATGTATGTCTATGTGTATATATATATATATATGTATGTATGTATGTCTATGTATATATATATATATATATATATATATATATATATGTATGTATGTCCTATATATATATATATATATATATATATATATATATATATATATATATATATATATATATGTATGTATGTATGTATGTCTATGTATATATATATATATATATATATATATATATATATATGTATGTATGTCCTATGTATATGTATATGTATATGTATATGTATATATATATATATATTTACATCCCGCTATCAATCCTGCGTCCTTTCATGGCTAGGACATTGTGGCAACCACCGAAAGGAATAGAGATAGGTACCTGCTTTATAAAGTATATCTACTTATTTTTCCCCCTGAGTATGAATTTCGGTTCAAATTTCAATAAAGTCGATTTACAACGATATACGTTTCCTTTCATTTGACGGACATTATGAGCTCCTCCACACTAAGTGAATCCGACGTCCACAGTATATACTTCAGACATAATCAGTACTTGTGACGTCCAATTTGTATATTTTTATTCATACTACCGTTACAGTGACGTCCAGCAGCGTTGCCAATATTAAATACATTATTCTGATGCAGAAACCAAAGCACTCTTTCACAACAATATGCATACTTTGCTGTAAACATAATAGATTCCTACAATGTTTGAAAATGGTAATTCCTTTTGGTAATCTGTAAGCAATTTGAAAATGGAACTATCAATTTGTCATTTAAAATGTGATTTTTAATACTTAATTATTTTGTTCTAAAATTATTAGGAAAAAAATTTCTCCAAATTAAAATTTTACCATTGTATTTCTCATACATATAACAAAAATAAAGTAGATACCCGTTATACAAGTAAACAATAACTCGCTGCTACAAAATGTGATAGAAATGTGAAATGTTCTTGCACTTAGTGTACAAGAACAACAATTCTATTTTCTCCGACGGTAAATGTAAATATGTGAAAATAAGTGAAGAATGAACTATTTAAATAACCCCAAAATCTTACAATTGAAAAGTACAGATAGTTATTTTTAATAATAATTTAATATGAACTGAATTAATACTTGCAGTATTTTTTTTAGTAAAATTTGCCGTCATCCTTTGTATTATAGTCATAAAAATTTTATTTGATAAACAAAGTATTTGTTACATGTCAATAAAATAGTGAAGAAATATAATAATAAGGTTAATATGATTATTAATCTCCCATTTTAATATTTTTATTCTATTTGTTAAACAAATTATTTGTAAAAAAGAGTGAAAATATGTGAAAAACAACAGTTTGGATGCACTTCGGCTATTTGTGCAATAAATTCAAATTTTTATGAAATTTATAATAAAGCTTATTATTAATATTCAATACCGATTTTAATACGCTTATTCTAAGTAAATAGCTATTTGTTGAACAAATTATTTTTCATATGTCAATAAAATAGTAAAATATATGAAAAGCAGCAGTTTGGGTTCGGCTATTTTTCCAATAAATTGAAATTTTTACGGAAATTACAATAATAGGCATATTATTAAGAAAATTCTAATTGACATAAGTCAGTGTCAAGTGTAAATGACCTAATATGTTTGTGTTATAATTTTACTGGAAATATAGAAATTTTCTATGTGGTATTTGTACAAAATACATGGAACTGCCAGAATGCAATGTAATGAAATACTGGAAATGTAGAAACTTTTTGTATGGCATTTGTATACAACTGAGGAAAGGTAATGTGATGCCCACATCAAATTTTTTTATTTAACATAGGAGTATAGTCGAAATTCTGGAAATTTGATAAAATATTATAAATCACAGCAAAAGATAATTTTAGAGCTTTAGCTTGTGAACTGTTCCGAAATTATTAATCTCCCCTGAAAGTTATTGAGCCCCTTCGGAGAAAATAAAATGAAAAAATATGATGTGGCCAACACAATACCTCCCGCTATTTCATTTTTATTAATTTAAATTCATACCTAATTTTTTTTTTGCAGTGACATACATTTGAAATATAAACTGTGTAAGAAAGGAATTGTGTTTATCTTTGAAACAAAGGCATCGGGATTTATAAAAAAAGATTATTTTTTAAATTTATTTGTAAAATATATAGAAAAATTATTAATGTATACCTGTAGAAAATTCAATTAGCTTTAATTTTCATGGCATAAAATGCGAAAAAATGACATTTAATGGTATTTTTTGACGAAAAATCATTATGAGCTTCAAGTAAAGTGCCGTTTCCGGTTATCCGATTTACACCAAAATCTAATGCTTTCTTTCCATATTAGAATAGGGTTAAAACACGCTTCAGAATTTTCTAAATGATAGTATTTTTAGAGCGTTGACAAAATCCACACACACACACACACACACACACACACACACACACACACACACATATATAGACATCATCGTGAATATGTTAAAATCTGACCTTAAAACGTGGTCATTTACTAAAATCTCAAGATGCGATTTTTAGCAAGATCCCTATACCTACCTCCCTTACCAAGGGTAGCGGGAGGTAAAAACAAATAAGTGAAATTTATGAAATATCTATTATTACATCGGACAGTCCTGCTTATTTCCAGAAAGAGTATTTCATAAACATAAATTTGTTTCATTAATCTTTAGTTGTTACACATAAACAAATTACTTATCTGTGTTTCTTTCTAAGTTTGCATATAGATTGCAATAAAAATACGATGTTTTTAAGACATTACTTTTGATCATTTATATTTTTATATATCTCACTAGAGCATATAATAAAATTTTTCAAATTACAATATAATAAAAAAATCTGTTGTGGCCAGCACAAGACCTTCCGTCAATTCCATGTATTTTGTACAAATCCCATACCAAAAAGTGCTTGGAACAGATTCCATATAATATCATGTAAAATCGAACACGAACACATACTATTTTTTACAAATTCCATACCAAAAGTTCATTTGAAAAGGTTCTATAAATCCAATAAAATTATAACATAAACTACACTTAGTAATGTCCTTCCATCTTCTCTTTGGCCTTTCTCTGCGTGTCACTTGCGAGCAACACTATGACATACCAATTTAGGTCCTATACTTTTTTTCCATATTTGGTTTTGCACTTGCAACTGACATCTGTCAATTAAATTTTTTTGAATTATGTCAGGTGTTTCCATGATAAATAGCAAAGCTGACTAATTTTTGAAAATTAATTTCTTTATAATGCTTTAACTCTACATCTATTGAATATGAAGGAAAATGAATAATCAAACCATATAGAGAAGAGTATTTTCTTTAATAAATATAATAACAAAATGTCAAAAAATATTATTTAACTGCGTTTTTTTAAGAAAAACTGTTAAAAACTTCAAATAAGGGTACTTCCGGTGGATCAATTATAATCTAATCAACTCTTCATATGGATGTACAGAAGAGGAATATGAAAGAATTATAATTTTTAGAATTATAGTATTGGAGTTATCGTCGGAGAAAAATTTGTCACACATGGACACACATACATACACACACACACACACACACACACACACACACGGACACACACGCACACATACATACAGACATCATCTTAAAAATAGTAAATTCGTATTGTAGGGACCCTAAAACGTGCTTATTCATTAAAAACTCACCACCGAATTTTTTGACCAAAGACAATACCTTCCTTACCTAAAGGTGACGGAAGGTAAAAAAATTAATGTGGCCAACACAAAACCTCCCGCTATTTAATTTTTATTAATTTAAATACATACCTCCGTATTTACTAATGCTGCAAACTGTTCCATTGCATATAACTATTTCTTTATATAATATTTTCTTTTTAAAATGTCACTATTATTAATTTGAAGTAATTAGTTTTTTGACAATGACATTCACCTGTAGTTACATTTATTTGAAATATAAACTATGTAACAAAGGAATTGTGTTTATCTTAGGCTTCGGGATTTTAAAAAAAAATTTTTTTTTGAAGAAAAACCATTATGAGCTTCAAGTAAAGTTCCGGTTATCTGATTTACACCAAAATCGAATTGTGTCTTTCCATATTAGAATAGGGTAGAAATACAAGGTTTCAGAATTTTCTGAATGATAGTATTTGAGTTAGAGCGTTAACAAAATCCACACACACACACACACACACACACACACACACACACACACATACAGACATCATCGTGAAAATGTTAAAATTGGATTCTAGGGACCTTAAAACGTGGCCATTTACTAAATTCTCGATATGTGATTTTTAACACGATCCCTATACCTCCCTTACCAAGGGTAGCGGGAGGTAATAAAAAGCAAATATATTTTAACGTATTTAAGTAGAGGAGAAATAGGAAGAAGTACCTAGAGTAAAAAATATCTATATGTAATAAATCGTTTGTAGTACATATTAATATGTTTAAAACATTTTTCTACACTCTCTTTTTCGACACACTTAAAATTTCGGTCTTCGTATTTTGGATCAAAAGTTTATAAATATTTTATTTATATATTTCACTATAGCATACCGTGCTCATATTTATTCCATACATTTAATCATTAATCTTCTTACCCTTACATTTGGCTTTTATTTACGATTTACACAATATTTTGTAATTAATAATTCAGCTTTATGATACGAGTATTTAAATAATTACCTTTTTTAAATTTATTACATTGACTTTGTATTTACTAAGAGGATTTTGCAAAACAAAAGTTTGATTACATAAATATTAATTTAAATACTATCATATGTGCACAATGTAGCTTTAAATAGAAGAGTTGCGCGCTAATGT
The DNA here is from genome assembly GCA_943142095.1 of Ophonus ardosiacus. Taxonomy (NCBI): domain Eukaryota; kingdom Metazoa; phylum Arthropoda; class Insecta; order Coleoptera; family Carabidae; genus Ophonus; species Ophonus ardosiacus. The sequence goes on from OW964840.1 coordinate 19,136,182, forward strand.
AGTAACCCAATGTTCCACTGTTGCCAAGCGTACGGAGTTCAGAATGTCGCTGGAATGAAACTTCAGTATATACAGCGTATATACGCCGGACGACACTAGCGCCGCAAGTGGAATTTTTTTGAACTACAAAAAATATACATTTTCCATTCCGCTATCATTCTGACGTCCATAACAAATTTTGCTATACGATACTAGAGGCCCCCCTGATGTCAGAAAAAAATTTATAAGGCCATGTGCATATGACGTCCGGTATACGGACGTCTTATGCACAAGGACGTCACTTTGAATGTAGAAAATTACACAGGGGACGCCACAATGGTAGTGGGATGTAAATATATATATATGTATGTCTATGTATATATATATATATATATATATATATATATATATATATATATGTATATATGTGTGTGTGTGTGTGTGATATGTGTGTGTGTGATATGTGTGTGTGTGTGTGCATGTGTGTGTGTGTATGTGTGTGTGTGTGTATGTGTGTGTGTGTATGTGTGTATCCTGTGGACACGACTACTCAAATACTATCAATCAGAAATATTTGAAATTTTGTATACTCATTCTATACTAATGTGGGAAGAGCTCATTAGGTTTTAGTGTATATCGGATAACCGGAAGTATCATTTATACAAGTTTTTCTTGAAAAAATGCTTTGAATATAATTTTTCAGCAACATTTACTAATACATATTTAATATAATAGTACATTCTTCAATTCCACGATAATTGTATTTAGTAAATAATTTTAAATATACATTTATGAGTCAAACAATAACAATTTTGACATATTTAGACAAATGCCACTGTCAGGAAGCAATGACTTTAAAGTTAATAATGAAACAAATAGTAATAATTATATATTTTACAGTTTGTTAATGGTATATATTATATTATCTATTTATTTATCAGTAAATTGAATTACTTTAAAAGTTAATCTATTGAAATAATAATAACGTAATCTAATTATAAGGTTAAAAGGTTATTTAAGTCCTCAAATGTCCTTGAAAATAGATTACACCTTATAAGACAGTAATTTTACCTGTAAATATTTTATCACATTGTTACATAATTTATTGCTTTACAATTATGTAAAATACCATTAAAATAAATTATTACATGCTTTTGGAGAAAGTTATTACATAATTACTTTGGAAAATTTATAATAATTAATTAAATTTTTCATTGTCAAAATACATTCAATTCATTAAATTAAATAAGACATATATTGAATTATATTTAAAGATATGTGCATATTTATTCAATTGTTATTGCATCCCATTGTTCGTCAGTTGTTTTCCATTGTTTCCACAGGTGTTCCCACAATGCCAACACACAAAACAAAAACTTACCAATCAAAAACACGAAAACAAGTAACTTCATTTTGTTTTATGTTTGGTATTCGCTACTAACACTTGTTTGCTCTTCAACTGTTTATAACTCACTGATAATGTGACAGTCTTTTGTTAATTTCAAGTACTCAAATACTCGAATGTGATTGGCTGCAAACCAGTTTGTTACATGGACGTACGTAGTATTTTTCAAGTAATTTTGAAGTTTGGACTTTTTTTGTGAATTTCAAGTTTTGGGTAGTTAATTTTTATGATAATCAGTATTTTGAAAACGTGAATCTAGATTTAATTAATGAATTAGTATACAAGGTATGTATTTTTGTAAAAATAAACAGAAAATCAGTTACAACTCATAATATTTCGAACAGATAATTTATGAATCACGTATCAAAGATCGGGTTTTATCTTTTGTAAATATGACATAAGTACTTGTCATAGTGCAAAATATATATATAGTTCAAATTTCAATAAAAATATGTATAAATTTTGTAATAACTTTATTATCTATATTAAATTTCTCATATTTTTAATAATTTTCAATAAAATATTTGCAAAATTTTGTTATAAATCCAATTTCTTTATTTATCCATACATTCATTTGTTTATTGCATTCAAAAACAAAAGAAAATCAACAGCCAATGTTATTATTCCAAAATTAAACAAAAAAAAGGCTTCAAATATATTGTTTCATATTTTTTTACCAATCATTTCAATAGTTTTACCTTATTGTATTGATTTATCCACTCAAAAAATTGTTTTTTGCCATTTTTTTGTATATGTATAAGCCAAATTAGTATCTTTAGTTCAAATAAATTGAAAATTTGGTTACATATAGAAAAAACTTCAAGCTTTCGAATGGCGCTACGCTCAACACGATATCTCTTTTAGTTTTGGAGTTATTGAGCTACAAAGTTGGTACAACTTTTACACCAAAATATATTTGTATTTTTGCCATTTTTGGTTTAAGTTTTGGCTAAAATTGTATCAATGGACCAAAAAAATTGAAAATTTGGTTACATATAGAAAAAAATTCAAGCTTTCGAATGGCGCTTTGTTCAATACGATATCTCTTTTAGTTTTGAAGTTATTGAGCTACAAATTTGGTACAACTTGTACACCAAAATATATTTGTATTTTTACCATTTTTTGTTTATGTTTGGCCAAATTTGTATCAGAGGACCAAAATTTTTGAAAATTTGAATGTATATAGAAAAAACTTCAGTCTTTCGAATGGCGCTACGTTCAAGTCGATATCTCATTTAGTTTTAGAGATATTGCGCTATAAAGTTGGACAAAATTTTTCCACTCAAAAAAAATTGTTTTTTGTCATTTTTGAGTTGGTCAAAAAATTTGAAAATTTGGTCAAATATACAAAAAACAACGACGAATCGATTGGTGCAGCGTTCGAATGAATATCTCATTTAGTTTCCGAGATAAAGGCGCCAAATATAAATTTTCAAAATTTTATTACAAAACTTTTTGTACAATAATTAAAAATACATTGTAAAATTACAAAATCTAAGTCTAAATTACATTTAACTTATAACTATTTTACATCTAAATTCACACATACATACCAACATTAAATAATTAATAATTCTAAAATTAAGTATGAGAATTAATATAGGTACTTATTTATGAATTTGGCACGCCTGAAATTATAAAATATGCCACACCTTCTTTTGGGTATAAGGGCACCATTATTGCTGTTTAAAAAACCCAAAAAAAGATGTATTTAATATATTTTAAATGCCGTGAGATCTACATTTGTATTAATTATTTTTATAAATAAAATTTTTAATACAATAAAAAAATTACCAATTTTTTTAATGGTCCCCAATAAGAAGGCACATTATACATGAAAATACTATTCACTGAAATGTTTTTTCTTTATAAAACATACTTAAATAATTAACTTTTCAATATTCTCAAATTTTAATTTTTTTCAATATTGCACATTTTTTCCATTTTTATGATAACTTTTGAACAAGTGAATGAAATTAAATGAATTTTGGATATAGTACAAAGGAATCTTTGAGGAATTGAACAAAAAAATGTCCAAGGTCGTATCTCAAGTAATTTTTGAGTTACAAAAGTCCAAAGTTGAAAAAATTTTAAAAAATTGTGTATTGTCCATTTTTATAAATTGTTTCATAACTTTTGGACTGATGGACAAAATTGGATGAATTTTGGATATGGTATAAAGAAAACTTTGAGGATTAAAATAAAAAAATGTTCAATATTGTATCTCTTATAGTTTTTGAGTTATATAACTCCGAATTATTAAATGTCATTTTATAAAAAAGTTTAAAAATAACATTTATTAATTATTGTTTTTAAATGAAAATTTTTGTTTAAAATATTGAATTAATATAAATTTCAACATTTTAAATAAAATTTATAAATATAAATGTCTTAAATTAATTTCAAAAACAATTTCTTAAACATAAAAAAAGTTTTTGACTATATTTAAACATAAAAAGAACTATTTATTAATTTTATAAAGAAAAACGTAGTCAAATCAGTGAAAACTAAGTAAAATACTGCAATTGGTGGGATTACTTCCGTTATGAACCTAATAAGACTTTAAAAGAAAATATTTTATTGTTTACTCAAAAATTTATCGTAATTAATCATAAAAAAATATTTGGTTTTAATACAAAAAACCCTTTTTGGGAAATCGTTTCACCAAATTTGGACCAATTGGTCAAAATATTTGAAAACTTGGGCACATATAGAAAAAACTTCAAGGAATCGAATGGCGCAACGCGCATCTCAATATCTCATTTAGTTTTCGAGATATTATGGTTCAAAGTTGATCAATTTTTTCACATAATTTTGTTTTGAATTTTGCCATTTTTTGGAAATCTTTTGGCCAAATTCGTACCAATTGATCAAAAAAATTAAAAATTAAGTTATATATAGAAAAAACTACAAGGAATCGAATGGCGCAACGCGCAACTCAATATCTCATTTATTTTCCGAGATATTGATGTTCAAATTTGATCAAAATTTTTCACCTATTTTTTTTTAATTTTGCCATTTTTTGGAAATCTTTTGGCCAAATTCGTACCAATTGGTCAAAAAAAACTGAAAATTTGGTTACATATACAAAAAACTTCAGGGAATCGATTGGCGCTTCGTTCATCCCGATATCTCTTTTAGTTTTGGAGATATTGGCCTTCGAAGTTGAATAAAAATGTTAAAAAATGAAAATACATATTATTAAAATGTCTAAATTTTAGAGTAAACTCAAAATATTTGTCGCATATTTTATACAATTGTACATTAAAAACCACAATTTATTTACAATTCGAATCACAAAATTTTCTAGTATATTTACACTAATATAAATAAATAATTTTGTGCTCCATCTACTCATTTTTTATCAAATACGCTGTCTTTCGCCTAGGAGTATGAATTTGATAAAACTTTCTTTCTGAAAAACTATTATCTAACTCTAAGATATTTCGACTACGTTTTCTAGAGGGCGTGTAAGAACCTTGAAGAATATCCTCTTCAACGACCTCCATTTCTATTTTGATTGTTGGAGGACCTTCTGTTGTGTAAAAAGTCTCAGCGACCTGTCAAAACAAAAAAAAAATTTGAAATTTTTGAATTTTCTCTATTTTTGGTTTTGGTCCGGTAACTTTTGAACCGGTGCATAGAATCGGATGAATTTTGGATATGGTATAAAGGAAACTTTGGATAATGAAATAAAAGTTTGCTCAAGATTGTATCTCAAATAGTTTTTGAGTTACGGGCCTTCAAATTTGGAGAAAATTTGACGGATTTTTTTACAAAAATTAATTTGTATATGTTTCCATTTTTATAAATTGTTTCATAACTTCTGAACTGGTGTACAAAATGGGACGAATTTTGGATATGTTATAAAAGAAACATTGAGGATTTGAATAAAAGTTTGCTCAAGTTCGTATCTCAAATAGTTTTTGAGTTATGGTCCTTCAAAGTTGGGGAAAATTTGACGGATTTTTTTGCCAAAATTATTTTGTATTTTTCCATTTTTATAAATTGTTTCGTAACTTTTGGACCGATTTACAAAATGGGACGAATTTTGGACAAGATATAAAAGAAACTTTGAGGATTTGAATAAAAAAATGTTCAAGCTTGTATCTCAAATAGTTTCTGAGTTACGGGCCTTCAAATTTAGTAAAAATTTGACGGATTTTTTTGCCAAAATTAATTTGTATTTTTCCATTTTTATAAAATGTTTCGTAACTTTTGAACCGGTTTACAAAATAGGTTGAATTTTGGATATGTTATAAAAGAAACATTGAAGATTTGAATAAAATCTTGTTCAAGGTCGTATCTTACCTCCTCAAGGTCAAATCCCTCGTCATCAATAGCAGCCACATTAATAAATTCCGTTTCAAGTTCCAACTCGTTTTCTGTCGTTTCTTCGACTTCCACATCGCTTTCAACATCAGTACCACCTTCTTCTTCCTCTTCTTCTGTCCCTGGGTCTTCCTCAAGGTCATTTTCGTCTTCAGGACGTAACCTGCACGTATATTTAAGTTCTCCTCGTTCAAGAGATTCTAGATGTTCTGGATTGATCATTGCTTTACGAATTGCGGTTGGGTCCTTTCTAGACCATTTTTGGACCTGAAATAAATAAAAATGTGGGCGTAGTATGACCTTGAACGGTTGGGGAAGGTCAAAAGGGGTTTTGGTACTCACTTCATCGTCCATTTTGCTGATTTTGGCTGGGTTCATGGCCCATAGACAGCCTTTTCTTTGAGCCCCAGAAACTGCTGGTTTTTCAATTTTTTCAAAGCATTTGTTCAAAGATAAATTATGGCGTACTGAATTTTTCCAGCCATTTGGAGCTGTTTTGAAATATGGGAAATGTTCACTAAAAATAATAATATATGCTTGAAAAAACATTTATTATGCAAAAAAATTATGAATTTCGCCATTTTTTGAAAAACCTTTGGCCAAAATTGTACCAATTGGTCAAAATATTTGAAAATTTGACCATATATACAAAAAAGTACGCCGAATTGAATGGTGCAACATTCAACCAAATATCTCAATTAGTTTCCGAGTTATTGTTATCCAAAATTGGCAAAATTACACCACTTGGATTTTGCCATTTTTTTGTAAAATTGTGGCCAACATTGAACCAATTGGTCAAAATTTGGTCATAAATACAAAAAAGTATGACGAATCGATTACTGCAAGAAGCAACCCGATAACTCTTTTATTTTTCGAGTTATTCCATTCCAAAGTTGGATTAATATATCAAATTTTTTACTTGGATAATTTTGTCATTTTTTGTAAAAATTTGCGCCAAGTTTGTTCCAATAAGGCAAAAGAATTGAAAATTGGGTTACTTATAGAAAAAACTCCAACGAATCGAATGGCGCAACGCGCATCTCGATATCTCTTTTAGTTTTCGAGATATTAGGATACAAAGTTCGTCAAAATTATTTCACTCAAAAATAAATTAAGTTTTGACATTTTTTTGGAAATGTGTTGGCCAAATTTGGACCAGTTGGTCAAAAAAGTTGAAAATTTGACCATATATAGAAAATTCTTCAAGGAAACAAATGGCGCAACGCGCATCTCTATATCTCTTTTAGTTTTCGAGATATTAGGATACAAAGTTGGTCACAATTATTTCACTCAAAAATAAATTGAGTTTTGACATTTTTTGGAAATGTGTTGGCCAAATTTGGACCAGTAGGTCAAAAAAATTGAAAATTGGGATATATATAGAAAATTCTTCAAGGAATCGAATGGCGCAACGCGCATCTCGATATCTCATTTAGTTTTCGAGATATTGGGATTCAAATTTGGTCAAAATATCACTCAAAAATAAATTGAGTTTTGCCATTTTTTGGAAATGTGTTGGCCAAATTTGGACCAGTAAATCAAAAAATTTGAAAATTAGGATATATATAGAAAATTCTTCAAGGAATCGAATGGTGCACCGCGCAACTCGATATCTCTTTTAGTTTTCGAGATATTGGTGTTCAAAATTCACCTATTTTTTTATTTTTGCCATTTTTGGTAAATCTTTTGGCCAAATTCGTACCAATCGGTCAAAAAAAATGAAAATTTGGTTACATATACAAAAAACTTCAGGGAATCGATTGGCGCAATGTTCATCCCGATATCTTGATTAGTTTTCGAGATATTTAACTTTAAAGTTGATATACTCACCACATGAAATTGTAGATTTCCGAAACGGGCAGACTGCCATTTCTACTGTTCTTTAAAGCCATTGCAATTAAACAGCTATAGCTATAAGCAGGCTTTGGATAAATTTTGACATCATCGTCAAAATGGCGGCTGTTAAATTGCTGTTTTCGACTGTTTTGTACAATTTTAACATTGTTTATTCCATTAAAATTACTAATTTGTTTTTGAATTGCGTTTTTTATATTCAATAAACTATTTTTATTATCTTTAACAATTTTAGGTGATGAGATTTTAATAGTTTTTAATGTTTTCTTCTCTTCTTTTTCTTCAATTTTAATTTGAACAGGGCTAGGGGATTTTCTAATGTTGATAGGACTGATTGATTTTGGGGGAACTGTAACTAATGCGAGTGGCATCACTGAATTTGGGTTTACCATTAATGCAGCGGCTTCAGACCCAATGAAATCAATATTAAAATTAGAATTTGAATTATTAGATCCAGTAAACCACATATTAAGTTCTGAAGGACTATCATCTAAATCTAAAGGGGGCGCATCATGAAAATTAAAATTTAAACTAGAAAAATCATTATTGAAACCTAACACCGTATCAATTTCGGATTTTATATCTAAATCTAACATATCTTGAAAAGAATCGCCCGTATTTAGTAACATATCCATCGTAGCCGCATTTATTTCCTGAAAAAAAAATATTAGGTTAAAAATCAGACAGCTAAAAAGGCGCGAAATACAAAAAAATGTGCATAATTTGAAAGTTTTTGGAAAATTTTACCACTTTTCGTAAATGTATTGACCAATTTTGTACCAATTGGTCAAAAAAATTGAAAACTTGGTCACATATAGAAAAAACTCCAAGGAATCGAATGGCGCAACGATCAACTTGATATCTCAATTACTTTTCGAGTTATTGAGCTTCAAAGTTGATCAAAATTATTTCATACAAAAAAAATGAATTTTGCATGTTTTTGGAAACCAATTGGCCAATTTTGTACCAATTGGACAAAAAAATTGAAAATTTGGTCACATATAGAAAAAACTACAAGGAATCGAATGGCGCAACGCTCAACTTGATATCTCAATTAGTTTTCGAGATATTGAGCTTCAAAGTTGGTCAAAATTATTTCACTCAAAAAAAAATGAATTTTGCATGTTTTTGGAAACCAATTGGCCAATTTTGTACCAATTGCTCAATAAAATTGAAAATTTGGTCACATATAGAAAAAACTTCAAGGAATCGAATGGCACAATGATCAACTTGATATCTCAATTAGTTTTCGAGATAATGAGCTTCAAAGTTGCTCAAAATTATTTCACTCAAAAAAATTGAATTTTGCAAGTTTTTGGAAACCAATTGGCCAATTTTGTACCAATTGGACAAAAAAAATGAAAATTTTGTCACATATAGAAAAAACTACAAGGAATCGAATGGTGCAACGATCAACTTGATATCTCAATTAGTTTTCGAGATATTGAGCTTCAAAGTTGATCAAAATTATTTCGCTCAAAAAAATTGAATTTTGCATGTTTTTGGAAACCAATTGGCCAATTTTGTACCAATTGGACAAAAAAATTGAAAATTTGGTCACATATAGAAAAAACTACAAGGAATCGAATGGCGAGACGATCAACTTGATATCTCAATTACTTTTCGAGATATTGAGCTTCAAATTTGGTCAAAATTATTTCACTCAAAAACAAGAAATCGAATATTTTGTACCAACTGATCAAAAAAAAAATGAAAAATAGGTTCAATATTAATTCGATTTTACAAATATTAAATTGATAACATTAAATCATTCAGTAAAAATTAATAAAACCATTTATTTACATAAATCAAAACAAGAAATACAATATAAAATTAATATATGGTTTCGCGCCAAAATTCAAACTAAACGTACGTCGGAGATTCATACAGAAATCCTGATCATAAAAATCTTTTACATGAGCCGTGTGTCTGTACTAAGTTCATATGTGACCTTGAAAAATGCTGTTCCCGCCTTTAGGAACAAAATTTGTTAAAATTGGTCGAAATAATTAATATATTGAAAAATAAGACTAAATAAATGATTATTATTATTAATAAAACTATTGATTTCATTGTTTTTTTTGTTAAAAAAATTGTTTAAATTATTTGTTTATATTTGTAACCTTAAAAAATGTTAATGAATACAATGATAAATGTCATGTTTTCATGGATATGTTGATTATTATATCGTAATATAAAACAAAAGATAGTTCTTTATAATTTTTATTTGGAGGGAAAACATTATAGGTTAATTTATGAATATAGAAGTATTTAATATTAAAATTTTGTAATTAAACGTATAAAATTTATGTTAAAATACTATAAATACATGAAATTTTATATAGAAAACAAAATATTTAATGTTAATACTACATATCTTGAAATTTGTGGCTATTAAAATTACAATGGACGAGTCCATTATCCCAACGTCAAATCAAGAAAAAATATATGCTCAAAACTATCATTTTCTAACAGAAAACCTTCATAAAAACAAGCTCAAACACGTTCATTCACTTACCGAATAATTATTAGCACTTAAAGATTGTTGTCCAGCAATATTATCGACAATATTTAACATAAATCCGCTTATAATATTATGTTATAGTAGAACACAACCGACCTTTCATGCGACTGTGAAAATAGTAAACTAATTCAAATCTTCTCTTTCTGATTGGCCCGTTTTGAAATTCAAGCTTTCGCGCCGCGCTGTGATTGGCCAAACTGTGACAAGTGATGGTTGTTGTTTACAACTTGGATACTGCACATGGTTTACCGAGTTTCAGATGTTTTAAAACACACGTAAACCCCGTAATAAACCCTTAATCTAACAAATATTAATCACAAATATATTTTCAAAGATTAATAATCACATTTTTATTAATAAATACGCGTATTATACTCTAAAATTCGTAGAATTTAAGCGGCAAATGCCTTTTTGAATTCAACTGTTTTACCGGGACAACAGACTGTAAACTAAGATGGCCGAAAACGATTGATACATGTAAATTCAAAATTAAATATCTTTAAAAGCAAACATTGAATTTTAAAAATAAATATTGTATTTTGATGCATAATTTTTGTTTTATTTATAAAAAAAATTGGACGTATATACAATAAACATTTGTATTCGCATGTCAACTGTTTATTTCAAACAAAAGCCTGTCGATATGGCGGTCAATGCTCACTAAATTAATAAAAATATATTTGAAAATAAATTGAACATAAAACTACCAATTTTTTTTATTTATACACATTTTTACTAAATATTATAATAAAATATATACGTAAAATATTATTACAATGTAAAATTGATTTTCTGGACCGTTCCATTTTGTAAAGGGGAGTCAGGAAGTACAGTTTTTCATAATTTTTGTTATATATCCACATTTATTAATAACAAAAATTATGTTATAAATAATACATATTTTTTATTTATTCTTATACATTTGATATATATTATATATTGCCATGTCTTACCAATAATTTTATGTTATTTTAATTGGAAATCCGACCTGGAACATATGAACAATATAAAACAAAAAAAAGATGGTATACAGCATATTTGGGACATCGGTTTTCCGTCTTTTTTTGGTCCAAACCCAAATTGTATATTAATGTATTATACATAGAATGAAAAAGCACAAAATTCTACACATTTTGGTATAAAAATTTATTAATTTTGGCCCCCAGGACTCAAGTAAACTTCATTTGAAAATTTGGTAAAAATACACCTTGTTTGGATATTAGTTTTTTGTTTGTCCAAAACTGAATTATATATTAATGTATTATACATAGAATTAAAGAGCATAAAATTCTGAACATTTTGGTATAAAAATTTATTAAAATTGATGCAATAATATACAAGTAAAGTTAATTTGAAAATTTGGTAATAATATATCAAGTATGCGTGGATTTTAAAAACAATTGACAATGAATTCGATGTTCATTTATTGTAAAAACAAATGACAATCAATAAAACAATTGAAGAATAAAATTTGTACGAAAAAAAATAATAATTAGAAAAAATAATAAATTGCCAATGACTTACGAGTGCAAACATGTTGAAACAAGTAAATTCTTGTCGGAAAATATCTAGAAAAGTGACAACACACTCATCATATGTTTAGTGTCGCAGTGCAGCCAATATAAAAACAAAAAAAAAGTGGAAACAAATTTATTATAAAAAAATATGAATTACAAAAAAAAACTTAATTATAATAATACATATTATATGTTTATTCATATAATAATTCTTGCTTAATATTAGATTCATCTATTATTACACAATCATCGAAAGGTTCATTTTTGACTATATCTAAATTTATACCATCATCATTCGTATTTTTGTCTACAATACTAGCAAATTTATGTCTTATATTATTTATTAATATATTAGGTGGCGGTGGGTTATCTTTTGTCAAAACATTCGACGATCTAAGTCTTTTGTTCATCCCTATGCCATTTATTTCCTCGCCATAGGTTGCTTGATTACTTTTTGCTTCGTCCAAAACATTTGACTGTGTGGCACAAACATTTGCACAAGTTTCGTCCAAAACATTTGACTGTGTCGCAGCTCGAATTCTTTTGTTTTTCCCTCGTTCAACTGTTTTTTCACAGATTTCTAGATTTTGTGCCATAGGTTCGTCCAAACCAATTGACTGTGTGGAAGATCGAAATATTTTGATTTCCCCTTGTTCATTTGTTTTAACTTCGCAGATTTCTAGATAATTTTTGGCACAAATTTCGTCCAAAACATCTGACGATTGATCTATTGTTTTTTTCCCTCGTTCAATTGTTTTATATTCACAGATTTCTAGATTGTTTTCTGACCAAGTTTCGTCGCAAACATTTGACACTCTACCTCTTTTGTTTTTGCCTTGTTCATTTGTTTTATTATTACAGATTTCTAGATTATTTTTTGACCAAGTTTCATCGCAGACATTTGACTGTGTGGCACAAGTTTCGTCCAAAACATTTGACTGTGTGGCACAAACATTTGACCCTCTAATTATTTTGTTTTTCCCTTGTTCAGTTGTTTTACCATCACAGATTTCTTGATTATTTTTTGCCGAAACAACTGACTGTGTGGCACAATTCTTCCGATTTTTTTTGTTTTTCCCTCGTTTGGCAAATTTCCCGCGAACTCTTTTGTTTTTGCCACGGCCAACTGTTTTACCTTTACAGTTTGGTAGGTTCTTTTTTGTTTTGTCCAAAACATTTGACTGTTTGACAAATCTTCCTTTAACTCTTTTTCTGTTATGGGGCAAAACAATTGCTGGTTTATCATTTGTTTTTGCCTGATTTTGTGCAATTCTTTTGTCAAAAACAATTGCAAGGGGGTCGTTTTTTTGGTGACTGTCTTTTGTTTTGACCTCCAGAAGTTTATCCCAAATGTTTTTGACGTTTTCAGTTGTTTCACTTTCTGTTATTAACTTTTTTAAACCATTTGTTTTTTCAAAAATAAATGACCGTTCGTCGTTTATTTCGATTATTTCATTATCAACGGAAACAATTGAATTTTCGCCATAGGCTTCTTGATTTTGTGGTCTATACTTATTGATTTCTTCGTTAGTGACTTTTTTTAAATATATTTTTGGCTGATTTCGAATTATAAATTCTTTTTGGATATTTAGTATGTGTTCTTCTGTGTCTAATTTTATAACAGGTATACAGAAATATTCGTCGTATTTTAGTTGTTCTATATAACCTAACATTTGTGTGACAGAATCGTTAAATTGTTTTTGAAAAACTCTGATTTTCTCAAGATCTTTATAACAAATATCACAAATATATAAAGGTAATTCATTTTTTAAGTTTTCCTAAAAATACAAATGGTATTATTGTAATATTTGTTAGTTATTAGTACAAATTATGAACTTACAAAGTCGAATAATTGTGTAGATAACATATCTAATAGTTCTAAATCATTTTCACATAATATTTTTAATGTTTTATTCGATTTGGAACAAATACAACATAAAGCAATTATGTGATACATTTTTCTTAGATGAGGTTATGTTTACTAGTAAGTTTGACACAAAATTAGTTGTCAAATTATAATAATAGTGTTTAAAGCATATTTTATTTACAAAAATGTAATAATAACATATAATGAACAACATAAAACACAAAAAATTGTTATTTATATGTAGTAACAATGTATAAAATATTTGACGGGCAACACGTCAAATTATAAAAATACTGTGTAGTGTAAAACGTTTTATTTATAAAAAAAATGCAATAATACAGTCAATAATCTTAAAGATAAGCTGTACAAGTATTTATTTAACGCATTATAATATATATCAATGACCTTTAACGTAATCTATTACAATGTCATAAGTGAATGTTTCTACTACTTTCTCCACGAAAATCCAGTTCTTTTCTTGCGTTCTGTGTGTTAACACCATCATGAGTGATCGTTCAACACTTGAAGAATTCCTCCGTGAATATAACCAAGAACATTTATTACAATTTTGGGACGAATTGCCCGATGAGCAGCGACAAATTTTGTGTGAAAATATCAACAATGTGAACCTACCAGAAGTTGTGACATATTTCAAAACTGCTCAAGATTCGTTAACGAATGTTGTTGAAAAACTGGACGACCGTATGGAACCAATTCCCGACGAAAATTTCGGCGCTGTAGGGAAAACTGCTTCGGGAATAATAACGCGTTATAAAAATGAAGGTCTGGAAAAGATTTCGAATAGTGAAGTTGGGGTTATTTTGATGGCGGGAGGGCAGGGGACTAGATTGGGTGTTTCGTACCCTAAAGGCATGTTTAAAGTCGGTTTATTATCTGGCAAAAGTTTATTTCAAATACAGGCAGAACGTATACGAAAATTACAACAATTGGCGTTTGATTTTACCGGGAAAAACGGGAAAATTACTTGGTATATAATGACTTCTGAACATACTATGAAACCAACGAAAGATTACCTTGAACTTAATAATCATTTTGGGTTAAGTTCCAGCGATGTTCTTTTGTTTAACCAAGGCAAACTGCCATGTTTTGATTTTGCCGGGAAAATATTGTTATCATCAAAATTTGAACTCTCCCAATCTCCAGACGGTAATGGCGGATTATATCGTGCGCTTAAAGACAAAAATATTATTGAAAACATGAAAAACAGGGGTGTGAAATATCTACACGTCCATTCTGTCGATAATATTTTAGTTCAAGTAGCAGACCCTGTCTTTATCGGCTTTTGCCTGTCAAAAAACGCAGACAGTGCTGCCAAAGTTGTAAAAAAAACTGTCCCTAACGAAGCAGTAGGCGTGGTTTGCAAAGTCGACAACTTGTTTCAAGTCGTTGAATATTCAGAAATAACTGAAAAAACCTCAGAATTAAAAAACGAAAACGGTGATTTATTCTTCAACGCAGGAAATATCTGTAACCATTTTTTCACCACAAAATTCCTGGAAAAAATTGCGTATGAATGCGAAGCTAGTCTCAAGCTACACGTGGCGAACAAGAAAATCCCCTATGTGGACCAGGATGGCCAACTTATAAAACCAAAAGAACCAAACGGCATCAAAATTGAAAAATTTATTTTCGATGTTTTTCAATTTACTGACAACTTTGTAGTTTGGGAAGTCCCCAGAGAGGTTGATTTTAGTGCCCTTAAAAATGCGGATGATGCTGGAAAAGATTGTCCCAAAACTACGAGGAATGACCTGTATAAGCTACATAAAAAATATTTGGAAAATGTTGGGGCAATTGTTGAAGGAGACGAAATAGAAATATCGCCTTTATTGTCGTATTCTGGAGAAAATCTGGAGGATTTTTCTGGAAAAATTATAACATCGCCATGTCTTCTAAACTCAAAAGAAGAAAATTTTTAATTTTTTGTCAATGACTGTATATCAACTTGTTAAATATACTTATACATTTTATATTCATTTTATTTTACTCATAACTCCTCAACAGTTAAATATATGTTAAAACTAACATCAAATTCGTGTTCTACGAAGTTTAAACTATAAATAGACACATTATCGACCCTTTAAAAATGTTTGTACAAAGTTTTATTTAACTATTTTTTAATATTGTTGATAAATAGTTTGATTTCCACCATTTTTGAAGTCCAATATCTCGAAAACTAAAAGAGATACCAACATAAACGCTACGCCAATCGAAAAATTGAAGTTTTTACTATATATTACCTAGTTTTCAATTTTTTTGACCAGTTGGTACAAATTTGGCCAATACTTGAACAAAAAATGGCAAAATACAATTTTTATCCGAGTGAAATAATTTTGACCAAATTTGGAGCTCATTATCTCCAAAACTAATTGAGATATCGAGTTGAGCTTTGCGCCATTGAAAAGATTGAAGTTTTTACTATATGTAACCAAATTTTCAATTTTTTTGACCAATTGGTACAAATTTGGCCAACACTTTTACCAAAAATGGTAACATCTAAAAATACACATTTTTTTACTAATAGTTATTTTATTTCAGCATAGTTGGTAGTACTGTCTTGTAAATCCAATATGGACGTCTTGGGACCAGTCACAACAAGTGAAAAACAAAAGACGAAACTGTCTACTACAGGGAAAATATTATTGGGCGTTACAGGTTAGTAAATAAATATTTTATTCTTTTACGGCACTAGTGTAGAAAATATTTTATATATTCCCGTGTATTATTTACAAATTTCAATAAATATTTAATTTTTAATGAAATAATGAACAAACTAAGAACTAAACCGCGAAGTAAAATTTCATTATCGCACTTGTGCGATAATATACTTTATTACAGGTGGCGTAGCTGTTGGTTTAACAATAATTTGTGTACCTTTTGTTAGTCCAGCGTTAAGGAAATTTTGTTTACCGTATATACCAGCAACTGAAAAACAAATTGAAAATATTTTTACTGCACTAAAAAATCGGAGTGGTACTTTACTTGATTTAGGTTCTGGGGATGGCAGAATTGTTATCGGTAAGTGTCACACAAATTGAGGACTAATTATGCTAATAATAAAGATAATAACATGTACTTACATTTTTTAGATGCGTCAAGAAAAGGTTTCATTTCTCACGGTGTAGAATTGAATCCATGGCTAGTTATTTTTTCTAAATTAAATGCACTTAAACATGGTCAAAGAGGCACTAAGTTTTTTTGCCAAAATCTATGGAAATTCAACTTAAAACCGTACGATAATATAGTTATTTTTGGCGTAGAACAAATGGTACTAAATAAATAATTATTTGATAAAAAATTTGGTAACTTTATTATTTTGCAGATGGCAGACTTGGAGCAAAAATTTATACAGGAGTGCCAAGCTAGTTGTAATATTGTTGCCTGTAGGTTTCCCCTACCAAATCTAGTTCCTTTTAGAACAGTTGGTAGTGGTATTGACACTGTTTGGATTTACAAAGTAACTAAATAAAGATTTTAGAATTTTAAACTTTTTATTATTTTTTACGTGTAAGTTTGTCGCTTTATAACTCAAAAACTAAACGAGATATCGATTTGATTATTACGTCATTCGATTCCCTATAGTTTTTTGTATAAGTTAAGTTAGTTTCAATTTTTTTGCCCATAGGGCACAAATTCGGCAAATAGATTTATAAAAAATGGCAAAAATCTAACAATGTTTTGAGTGGAAAACTATAAGTCAACTTTAAACAAATGTAACTCAAAAACTAAAAGAGATATCGAGTTGAACATTGCGCCATTCGTTTCCCTATAGTTTTTTGTATAAGTTAGGATACTTTCAATTTTTTTGCCCACTAAGCACAAATTCGGCAAATAGATTTATAAAAAATGGCAAATATCTAAGAATGTTTTGAGTGGAACTCTAAAAGTCAACTTTAAACACATGTAACTCGAAAACTGATAGAGATAACGAGTTGAACATTGCGCCATTCGATTCCCCGTAGTTTTTTGTATAAGTAAGGCTAGTGTCAACTTTTTTGCCCAAAGGGCACAATTGTAAATTATAAATATGTAAAAAGTGGTAAAAATAAAAATTACAGGTTGTGAAAAAAACAATTTTTTGTCATTATTTTTTATTATCACTATAATAAATTGACATATTATTGCTTTAACAAATATAATAACAATAGTACTAGACGTTTAAAGCTTCTAATCGTGCTTGCTAAATCTGTCTTTAACTCAACTTTAAGTAAAGGAACGTTAAATAATGGAAGGAGACAGATGCTACTGAATACTTGAGTATCACAATAAATACATATATTTGCATGGAATGCAACTTTTTATAGTGCTAGATATGTTCAATATTGAACTACTAACAAAAAATGTATTAACAACTTCAACTATCAACAATTATCAACAGTTTTGTACTTTTTAACTTAAAAAAGTGACGTTTTATACTTTATTTACAACTTAAAAAAATTGAAATTATTATTTTTTAAATATATAAAATTTAACAGGTTGTATCTCGAAAAGTATTAGAGATATCGGCTTGAACTTTGCGCCATTCGATTCCTTGAAGTTTTTTGTATAATATATATTAGTTTCAAAATTTTTGCCCTACGAACACAAATTCGGCAAATAAATTTATAAAAAATGGCAAATAATAAATGTATCAACTTTGACTTTGGATAACTCGAAAACTATAAGAGATATCGAGTTGAATATTGCGCCATTCGATTCTTCGAAGTTTTTTGTATAATACGTATTAGTTTCAAATTTTTTGTCCAAAGGGCACAATTTTTATGAATGAATAAATAAAAAATTACAAATTACGTAATTTTTCAGTATTTGAATTTCGCGCTTTTACGCATTATCAAAACCGGATATACTAAGTATAACCTAAAATTATAACAGGAAGTGTCAAATAAATGCTTGAAAAAATAAATATTAAAATTAACTAATAAAAATTAAATTGAAAAACTAAAAAATTCTTTCATTTTATTTTAATCAGATAAACAGCCTTCTTCTTGTAATTTGGTAACAAATTTGAGAACTCTGTGTTGTTCATCTGTTTGTCTAGCCATGTCTATAAGAGCTAGAAGTTTTTTAATTCCAATGAACACTCTGAAAAATATAAATTTTGTTAGAAATCCTTTAGAATTTTCCGAAGAAACTTTCCCACCTTCTGGAGGGGGGTTCGGGCCTTTCGAAGGATTTTGCCCTTTTGAAGGTTAGTGTAAATTTTTTTTGCCCTACAGACACAACTATGGCAAATTAATATATAAAAAATGGCAAAAAGAGAACTTTTTTTTGAGTGGAAAACTTTTGGTCAAATTTAAACACATGTAACTCGAAAAATAAACGAGATATTGAGTTAAATGTTGCGCCATTCGATTCCCCATAGTTTTTTGTATAAGTACCATCAGTTTCAATTTTTTTGCCCAACGGGCACAAATTCGGCAAATAAATTTATAAAAAATGGCAAATATCTAACAATGTTTTCAGTGGAAAACTATAAGTCAACTTTAATCACATGTAACTCGAAAACTGAAAGAGATATCGAGTTGAACATTGTGCCATTCGATTCCCCATGGTTTTTTGTATAAGTACCATCAGTTTCAATTTTTTTGCCCAACGGGCACAAATTCGGCAAATAAATTTATAAAAAATGGCAAATATCTAACAATGTTTTCAGTGGAAAACTATAAGTCAACTTTAATCACATGTAACTCGAAAACTGAAAGAGATATCGAGTTGAACATTGTGCCATTCGATTCCCCATGGTTTTTTGTATAAGTACCATTAGTTTCAATTTTTTTGCCCAACCAGCACAAATTCGGCAAATAGATTTATAAAAAATGGCAAATATCTAATAATGTTTTGAGGGGAAAACTATAAGTCAACTTTAAACAAATGTAACTCGAAAACTAAAAGAGATATCAAGTTGAACATTACGCCATTCGATTCCTTATAGTATTTTGTATAAGTTAAGTTAGTTTCAATTTTTTTGCCCAACGGGCACAAATTCGGCAAATAAATTTACAAAAAGTGGCAAATATCTAACAATGTTTTGAGTGGAAAACTACAAGTCAATTTTAAACACATGTAACTCGAAAACTAAAAGAGATATCAAGGTGAACATTGCGCCAATCGATTCCCCATAGTTTTTTGTATAAGTTAAGTTAGTTTAAATTTTTTTGCCCACCAAGCACAAATTCGGCAAATAAATTTACAAAAAATGGCAAATATCTAACAATGTTTTGAGTGGAAAACTATAAGTCAACTTTAAACACATGTAACTCGAAAACCAAAAGAGATATCGAGTTGAACATTGCGCCATTAGATTCCCTATAGTTTTTTGTATAAGTTAGGCTAGTTTTAATTTTTTTGCCCAAAGGGCACAAATTCGGCAAACAAATATGTAAAAAGTGGCAAAACATTACAGGATGAAAAATCTTTAATGAAGTGTTCTTACCTTTTCCCAGACACTTGTTTTGCAATTCGGGCAATATCATCTCTTGAAAATGCGTTTGATTCTTCTAAAACGGCTATCAGATGATTAGGCGTAGACAAATTTGGAACATGTAAAAGAGCAGTAAATGCTGTTAACATTTCCATATCTTCTAAAACTTGTCTGAAAAGTAATTTATTTAATATAATTCCTAATAATACCAGAAATACGTACCTCCGACTAGATGTGCACAAAATTAGCAATTTTCGTCCCTTAGGAGGCTCCTTCTTCAAAAGGACTAACAACGCTTGTAATGTCAAATTTGAGTATCTGGGGCCTATAGGCCCATAGTCCAATAATCTTTCAATATTGTCCACCAAAATGCAACTTAAAGTTGAACGATATGCATCGTCAAAAACCTAAAAATATTTTTGTGCAAAAATTTGTTCATTTTATAAACTTTTTTATTATTACTTTGCGAATTTGTAGACATTTTGCTGATTCAGTAAATCCAACCATATCTTCGGGTGAGCATATTTTAACAAATGGAAAATCGGAATTTTTGGCTAATTGTGCAGCTAAAGCCGTTTTGCCAGCGTTTGGCGGGCCTTCCAATAAAACTGACACCAGACCTGATAGACAAAGTTTAAACATGAATAACTCAAAAACTAAAGGAGATATCGTTTTGAAATTAGCGCCATTCGATTCCACATAGTTTTCTGTTTAAGTGAGGATAGTTTCAATTTTTTTGCCCAAAAGGCACAAATTGGGCAAATGTATGAATAAAAAGTGGCAAACACCAAATTATATTTTTGAGCAGAAAACTAAGTCAATTTTGAATATGTATAACTCGAAAACTAAAAGAGATATCAAGTTGAACATTGCGCCATTCGATTCGTTATAGTTTTTAGTTTAAGTTAGGGTAGTTTCAATTTTTTTGCCCAAAAGGCACAAATTGGGCAAATGTGTTTATGAAAAGTGGCAAAACCAAATTATATGTTTGAGCAGAAAACTAAGTCAATTTTGAACATGTATAACTCGAAAACTAAAAGAGATATCGTTTTGAACTTAGCGCCCTTCGATTCCTCATAGTTTTTACTATATGCTAGGTTACTTTCAAAATTTTTGTCCAAAGGGCACAAATTTGGCAAATAAATACATAGAAAATGGAAAAAACTAATAATTTTTTTTAAAAAATCAACTTTGAATATGTATAACTCGAAAACTAATCAAAGTAGTTTTTTGTATAAGTTAGGTTAGTTTCAATTTTTTTTTTCACAAAAGGCACAAATTGGGCAAATATATAATAAATGGCAAGAAGCAAATTATATTTTCGAGCAGAAACCTAAAAGTTAATTTTGGACATGTATAACTCGAAAATTAAAAGAGATATCGTTTTGAACTTAGCGCCATTCGATTCCACGTAGTTTTTTGTATAAGTGAGATTAGTTTACATTGTTTTGCCCAAAAGGCACAAATTGGGCAAATGAGTATATAAAAAATGGTAAAAACCAAATATTTTTGAGCTAAAACCTAAAAGTTAATTTTGGACATGTATAACTCGAAAACTAAAAGAGATATCGTTTTGAGCTTAGCGCCATTCGATTCCTCATAGTTTTTAGTATAAAAGAGGGTAGTTTCAAATTTTTTGCCCAAAAGGCACAAATTGGGCAAATGAATATATAAAAAATGGCAAGAACTAAATTAAATTTTTGAGTGACTAAAAGTCAATTTTGAACATCTATAACTCGAAAACTAAACGAGATATCGTTTTGAACTTAGCGGCATTCGATTCCTCATAGTTTTTTGTATAAGTGAGGTTAGTTTCAACTTTTTTGCCCAAAAGGCACAAATTGGGCAAATAAATTCATAAAAAATGGCATATTACAAACTTACC